>OY796887.1:7754121-8151904 GCA_963680785.1 Diplosoma virens | reverse complement strand
TGATTTTTTTCTATTTGCTTCCATAGTGCATAACGGATCTTGGTGTCCTCCACCCCAATACTTTTTGCGTATTTGACATGAGGATCAAACAGCATAAGATCCTCTAATCTTTGACTCCTTTGCTTTGCTACCGCATTGTTTCGCATTTGGTGAAACAACATACTACGTAAGCGGTTCGCTGCAACAGATTCCAGTTGGATTTTTTATGCTTGGTCGATGCAAATCCGAATGTTTCTGACATACTTTCTCCACATAGTTGACTCCTTGCTTTTTCAAAACAAATTCACACATAGGGAACCACTTTTCATGTTCATACCAAGGATTATCATGCGGTTTCCAGTGAAACAAACCTCCACCACAATAAAAACAAAGAACACGATCGCCAGAACCTTTATAATAAAAACCTGCATCCACCACTTCACGTGGTGTTGGGCGCTCCTCATCACACCAAGAGGTAGGAAAGGTTCTCATGCGATCCTCTTCATCACACATGAGCGGATTTTGCGGAGACAAACAACGAAACATTTGCGCTTCCCATTCTCTTTTGATAGTTTCATCAGACGTCACTGCAGCATCAACACAATCTTGATCCATATTTCTTAGAATGATAAAAATAAAAACAATTCTGCTTTATATACCTACCGTTATGGATTGCATCATAGTTTTGCAAAGAAACCTATACAAACAATGTGGGTAAAAACCTAGGGAATTCCCCATGGGAGAACTAGGTATTGCGCAATCTGTTACTAAAAATAGCACAGCAGGTTTGTTGAACCTAGGGAATTCCCCATGGGAGAACTAGGTATTGCGCAATCTGTTACTAAAAATAGCACAGTAGGTTTGTTGAACCTAGGGAATTTCCCATGGGAGAACTAGGTATTGCGCAATCTGTTACTGAAAATAGCACAGCAGGTTTGTTGGACATGTGTTCAAGACACCCCCTCTTGTTGGTTGTGTTCCCAATGTATCTCTGAAAAATTCGCGTCTTTCGGTGTTGATTGCGCAAGATTATTGTGACGTAAGACTATTTTAAAACGTTGCGCAATATTAGTGTGACGTAAGACTATTTCAAAACGTTGCGCAATATCCGGTTTAGTGGTTATAAAAGGAGACGCGTTTGCGAAACCTCACATTATGGAAACGTATACAAGTCAAGCAGACGATTTATATCAAGAAGCAAACGAAATCGAGTACCCTGACTACATTCCTCCTTATACAAGTTGTTACGAAAGTTTGTTGGAGTTTGAAGAGATTATCACCAGAGCAAGAGAAATGGAAAGTGCAGCAAGAGACATTCGAAAAAAGTTTCAAGAAATTGCCACATCCGGACTGCCGATACCCTCTTCATCGTTATTGAGAAAAGCAATTATTAGTGTCAAAAGAGGAAAAGTCATGTTTTCGATGGATCAACTTGTTCAAGTCGTTGATGTGATAATGGGGAATCTTCCTTACATCCTTTTTCGTCCCAAATCCGAAACAAAAGAGTATGTAGTTTTACTATTCTGGTCTACCAACATGGACGATGCTGCGTGTGAAGTGCAAAAAAACATGGAAATCATTAAGCGAGAAGTAGCAGTGGATCAATTTCAATTGCGCTGTGTGGTGGAAAACGTACCAACTGCAAGACGTCAATTCCTCTATCTACTCAACAACTACATCTTTTTAAAAGTGCAAAAAGACGATGTCTGCCACCTGCCACCAGACAACCACGAACAACTGGAGACCTTTGTCAAACTCTTGACTAACCCTGAACCGATGAAAAAGCGAAAAGTAGATATTATTGCAAGCACGCCTTGATGTGTATTATTTTATTAATAAACGATATGTGTACAATCAATGATGTGATATATTACGAATAAAGGGAGAGATAGAGTGGTCGTTTTCAGTTAGGTTTGACGTAAAATCGGATACAATAGCATGTAAAGGTACGCCACGACAACGAAATAAAATAAAATAGACACAATAACGAGCACAAAAACTGGAAAAGTACGCTTGTAAGGTTTTGCGATTGTAAATCCATCCCGATAAGGAGTAGACATCCATGTAAGAGTCGAGACCGACCAAGGTAGGGGTAGTCCAAACTGTAACCCAATGTTCTCCAGGTTCACTACTCGGGTCCGAGTTGATGACGTAAGCAGACGGAAAAGTAGGTTTTTCCAACTGATCCAAAGCACAGACTTTTTTAAAGATGGTTTTGCTTTTCAAATCCTTCTTGAGCAAGCGTTCGATTTGTAATGTGTTCATTCATTTAGACATAAGAACTATCTGTGATAGGATTTGCTAGAATAAATCTTATTATATTTTCAAAAAACAACTGAGTTTTCTTAAAATTGATCTTACTTATACGAAACTTTTTAAAATTACTTTGGTTTTATTTGATTTCAAATTTTATGTTAATTTTAGAAAATTTAGTTGGTAAATGAATTAAAATGTTTAGTTTTATGATGAATTTCTTTAGTAAAAGTGAAAAAATGTAAAACTTTTTAACATAAACGGTTGCAATTGATTGGGGATCAAACTAAGCGGTATTTTGAAATCAAAATATGTTTGGTCAAGCTTGTAATAAAATTTCCTTTTCACAGAAAATTGTTAAAAGGTGTAAAAATCAAGGTGTATTATAAAAATTTTCGCTTACTCTATTTTTACTCTGGAAATTAAGGTAACCAGATTTTCAAACTCCGATCATGAATATGTCGGAAAACGTAATACGCTATGAGCAGGATACGGCCAGCTTCTGTGTAAGAGAGAGAATTTGATACACGTTGTCACGCTTACAGATATTACGGTTAGCTTTTTTATTATTAAAAGTTTATAAAATAACCAAAAGATTAAACGTAGTTGGAACTGAATTCATTTTTGAAACAATTAAAATGTTAACACTAGAAAGCGAATTCATACAACATAAAAATAATAACTATGTTTGAATTCGGTTTACTAAATAATAAAGAAGACGATTTTATTATGAAACATCTGTTTATTGAACACGAATAATCTATCAATAAAAATTTTTCTTTAAAACTTTTAAGAATTACTTTGACTGTGAGTAAAAATCAAGGTTGATAAGAAAAAATTGAATTTAGCTATAACAAAAAACGAGGTTGTTTAGGAAAAAAATTGAAAATAAGTATAATAATCAAGTTTTTCTAGAAGAAATTGAGGTTAGGAATGACAAAAATCAAGATTACTTTTAAAAACTCAACAAAAGTATAATAAAAATCATGGTTGACAAAGAAAAATTTGGAAAAATTCAACAAGGGTATAGTAAAAATCAAACTTGTTTAGAAAAAAAAAAATTAAAATAGGTATCTAAAAATCACGGTTGACTAAGAAAATGTTTGAAGAATTAAACAAATGTGTAACAAAATCAAGGTTGTCAAGAAAAAATTAAAGATAGGTGTGAGAAAAATCGAGGTTGCCAAGAGAAAAATTGAGGTTAGGTACGACAAAAATCAAGGTTACCAAGAAAAATTAAACAAAGGTAGGACAAAAATCAAGATTGTTAAGAAAAATTAAAGATAGGTACGATAAAAATCAAAGAAAAAAAAATTAAACAAAGGCATGACAAAAAACAAGGTTGTTTAGAAAAAATTGAGCAAAGGTATAACAAAAATCAAGTTTGGTTAGAAAAAATTGAGGTTAGGTATGACAAAAATCAAGGTTACCAAGAAAAATTAAACAAAGGTATGACAAAAACCAAAGTTGAATAGAAAAATTAAAGATAGGTACGACAAAAATCAAAGAAAAAAATAAAACAAAAGTACGATAAAAACCAAAGTTGTTTCGAAAAATTGAGCAAAGGTATAACAAAAAATCAAGTTTGCTTAGAAAAAATTGAGGTTAGGTATGACAAAAATCAAGGTTACCAAGAAATAACTAAACAAAGGTATGAAAGAAATCAAGATCGCCGAGAAAAAAAAATTGAAGATAGTTATAAAAATTAATGTTTTTAAGAAAAAATTAAACAAAGATATGACAAAAAATCGAGATTGTTAAGAAAAAATTGAAGATAGTTATGAGAAAAATTAAGGTTTTCAAGAAAAATGAAACAAAGGAATAACAAAAATCAAGTTTGTTAAGAAAAAATTGAGGATAGTTATAACAAAAATTAAGGCTTTTAAGCAAAATTAAACAAAGGCATGACGAAAATCAAGGTTGTTATGAAAAATTAAAGATAAGTGTGACGAAAATCGAGTTTGTCAAGAAATAACTAAACAAAGGTATGAAAGAAATCAAGATCGCCGAGAAAAAATTGAAGATAGTTATAAAAATTAAGGTTTTCAAGAAAAAATTAAACAAAGGCATAACAAAAATCGAGGTTGTTAAGAAAAAATTGAAGATAGTTATAAAAATTAAGATTTTCAAAAAAAATATTAAACAAAGTTATGACAAAAATCGAGGTTGTTAAGAAAAAATTAAAGATAGATGTGACAAAAATCGTGGTTTTCAAGAAAAAACTAAACAAAGTTATGGCAAAAATCGAGTTTGGTTAAGAAAAAATTGAAGATAGTTACGAGAAAAATCAAGGTTGTTAAGAAAAATTAAATAAAGGTATGACAAAAATCAAGATTGATTAGAGAAAAAATTGAAGAGAATTATGACAAAAATCAAGGTTGATTAGAGAAAAATTAAACAAAGATATGACAAAAATTAAGGCTGACAAGAAAAAATTAAGGTTAGGTTTAACAAAAAATCGAGGTTGTCAAGAAAAAATTGAAGGTAGATAACTAAAAATCACGGTTGACTAAGAAAATGTTCGAAGAATTAAGCAAATGTGTAACAAAAATCAAGGTTGTCTAAAGAAAAACTTTTAAAATTTCAACAAAAATATAATAAAAATCAAGGTAGTCAAGAAAAAAAAAAAAATTTAACAAGGGAGTAACAAAAATCAAGCTTGTATAGGAGAAAATTGAAGATAGGAATGACAAAAATCAAGATAAACTTTTAAAAATTCAACAAAAGTATAGCAAAATCAAGCTTGCCCAAAAAAAAAATTGAAGATAGATATAAAAAATTAATGTTGTCCAGAAAAATTAAACAAAGGTATGACAAAAATCGAGGTTGTTAAGAAAAAATTAAAGATAGTTACGACAAAAATTAAGGTTATCAAGAAAAAAAAATTGAAGATAATTATAAAAAATTAAGGTTGTCAAGAAAAATTAAACAAAGGTATGAGAAAAATCGAGGTTGTTAAGAAAAAATTAAAGATAGTTACGAGAAAAATTAAGGTTTTCAAGAAAAAATTAAACAAAGGTAGGATAAAATCGAGGTTGGTTAAGAAAATTAAAGATAGTTATGACAAAAATTAAGGTTGTCAAGAAAAAATTAAACAAAGGTATGACAAAAATCAAGATTGTTTAGAAAAAAGTTGAGTTTAGATGTGACAAAAATCAAGGTTACCGAAAAAAAAATTAAACAAAGGTATGACAAAAACCAAGGTTGATAAGAAAAAATTTAAACAAAGGTATGACAAAAATCAAGATTGTTAAGAAAAATTAAAGATAAGTGTGACAAAAATCGAGTTTGTCAAGAAAAAATTCAACAAAGGTATGACAAAAATCAAGGTTATCAAGAAAAAAAAAAAAATTATACCTAGATATAAGAAAATCAAGATCGCCGAGAAAAAAATTGAAGATATAAATAAAAATTAAGTTTTTTAAGAAAAAATTAAACAAAGATATGACAAAAATCAAGGTTATCAAGAAAAAAATTAAACCTAGATATAAGAAAATCAAGATCGCCGAGAAAAAAATTGAAGATAGTTATAAAAATTAAGTTTTTTAAGAAAAATTGAAGGTAGTTATGACAAAAATCGAGGTTGTTAAGAAAAAACTCAAACAAAGGTCTGACAAAAATTAAGGTTTTCAAGAAAAATTAAACAAAGGTATGACAAAAATTAAGGTTCTTTAGAAAAATTAAAGATAGATGTGACAAAAATCAAGGTTACCTAGAAAAATTAAACAAAGGTATGACCAAAGCCAAGGTTGATAAGAAAAAAATTTAAACAAAGGTCAAGATTGTTAAGAAAAATTAAAGATAAGTGTGACAAAAATCGAGGTTTTCAAGAAAAAATTCAACAAAGGTATGACAAAAATCAAGGTTATCAAGAAAAAAAAATTAAACCTAGATATAAGAAAATCGAGATCGCCGAGAAAAAAATTGAAGATAGTTATAAAAAATTAAGGTTTTCAAGAAAAATTAAACAAAGTTATGACAAAAATCTAGATTGTTAAGAAAAAAAAATTGAAGGTAGTTATGACAAAAATTAAGGTTTTCAAGAAAAATTAAACAAAGGTATGACAAAAATTAAGGTTACAGAAAAAAAATATCGTACAAATGAAAGTTAAGTATACCTAGAAAAATGTTTAAAGTTGATATTCATCTAAAATCTAAACTTGTCTAGAAAAACTTTTGACTATAGGTATTTAAAAATCAAGATTGTCTAGGGAACGCTTAAACGTGCACCAATATCAATTAAAAGTAAGCAACAATTGCTTCTTTTTAAAGATGATAAACTCAAATCAATAGCGTTCAGAACAGGAAATGACGCGGCTTCAGAAAATACGTCGTAACTGTTTAGAACATAAAATTGTTTTCAATAGATCTTACAGCTGCATATCACTAAGACTAAAAATAATTTTTGAAGCTAAATCGACTTGAAACGTATAGTAAATGAATGGTGTTATAAACACTAAAAATGAATGGTGTTGTAAATACTAGAAAGTAAAAATGAATGGTCTACAGCAACAATCAAAGTTGCCAAAAATTCAACAAAAGTATAGCAAAAACCAAACTTGTTTAGAAAAAATTGAGTTTAGGGTGACAAAAAGGTTGCCTAGAAAAAATTAAACATAAATAAAACAAGGTTGCCAAAAATTCAACAAAAGTACAACAAAATCAAGCTTGCCGAAAATTAAACAAAGTTATAACAAAAAAATCAAGGTTGCTTAGAGAAATTGAACAAAGGTATCTAAAATTTGAGGTTGTCAAGAAAAATTGAGTTTAGGTATGACAAAAAGGTTGCCTAGAAAAAATTAAACATAAATAAAACAAGATTGTCAAAAATTCAACAAAAGTACAACAAAATCAAGGTTGTCAAAAATTAAACAAAGGTATAACAAACAATCAAGGTTGCTTAGAGAAATTGAACAAAGGTATCTGAAATTCGAGGCTGTCAAGAAAAATTGAGTTTAGGTATGACAAAAATTAAGGTTTAAGAAAAATTCAACAAAGGTCTAACAAAAATTAAAAAATTAATGCACCAATATTACCTTTGAGATTAAAATATATTAAGTCACTTTTTGGACTTAGAGTTTACTTAAGGTCAAATTGATACGATTCAGAACAGGAAATGACGCGCTTCGTCGTAACTAACTAGAACTTAAAATCGTTTTCAATAGAATTCATCTTTTCTTTTCGAACTTATTAATTTTATTTTTTCTTTTAGAATTTATTAATTTTTTCTTTTCGAATTTATTAATTTGAAACTAAATTGATTTGAAACATTAAAAGATAGGGTTTGGACCTTGCCTCATGGAGTCTAGGGTTCGGAACGCACTGACGTCATCGCTGGAGTGCTCCATCGCGCTCCAGCGCTCCTGCTCCATCGGACACCAACGAAAAGTACCCTGGTATACTACTAACAGTGATTAAATAAATTTTGTATTATATATATATATACACAAAGGTCAGTGCTGTCAATTTACTTTCGACAGCGCTCAATGATTTGAAGATCAGAGCAAGATTATCAAATTAAGTACAAACACTACAAATAAAATTTATTTAAAATTTGCAACAGTTTGTTTCGCCATAAAACGGCTCATCATGCGATTATCTGAAACTAAAAGCAAAAACAAAAATAAATACAAATAGAATAAAACCTGGAATGAAAACGGGAAATTAGACAAACTTCTTATAACTTAAAAAACTATAAAACAACAATACCGTCTAAAAATAAAAATAGGCGTAACGGACAAACGTAAGAGGATTTTTAGTCATCTACGAGTACAAGTGACGCGGTATAAATTGTGACTAATGAAAAACGTTTAAAATGATAAAAAACCGGATTTGATGCCTGGTGAAAATTACGATAAGTTTTTTGTTTAAATTTGTTTTTATGACGACACTTGCCGGTGAGCTCCGTTCTTTTGTTAAGTGTGCTAGGTGGGTCTGCCAGGAGAATGGCCAGTTTTTCATCGAGGCAGAGATTGCACCTGGCGACACCGGGTTGATAGGTGCTAGATCTGGCTGAAATACTCCATTTAACATGAGGGTCTCTCCCATTATTCTATGGCTTTCCAGAAGGCTTTCGATAGCTCGGTGGTATATCTTTTTTGCTTGGTCTTGAAAGTCTAGCGATGATTGTAAAAACGGGATTTATATTTCGTTTCGCAGCATCCATAGTACAATTGGGAAGATTGTTGCTGTCTGATGATATGCTAGCTTTATAAACGATAGCTTTTTTGCGACATCCATAGTACGATTTGTATATACATAGGCCTATATATATATATACGTACAGCCTGTTTCGCCAAAGACGGCTCATCAGGTGGAATCTTATTGAAATAGAATATTTGATATAGAATATTATATTTGAATAAGATGCCACCTGATGAAACGTCTTTGGCGAAACAGGCTGTTGTGGATTTTAAATTTTAAATTTTTATTCTATTGTAGTGCTTTCATTAATACTGTAAATACTGCTCTAGCTATTCGATTATTGAGCTCTGTACCGGCGAAATAAAGCAAACAGATATATATATATATATATACGAGGGCTGTTTGAAAAGTAACGGGACTGTGTAAATAATTATTTTATTTGAAATGCCATGTAAAAATTACAACTTGTCCCCTTCAAAGTAATCTCCTTGAGCTCAAATGCACTTTTCTAATCTCTGTCGCCATGCTTCTATGCACTTCTGGAAAGATTCCATTGGGATCGCTCGTAGTTCCTTCGTTACGGCTGTTGTTATGGCTTTTGAGTCTTGAAAACGGGTTCCTTTAATGACTCCCTTGAGCTTAGGAAACAAGAAAAAATCACAGGGAGCCAGATCTGGCGAGTAGGGTGGTTGCTCCAGCACGGCAATGTTATTTTCTGCAAGAAATTGTCATATGTTTAAGGCATTGTGAGCAGGAGCATTGTCATGACGAAGCAGCCATGACTTTGTCTCCCACAATTCTCTTCTTTTCTCCCTTACCGAACGCATCAAACGTCGCAAGATGTCTTTGTAAACATTCTGGTTAATGGTTTGGCCCTGTGGCAAGAATTCTAGATGAACAATTCCATGAACATCAAAGAAAACAATCAGCATCACCTTAATTTTGGACTTGAACAGCCTTGCTTTCTTGGGTCTTGGTGAGAATGCACTCTTCCATTCAAGGCTCTGCCGTTTGGTGAGTGGATCGTACTCGAAGATCCACGACTCATCACCGGTAACAACTCTACTCAGCAGATCTGGTGTAATTTCAAGTTGTTTCAGGATGTCTTGACACACTTGCACACAATTTTCCTTTTGCCCATCATTCAGCAACCTTGGTACCATTTTCGCACAAACCTTCCTCATCCCCAGATCTTCTGTAGTGATCCTCCACACCCTCTCACTATTCATGCTCAACTCATCTGCTATCATTCTAACAGTAAGGCGGCGGTCACTGCGCACTTTTTCTCTCACACGCTCAACATTTTCGTTTGTTCTGCTTGTTGTTGGCCTTCCACTCTTAGGATTATCTTCCACATCCTCTCTTCCTTCTCTGAACCTCTTGTGCCACTCAAAAATCCGAGTTCTTGACATCGTAGCATCTCCGTAAACTTCTTGGAGCAAATTGAATGTTTCAGTTGGAGTTTTTCCAAGTCGAACGAGAAACTTCAAGTTGATTCTTTGTTCAATGCTCATTATTTGTTAACAAAAGAAAAAAAAAGAAAAAAATATTTACTAAATAAATTATCCCAAAACGAACTACAGTAAAGCACCTTTCAAGATTGCTTTTCAAGATTCAACTACAGTAAAGCACCTTGCTTTATACTATCTTGTACTTTTACTTTGTTTGTCATATGCATGTTTTAACGTCTGACGTTGTGCTGCTTCTTCCTTTTCTTGATCTTTTTAATGTTTATAATTTTTGTGTTAAACTGTTTAATAATGATCGAGAATAAAAAAACACTGACTGACTGACTGACAAGAAAAGCCTGTAAAAAAGCATATGGTTGTCACAGAATGCTGAAACTACATTTTTACAACCACAAGACATTGCGCCATCTTAAAAAACAAAGCTTTTATCACTGTTGCAAGTGTTGTTTGTGCAAAGCATACAGTCCGGATACTTTTCAAACACACCTCGTATATATACATATATACGTATATTCCATTTGAATGAGTAACCACCTGACAATTCGATAAGATGAAACAGACTGTTGTGGTTTTAACTAATAAAATGAACGCTGTAAATACGATTATGATGTAACGTAGAATATTGGTTACTGTTAGGGTACTGATTTTAGACGATGTCAAGACTGGTGTAATATACAGCCTAGTGTAATAATAAGCAAACCTATTTTTATGATAAACTAAGCAAACTTTTTTATTTCAGACATTGGTCTTTAAAAATTAGTAAAAATGAAACGCCGAAAAAAAGATTCTCAACTGGAATTCATGAGAAAAGTCCCAGGAACTGAAAATTCAGAGTAAAAGAACAATGAGAACATGTCACATATGAGTTTTGAGAAAGTTGATGATAGACTTATTGATAAAGCTTATATTTCTGTAACTGTCCCAGTTGGAGACGAGGAAGAGTTAGCAACAACACTAGATCTTCCAGATTTTTGAAATCTGAGGCAATATTAGGAATTTAAGAAAAAATTTGATAGGTTAATTGTTGTTGAGAAAAAAAGGGGTTGTTGTCATTGTTTCAAAGTTCATTCTATAAACGTAAAGAAAATTCATGTATCAGTGGAATAGGGAAACTGTAATGTTAAAGCTTCAGGAATAAATAAAACAGTTCAACGGGCATCTCTTAAAAAAAATGTATGAGCATTTTTTGTCAAAGCCACATAATATATGTATAAAGCAACTGCAAAATTGTGAAAATGATGCAATTGCAAAATGCGTAGATGCAATGAATGAGAAACACAATGCCTCCACATCTAAATTATTCAATACAGTTTACAGTTTAACAAAAAGGAGCAGGCCATTATCTGATATTGAAGATGCAATTGATCTTCAAGTAGAAAATAAAGTAGACTTTGGTGTTGGACTTAATTCCAGACACACTGCCGTAAAAATAGTCTTTGCCCGAATGCTCAAAATTAATCTTACATAACACATCGGCTTGTATATTGCATAATAAACAATAATACCAAGTTTTATACATTGAAATAAAACTAAACTAACAGTAAGGTAGACAACAATATTTATTTTTGTATACATTCCCTTATGTAAAAAAAATTTTCTCCTGACTTAACTAAAATTTTGATCAGATTCTTAAAACTAATCTTGCATCACCCATCGGCCTCTATACTACATAATAAACAACATACAATTTTTTCCTTCGATGTTAATCAAAACTAACATTAAAAAAGAAAATAATGTTTATTTATGCATACCTTCACTTACATTTGAAAAGTTTCCTCCTGCTTTTTTTAGCTGCAAAGTCTTTGATTAGATCCTCAAAACTAAGCTTACGTAACACATCTGCCTCTATACCAGTGTTGTGCCCGTCAACAAAAAATCTTGACGGCGTTAGCGTCAGCGTCACCTCTTCAAATTCTTATCGGCGTCATTTACGCCGATAACGCTCAAAAATGTTAGCGGCGTCAGCGTCAGCATCAAGATTAGCGTCAATCCCACAAATTAAAATACTGTTACGAAAAAATCAAAGATTATGTAGTAGGGCAGAAAAATTAGGAATTTCTGAATTGTCATAAAATGCTTTAATTTCAAAACAAACGCGTTACAAAATGATTGTTACTCTTGTTTTATTCATTTTTTTACTTCAGGTTTAGAGCCCATACGAACAAGGAACACAAAACATTAATAACAACTAAGCACAACAGTAAAAGAAGAAAAGTTGCATTGAAGTAAATACTATTTCACGGATCTACAGTACAACATGGGCTGAATAATTCAGATACACAGCAGATTTTTAAAATAGCCATAAAAATGGGATTTAAAAAGAACATCTAAATTTACAAGACTATCAATGAAATTATTATTTGACTGAAAACTACTATTTATGAAAGTAACAAAAGCAACAAAAAGTAATAAGCTAATGTTATGATAGACCTGAGATTTAATTAATTCTACAGCACGTCAAAAACTCCATATTCGCTTTAGAAATGCGCCGGGCAGAACGATTTTACGGGAGGGAGGGGGCAAAAACGCGCTAGTCATGATAAAGATGGAAATTAATTGCCACCAAAAAAGTTCTGGAATTTTGAGAAAATAAAATTCTTCTAAAATCTTTCACTTTCTAATTGCCCATTTTTTTTTAAATTTCAAGGTGTGGACTGTTTAAAAAGGTTATAGTGTAATGAAAGATCCAAAATTTACTTTCTACAGTGATTCTATATCAATAAAAGTGTCCTTAATTTAACGGGAATTGGTACCTGCGCTATTATCAATCCACCTGTACCTGCCACCAGACAAAGCAGCCACCCAAACAATTGGCTATCGATATAATCTAATGCAAAAAACTACGAATTTTCAATTGATTAGTTTCTAAATATTTACATTATAAGTTAAAACAAAAACTACAATATGCTATTAATTCGCTATTATTGACCTTTCTTTTAAGGTTCTTCACAAAATTCAGTGGTGTGCATCTGAATAGCTTCCTACATCTGCAGACAATACATCTGAATTAAATGCACAGAGGTTAGAAGTAACAGCAAAATTACGTTCTTTGTTAATACAATTTAGATCATTCATTCATTCATTTTTATTCTCTATCATTATTAAACAGTTTAACATAAAAACAGTGGCGTGCAGTCAGGGCATGCAAGTCATGCAATGCATGACCAACGAACTTTCCTAAATACCAAAAAATAATTATATATATTTAATAAGCAGATATATTAAATATTGAATTTAATTCATTGCAAATTCCGAGGAATGCATATTCCAAGTCATAAACTCAAAAGTAACGTGTAATTAAAGATAACATGCACCAAAGGAACCGCATTACTTTACTCGTATACATGAGCTCTATTGCGACGCCATTTTAACCACCAGCGTCATTATTCTTAATATACTCACTCCGGCATGCAATTCTCAAATTGCATACAGACTTCTAGATTAATCGATATTTGTGATAAACAACCCTTAAATACCAGTGCCAAAAATCAGGTTATAACAAGTGACCATAGTTAGACTCTATGAGAGACATAAAAATTTGATTGTAAAATGATAATGATTTAATAATGATGTCACAGATACCTAAAAATTGGAATAATAATGCCTTCACAAAAGTGCTTTTGGTACGCTACAATCATAATCATGGTACACATATGTACCAGTGTCCGTTAAAGGGTTGATGTACTATCGTGGATTTTGTTTGTTTTTTCTATTATTTTAAAAAGTTAGTAAGTAATTGGATGCTTTTTACGTATTAATTTCATCATTTTAAGCACCCTTTTATACTTGCTCTGGCATGCAATTCTCAAATTGCATGCAGACTTCTAGATAAATCTAGATATTTGTGATAAACAACCCTAAATACTAGTGCTGTTTAACGTATCGCGGATTTTGTTCGTTCTTTATAATACTTTAAAATTAAGTAAGTAATTACATGTTTTTTTATTAACTACATCATTTTAAGCGCCCTTTTATACCTGCTCCGGCATGCAATTCTCAAATTGCATGCAGACTTCTAGATAAATCTAGATATTTGTGATAAACAACCCTAAATGCCAGTGCTGTTGAACGTGCTTTCTAATTTTTTTCGTTCTTGCTAATATTTTAAAAACTAACTAAGTAATTACGTGTTTTTTATTAATCATATTAACATAATTGACTTTGTTGTATAAATTTATTATCTTTTGTTATTTTTTAAAATAATGCGCTGGCAACGCTGATACAAAGTCAGCGCTGAGAGTTTATATGCGATGTGAGGTTATCAATTTCAACAGCTGCGTCGTATATATCATTGAATTATTTATATAAAGTGAAATGAATTATTTGAATTATTTTTATCATTTAATTTTGTATATAAAGTGAAATGTATAACAGTGTTATTGAAGATATTTTGAAAAATAAATTTTTCAGAGATTTCAAAGGGATGCCGTTAATAGTGAATAACGGTAGACCAATGCCAAAACTGGTTAATTTACGAAGCTCCAACAAGAAGTGTTTTCGACACTTTCAAACTAACTGGTACAAAAAGAAAAAATGGTTAACAGGAAGTGCTAAACTAAATAAATTATTTTGCTGGCCATGCTTACTTTTCAATTTAGAAAAGATTGTTTGGAATGAAAAAGGTTATGATGATTTAAATAATCTACATATGTCAATACTAAAACATGAGCGTTCCCAGAGACACATAAGATCTTTGATAGACCTTAAAACATTTGAAAAAGTTCGCATAGATTTGCAGTTAGATGCAAGTAAAAAACTGAGCATTCAGCACCATAACGAGAAAGTTAAAGAAAACAGAGCCATAATACGAAGATTGATTGATGCATTGATTGATAATAATATTTTTGGTTTATAATTGATTGATTGATAATATGATTTTAGGCCGCCAGGAATTATCATTTCGTGGTCATTTTGAATCTGAAGTATCCATTAATTGTGGAAATTATAAAGAAGTTCTGCATTCGATAAGCAAGTACGATGTAAAATTGGCAAACCATCTAGCCACAGCTTCTGTTTTCTCGGGGGTCTCACATCGAATTCAAAATGACTTAATTAATGCCATTCAAATAAGCATGTTAAATGAAATAGAAAAAGAGCTTACTGAGGCTAATTTTCTTGCAATTCTACTCGATTAAACTAGTGATGTAACAAACTTCGCCCAACTTTTTACTGTTTTCCGTTACGTCACAAAAGATTGCGCCGTTAAGAACGATTTATAGGGTTTAATGATATCAGTGGTGACCGCACAGCAGAAGCTTCACCTGAATATGTCTTTAAATACATTAAAACTTGGAAGTGTAAAAATAAATTAATTGCGCAAACCTACGATGGGGCTGCTACGATGGCAGGAAAATTGAATGAATTGCAGGCAAAGGTTAGGACAAAACATGAATCGGCGATCTTTGTTCATTGTTGCGCTCATGTACTAAATTCAGTTCTTTCACAAGCCTGCTCCGCACGAAAAGAATGCAAAATATTTTTTAGTACAATAAATGGACTGGATACTTTTTTACCAAATCTTCCAAACGAACCAATGCGTTAGATAACATAGTTAAAAAAAGATTCCCCAAAGCAGCACAAACTCGGTGGAATTACTCATCAAACTAGTTAATACCGTGAAAGAAAATCTTAATAATTTAAAACAACTTTTTGAAAATATTATTGAGAATCCTGATGCATGAGATGGAACCACTATAAATTCTGTTATTGGATTTTGTCACCACTTGGAACAAACAAAATTTTTGTTTTTAGTAGAATTATTTAGCGAAATATTTTCCTTCACTGATGTTCTATTTAACATATTCTCCAGATTAAAAGTATTGATATTCTGTATTGCAAAAAGCAACTTGATAAAACCAAAGCTGTATTGGAGAAAAAATTGGATGAATTTGCAGCATTTTGTGAGGTGCTCGAAGAAAAATATGGTATAGATACGACAGGTCTGACTAGAAGAGGTAACAATAAATTTGTCGACCCACAGCAGCATTATAAAATGCTCTACTGTACAATGAAATTCTTGTTGCAGTAATTGAACAACTAAAAGTAAAATATGCATCACTGGAAGAGCTTAAATTCATAGAGCTCCTTAATTTTAGAAAAGCCGAAGAGTATCGCAAAAAATTTCCGGTTCATGCTCTAAACTCTTTGAAGGCAGTTTATGGGAATTATTTTGACATGCCCCGTCTTCAGAGTGAACTATGTGTTGTATATTTAATGAAGGATTATATGAAGAAGAGTGTATCTGACTTAATGGAGTTCATAAATGTCAATGATCTTTCTGATGCTATGCCAGAACTTTTTAGACTTTGCGCTCTGATTTTGACAATTCCTTCTACTACTGCTTCGGTAGAACTTTCCTTTTCTGCACTTAAAAGAATTAAAACTTACCAAAGAAAGGTACTACGGGAGAAAATCGAATTTCGGGATTATTTCTTATGTCAATTGAAGCAGATCTACTAAAACATTTAATGCAAACAGAAGATTTCTATGAAAAAGTCATAAATCTTTTTGCTTAAAAGAATAGAAGAATAGAATTAATTTATAAATAATGTAAGTAATTCTGTTATTTTTGAATTTATAATTTTCGATGTACTGAACAGTGAACAGTTATCCCTATGAACTCGACACGTGTTTCAACAAACTATATACGCATATATATATTTCAGAGCTTAATTTTATATTTTTTGAACATTTTATTTTAGGTTTGTTTAGGAGGAGTTAATACAGCATAGTTAGGGATGAGACAGACAAGTAAATTTTAAAAAATGATAATAGATATAAAAAAGGTTCTTTAACATTCGCCTGAAAGCCATTTTACAACTTCTTTAATACATTCGATAAATAGCCATACCAATTGCATTACCAGTCTCAAAAGTCACCGCACGCCACTGCACAAAAATTATAAATATTGAAAAGATCAAGAAAAAGAAGAAGCAGCACAACGTCAGACGTTAAAACATGCATAAGATAATTAGAAAGTGAAAGTACAAAACAGTAGAAAGCATGACCGCAACACCTTAATCAGATAAAGATATAAGAAGTAAAATAGAAAAAAAAAACATTATAATAATATTATCAAAGAAACTGAGCGATTAAATAACCAATGCATGATTAGGCTGCGTAATGATGAATGTGGCACAGCTAGCCAAGATGGAAATTTAGCGTGTATTGTGGTAATCGATCGGATCATTGTGGTAATATATTTAATAAGAATGTCCAGTTCTAATTTAAATCGCCAATTATATGCCAATGGAACATCATTTTTACTAAAAATTTAAAAAAATCTGCTGAAGTAATTTCATTCACCGCCAATGTGTCTGCAGTCTTCAAAATCCACTTGTTTTTTCTGCTTCGTTTGACTACCGCTAATGTGTTTACAGTTCCGAAAAAATCTGTCTTCGTCGTGTATAAAATTACTTTGTCAGCGTTAACAAATAATTTCTATTTAAATCGAAATAAAGTCAGGAAGACTATATTCAATACAAAAACCTGAAGTGGGCTGAAGTTAGCAGAAACGTTTATTTAATTTTTTGTTTTTTGTTTTCTCTTTAATATGTAAATAAATAAATTATTTAAAAAAGATGTTAAATCTAATATGGCTGCTTTCAATAGCAATTTTATGGTACAAAAAAAACCTCTTTTCCGAAATTATATTTTCTTTCTTTTTAGACGCCTGGGTCTCTTAAAAGTTTGATTGTATGTGTCACGTCTCAATTATCATTTTAGAAAGATCCGTTGGCCGCATTTTGTCCTTCACGCCGTCGCATGTCTGTAATAGCGACTAAATTTTTATTTCTTATTATTTTTTATTTATTTTTATCTCCATTTATTCTCCTAGCTCGCTAGACAATGGCGGAAGCGTTATACTTAGGGAAAGCGATTACCTCGACCAGCTTTCGGAGATGCCGAGAATTGCTAAATCTACAATTATAAATTATATTTGAATTACTGTATAAATTACTAATCATTGAACATTGTTTCTATAAGATAGTTTAGTAGCTTCTTCGACGGGTTTTTAATATTTTTTATTAAATTAAATACCAATTTTCAGAAATACTGTGGAAACCTAATCGAAGGCTATAAAACCTTTTGTCAATTTAGTCTGGCCTATCACTAATTTAAAAAGCATTGAATTTTTTGATCTTGGAGATTGGAGATTAGAGACAATTTTTTGATCAACTACCGTAGAAAAAAATTAAACTTAGCAAGCTATCAAATTTTGACAACAGCCAACTGGACAAAAAAATTTATTTGGTTGTGCACAATGTACATGTATTTTCAGCAAACTTCGTTATTACTATTGCGGTGAAGTTGGGATGAAAATACGCGCACCTTGGATGAATACGGTTTTCTATATTAAAACTTATAAAACAAAAATAAACACAAATTCAAAATTTAACACAACACACGAACACTTACTAACTGAAATCGCTTCACAATTTCCCAAACAAGATTGACGTTTGCGTTTAATTTGAAAATGGCCCACGAGGGTCCGACTATTCGTACTAAGATAACACGTGGAGAGAGGCGGGACGAGAAAACAACTTTAAATGATGTCATTATCGGCAAGAATTACGTAATGCAATAAAAAATAAAGTAACTTTTGGTCTACAAAGTATTGGCGGGAAAAAACTAATTTCTGATGATGCCATTGCCGAAAACAATTACGTAAGGCAAAAATAAAGCAACTTATGATCTACGAGGTATTGGCGGGAAAAGACAACTTTATATGATGTAAACAGCGAAAACAATTACGTAAGGCAACGAAAATAAAGCAACTTTTGATTTAAAGACATTGACGGAAAAATCAATTTTAGTTAAAAAATCTAACCTTGAATGAACTCGAGTCTGCATTAACACGTACTATGGATAGCGCTGAATATCGGTCGAAGCCTACTATTGTGATCTATACAGACTATATTGAAATTGCAATTACTATTTTCGTACTTATAATAATGTGAAAATTAACTATACTGTAAAATTATTTATTTAGTAGCCTAGTCTGTTCGCTCTATAACAAAAATTAAAATTTATTTTTCTGCTAACAATTTTCTGTGTTATGAGTCTCTGTTATGCTAACATTTTCCACAGACCACAATTATGTGATTTTTAGTTTGATTGAATTTGCCAACTGTGCTGGGACTAGAACACTTTCAAGCACCACGCATATCTTTTTTTTGGGTTCAAACAACATCCTGCAAAAACAAAGAAAGTAATTGTTATCGTGTCCTTAATAAAAACAACTGCGCTTAAGCTGCTCAACTGCGCTTCTTTGATTTTGCGGCTTTTAATTAAGTTCCAGCAGGTGGATTTTCGAAAACTTTTAGAAAGCAAAGTTGTGATCCTTGAGAACGTTTTTAGCAATTGGAAGCAGCTGCATTTACAAAACAAGAATTCGTGAGGACTCTTTTAAAACTTTATAATGCTTTTGCAAGTAGTTTATTTGACACGGTCTAAATCTGTTTTTACATGCTTTAGCTTTCGTAACTTTTTTTCTTAAATGAAAATGCGCCATTGGAGTCAGCGATTGAAAAATTTTTGTATATATTTTTGCCTTGCAAAAAATAATTGACGCTTAACGCTTGACGCAAAAAACAAGCAAAAAGTTGTCGGCGACACCTATTCCGTCACTCGAAAAATATTTTTACGGCGTTTGCGTAATCATCAACAAAAAATTGTCGCCGATATTTGACGCCGTCAAATTAACGCCGTCAACGCACAACACTGCTTTATACTTAATAGAGATAAGGTATCCAGCCGGCCTTGTTTCGTAGTTATTCTGATGGGATTTTTAATGCTTCAGCAGAGAAAATGAACGTTAAGCTGAACAAATTGAGATCATTAATGTTAAAAATATAAAAAAGCCAACGTCTACATTTGGAAAGACACATTTAATGCTATCTTCTACAAGAATTTTATAAAGTTCAGCATGACTAAATTTTGCTTTTACATTTTTTGTTTCACTGAATTTATGGAGGACATATGAACAAAACTGCTTAAGCTCAGCTGAGAAATTACTGTTGAAATCGTCTGGGTAATCATTAATAAGCTTTTGACAACACTTAGAATACCTTTCTGTGTTAACAGATGAAGCGACATTTTGTAGCAGTGGTACATCACTAAGAAAAAAAAAAATCTTTGCAATTTCTCTATATATCTCTCCTCTTTTCTTCATCTCAATTTCAAGTTTGTGAAAGATTTCATAAAATGTGTTGATACGAAATTTATCTCTGGCATTCAAATGTACATCTGGTGCATCTCCGTCATTGAAAACATTCTTTCTGATCCGTTTGCGAGTTGCAGCTGCCTTGTGATCCACATCTGGTAGTATTTCGTTTGCTGCTGCTTCATAACGTTCAAATTCATTTCATGAGTTGTACTGCTGGTCACCTAATGCTGCATACAGATCTGCACATGTTTGTACGTCCACATCCTCACTTTGCTGAGCTTGACTTACTCTGTGAAAATTTTGCAAAATTTCATTCCAAAAAATTAACACGAAAGAGAATAATAGCTCTTTCATCTTATTTGCAATATTATTTGCCTCTCTTCTAGCATCTCCCTTTTGTGATGGTCTTCCCCTATATATTCTGATGATTCTAAAATTTTAAGAAATGATTTCAAAATTGCTGCTGTTGCCACAGCATGTGTCTCCTATCTAGTATCAGAGAGGGATTTTAAGACACTTTCATTTTCAATACAACTTTTAAGGATTTTTTACCGGTTGGTTGAGGCTGAAAAAAAGATATAGAGTAATTGTACAGTAGAAAAGGAATTAACTGCCTCTTGACAGCATTCAATAGAACTTCGCCCTAACAAATTTAGTGAATGAGCTGCACAGAGCACATACATAGCAAACTTGTTTATTTCCAAAATTTTTGGCTGCATCCGTTTATAACGGCCAGGCATGTTAGCAGCATTGTCATAAGACTGGCCTCTACACTTGAAAAGTCTAGCTTATAAATTTTACTCAAGTATTGCAACACCTGATTTGCCATATTCTCTCCAATATGACTTTTTAATTCCAGAAAGGTTAAAAAGCGTTCAATAGGCTGTCCATCTTATAAGTACCTCAGTACAACACTTGATTGATCAATATGTGTTAGATCTGATGTTGAATATACGGACAAACTAAAATAACTAGAAGATTTTACTTCATCAACAATGAATGTACTGACCTTTGTGCTATTATTTGAATGAGCTCGTCACAGGTGGTTTTGGACAAGTAAGAAGGATTTCCTTTTCCAGCATTTCCATATTTCAAAATATGTCTTGCTAAAAATAGATCAAACTGGCTAATGAGTTCAAGTAGCCCTAAAAAAATTCCCATTTTGCTATAATTCAAACCTTTCATCTGTTCCTCGAAAAGCCAAGCCACGTTCAGGTAATGTACATATAACAGTTATGACACGCCTAAGACCTGTTCCCAGTAGTCACACTCATCTTGAATTTGCTTTTCTAGCTGTTGTCCCAAATCCGCATTTTGTCTGCGAGTTAAGTATGTAAACATAGAGTCTCGATGAGTAGTGCTTTTGTATTTCGCCAATCACTGAACCCTTCTCTCGTAAAAAAACTGGAGAAATTTTTTGGAGCAAACATTTTACAAACAAAACAATAAACTTATCCTGTTGATGGTAAATATATTAACCAGCCTCTCTTGTATTTCTCTTAATTGGCTTTTGACCCAACAAAAAGTTTCTGCAAACAATACCTTACTGGTTTGCCACTACTGAAATGAAGGTTAGACTTGTCAAAAGGACCATTATGATGTTAACAGTCACTGGGTCCACAAGCAATCCAATAAGCCACATCATCAGCAGAAAAATCTAGCCACAACCCTGGATTTTTTGCTACATTGTGATTCACTTCATCTTTTGCAGAGAGATTATTTTCATCATCATCACTGTTACGGTGAACACTTCGATTTGGATGATTCTAAGAATTTTTGGCTGGAAGGCCTAGTCTTCCAATCGTCACACGCGTTCTCAACACGAACGTTAGCCGAGGAGAGTGTATTTAAATAACCACAGACAAACTAACGAACGTTTTAAGAATTTATGCGAATAAAGAGAAATTGAAAACTGTTTTAGACCTGCCTGTAAAATAGAATATTACTTATTCAAACAGAATTAACAGCACATTACGAAATTTCAGATAATATAAATTAACCAACTACTAACCACGAGAATTTAGAATGCACGACCAACGGTAAAACTGTCCTGAATAACTGCACGTGACAGCCGAACAAAGAAAAGCGACCAGACAGAACCAAAGCAGCAAAAAGAAAAGAAAAAAGGCAACGAACACAAGCACACGTAGCATAATCTACGTGGCGAGAGTATTTCTCACCTTAACAATCACCATGATCCGCTACACTACCATCTTTTGTAGTTATTTCGATACTAGTGCTGTTTATTTCTATTTCAGCACATGCGCTAGATGAACCTGCCTGTGGCACCTTGTCACATCTTGATTCTGAGGTAAACAAGGTGGAATTTATTGCATTTGTATCCACTTCTGATAACAGAGATTGGCTTTGACCTGGAATCGGTATATCATGTTTTAGAACTTGTGTTAAGAAAGAGGTCAGCTTTGCAGTCTTGGCATCTAAATCCAAAGTCTTTTCTCGTTTCTTTTTGCTAGTTTCCTCTTTTGTGCACCAATTAACTGAACACGTTTCATTTTGGTTTTTGGGTTCTGCAAAAAAAAAAAAATAATAATAATGTAACTGGTGTTCCATGTTATCTGGAATTGAATAAGTAAGTTTCAGTATTCATTACTAATTGAGGGCCAAGTTATGATTAATTTACATGATTTTTTTTTGGAAATATTTCCCATACCTACAAGCATTTATAGAGAGATTACAATGATACTTGAGAAAGAAAAATAAGCAAAAATTTAATTCAACCGGGCCAATATTGAGGTCTGAGTCGTCTGACCAACTCGAATTATTTCATTAAACTCGGATGCACCATTAAAAATTCGGCTATGAAAATTCTGTGGTGCCCCCTTCCCTTAGTGCCCTGAGCACGTGCTTATTTTGCTTAATGGTTAATCAAGCCTTGCACAGGGATGTGGAAGCGGGTATTTTGTCAACAGCTTCCGCTTCACCGCTTTCGCTTCCACTAACAAAAAACTAGAAAACGATTGTTGACCTTAGCAGCACAAAATTTGTCATTTACTACAATCAAAAAGTGTAAATAAAGATACAAAAGTGGCAAAACGACAGAAAGAAGAAAAAATAAAGCAAACAAACAAAAGACAGCGAAGATAAAATAATTTCAACTTTACATAGATTTATTTGTCCGCATAAACACAATGGCATCAGTTAATTCATTGCCCATTTGGACTCTGTTTTCAAGAAGTACAAGTTTTAAGTGGCAAAATATACGTTCAATGGATACCTGCATGCAGGGTAAGCAGCTAATGATTCGCGATAATGATTACACAATAAGGGGTATTTGGCAGTTTCAATCTTCCCAGCCGCTCTACATCAACGAGCGCCTCAGCAAATGCAGTAACATCAGATTTTGCAGAGGCCATAGCTGATGCCTCAGCAGCCGCTGTTGAATCCAAGGAGTTCAAATACCCGTGAAAGTCAGGTATTGGTGCTGCAGATTCTAATACTGCTTTACTTCCGCTTGAGTCAGCTTTAGCATTAGCACTTACTCTTTTATTTGATGTGCTGTGAATGCGCAAAAAAATTAACTGAAAAGCGCTTTTTGCACGTAGTTGCTTCTGGTTGCTCAAGAGGATTCTCGATCGAGCATCAACCTATTAAGAAAGAAAATTAAATGATAATATCACGGTTATATAAGCCAGTAAATCCTAATATAACTAATAAATTACTAGTTATTTTCGATTCAAATAAAATCAAGTGTACAAACGCTTACCGGTACTGAGTTGAATATAATATCCTTCTTTGAATATAATAACTGCCAAAGTGATTCCTATTTTTAAATCAGGTAATAAAGATAATATAGGAAATTATCGCCCAATAGACTTACTTGCTAACTTATCAAAAATTCTGAAAAAATTGATAAAAAATCGCTTTAGCAAATTTTTTTGTAAAAATAAAATTTTATATCCAAATCAGTACGGTTTTAGAGAAACTATAGTGTAATCCAAGCCTTGATGAACATATTAACTAACGTATATGATACCATAAACAACAATCATTACACCGCTTTAATATTTATGGATTTTCGTAAAGCTTTTGACACAGTCTGTCACAAAATTTTACTGGAAAAATTGTATCACTATGGCATAAGAGGCCCAGCTCATTCACTAATCGAAAATTATCTCTATAGAAGACAACAATTCGTAACTATAAACAATGTATCTTCTTCATATAAAGCTATTAATATTGGCGTTTCTCCAGGGTCAATTCTCGGACCACTTCTCTTTTTAATCTATATCAATAATCTCCCCAATTCTCTTCATACCAACCCCCTCTATTTGCTGATGATACTTGCTTGTTTTTAAATCACTCTTATCTTACATCACTGGAAAACATCTGTGCAATCGAATTGTTTCGCTTATAAGACTGGTGTGGGGCAAACGAAATTCAAATTAATTCACAAAAGTCGTTTATACTACCAATATTTCCCAACGTAACGTACCTAATTTAAATCTAAATCTTCCTTACGAAAATTCCAAAATAAATTTTAGCCAAATATGCAAATACCTCGGAGTGTTCTTAAATAAAAAATGAAACCTCACATTTTCCAACTTGAAACCAAGTTAGCTAAGGCAGTTGGTATCCTTAGCAAATTGCGACATATTCTTCCGTTATCTGCTCTTAGACTTCTTTATTTCTCTTTGATACACCCTCATCTATTGTATGCTCTACTGATCTGGGGAAATATGTTTCCATCTTACTTTAATAAACTTCAAAGTCTTCAAAATAAATCCATTCGTATAATTTTCAACATTTCACCAAAAACATCCGTTTCGCCATATTATTACAAACTAAAGATCTTAAAGTTAGCAGACTTGTATATTTATGAAATCGCTAAAATTATGCACCAGCACTCGCGAAAAGCACTACCCGATTATCTTTCTTCCTTTTTTACTATAACCCGCCAAATTCACAACCGCCCTATTAGATCTCACTCTAATAATACCTTATATCTTCCTAAATTCTCTACGTCCCATTTCCAAAGATCAATAAAATTTCAAGGAACAAAAATTTGGAACTCTATCCCTATTGAACTACGAAATCAATCATTTTGCAAATTTAATTCAAATTTTAAATCATTTTTATTACAATTATACTGTTGACAACCTACTAACGTACAATCCTTGCAACTAATTGCTGTGCACTACTAACCCATTAGTTTTTCCGGTGACTGCTTGACTTGATGACCTTAACCGGTCCCTTCGCAGTCTCTGTCGAGATTGTCACTTTTTCATTATTATTTATTTTATTTATTTATTTATTTATTTTTCCTTATTTTTCATATTTAATAAATGTCTTATAAACTGTCGTACATTGTTGTTTTGTCAAATACATATATTAACTATCGGAGAGTTTTTTAAATTTTGTTACAGTTGATAAAAAGTTTTTGAAATTTAGGTTCAGCTGGTAACTTAGTTTGTTATTTAGTCGTCTAACTTTTCGGCGCTTGTAATGAAGGCTCGCCGATAACGCAATCTTGGTGTCTACTAAAAAAAATAAAATTCTTAAATCTTTGTTTACTGGACCAGGCCTAGGTACCAGTAACGGCAAAAATATAGTCTAGCTAACCACAGCTCAGACTACCGCAATATCTTCTTA
Source organism: Diplosoma virens (assembly GCA_963680785.1). Lineage (NCBI taxonomy): Eukaryota > Metazoa > Chordata > Ascidiacea > Aplousobranchia > Didemnidae > Diplosoma > Diplosoma virens. Next base: position 8,126,281 of record OY796887.1, on the reverse strand, counting down.
ATTAATAAAATATGCTCCAATCGACTTAGGAGCCCAAAATAGTATAAATTCAACAACAAATAAATCAACAGTAAATATAGATTCAGTAGCTTAACTCTTCAGCTCTTCACAATAACGTCGACAACCAAAGACTTGCGTTTAAAAAACTATGATTTCACAAAGCTAACACAATTTCCAATACCGATTTATCACAACGTAACATTCCATCAATAATAATGCTTCCGAGCGCGCCTTATTTATATCACTCGGTCACATGTATCTAGAAAGTTCTTTAAATTTACTCAAATTCAGGTTAAAAACAACAATCACTTAATATTGCATCATCTTGCTAGATCCAGCGATTCACAAACAAGCAATATTGCATCATACTGACTGTCACGAAACAAAATGGTAGGTGCTTTCACGCAACCTGGACCGTGAGTAAGTCTGTTCATTAATTTAAAATGACAGACCGAAACCGAACCTACCAAAACGGAAGGGTATCCACCCATTCCGATGTTCAGTGTGGGTCTGCTAATCGGCAAACGTCCTTTTCAGGACGGGGCAATGCTAGGATAAAACTTCCCTTTTCAGGGCACATTGCCAACAAGTTCCGAAGACCCACTATTCTTCAGCTGAACATCGAAGGCCTCACTGCAAGCAAGATGAACGTTCTTCATCACCTCGCTATGCAGTCTGAGGCACTCGTCATCCTACTGCAGGAGACCCACTGCACTGATGCAGAGAAGTTGGTACTACCAAACTACCAACTAGCTGGGTCTTCTTTAAGCAGGAAGCATGGCCTTGCCACGTTTGTCCACGAGCGACTGAGATACACGCTTTTGGACCAATCTCCACCAACATCGGAGATCGAGTGGTTGTGTGTGGACGTTGATGATTATAAAATAGTCAACGTCTACAAACCACCGCCAACGCGATTGCGAACCCTGGATCTCCCAGTGTTTCCTCACCCCTGTCTGTACGCTGGCGATTTTAACTGTCGTCATGCTGACTGGGGTTACGACAACAACAGTCCGGACGGTGAGTGCTTGGCTGGATGGGCAAGTATCAATTGTCTTGCCCTCCTATATAATGCCAAGGACGCTGCCAGTTTTTATTCCGGCCGCTGGAACACTGACACCAATCCGGATCTAGCTTTCGCTAGCGTAGGTCCAAACAGTCGCTTACCGGATAGACGTGTCCTTGACAAGTTCTCCAGGTCACAACATCGACCTTCGCTTATTACACCACCAAGGTTTGCTATGGCAGTGCCGAGCATGCCTGTTAAGCGATGGAACTTCCGCAAGGCCAAATGGAGTCACTACATTGCTTTGACGAATAAATTCGCAAAGACTTTGTTGCCGCCTGAATCACTTGATGTGGATGCGGCTTACCAGGACTTCTGTAACACCATTAAGAAAGCAGCCAAAAAGACTATCCCACGCGGGTATCGAAATAACTATATTCCGTGTCGGGATGCAGAGTGTGAATCCCTCTATAAAACCTTTCTGCAGTCTCCTCAGGGAGACGACTCAAGTTTGGCTACTATAGCTCTGCTTGCCAAGCTTGACAGAAAACGGAGGGATCGATGATCCGAGGCAGTTCGGAGCATTGACTTCTCACACTCTAGTCGAAAAGCGTGGAGTATTTTGAACAACCTTACTGGTAGGTCACGACACTCTCCTCGTCACTGTCCCGTTTCAGCCGATGCTATTGCATCTCAGCTGGTTAGAAATGGGAAATACGAGGCTGTTGACCGCAAGTCATCTCGACTTGTCTTTCAAGAAGTGTCTGACCTTTGGAGGGCCACAACACCAGACGCAGTAAATATCTCTGACAGTTTTTTACGGAGAGAATTTGCTGCTGCCCTTCAACATTTAAAACCAGGTAAAGCGCCGGGACCTGATTCCATCTGCCCCGAGCTTATACTCCATGCCGGAGCTGCTTTGAAGTCCTGGTTACGTGACTTCATTTCTTCCTGCTTCCGCCGACTCAAAATTCCCAAGATCTGGAGAAGAGCGCTTGTGGTCGCGATCCCAAAACCAGCAAAGCCCGTGGGGGACCCAAAGAGTTATCGACCGATATCTCTGCTCTGTGTCCCCTACAAGATCCTCGAGAGGCTTATCTACGCCCGCGTTGAACCATTAATCGATCCACTGCTCCCTAAAGAGCAGGCTGGGTTCCGACGCGGGAAGTCAACCGTAGATCAAGTTGTTCTGCTAACCCAGAACATTGAGGATTCTTTCGAGGCTAAAAAGAAGGCCGGTGCCGTATTTATCGATCTGACAGCTGCTTATGACACTGTCTGGCACCGTGGCCTTACCTGCAAGCTGCTGAGACTACTTTCGGATAAGCACATGGTCAAAATGATCATGGAGCTTGTCCGAAATCGAAGTTTCACCCTTACCACCGGTGACAGCAAGCAAAGCAGGCTACGCCGTCTTAAAAACGGCGTTCCTCAGGGATCGGTCTTGGCTCCCTTCCTATTTAACATCAAACCGTACGATCTTCCTTCCACGATTTCCAGAAAGTTTGCTTATGCTGATGATCTAGCATTGCTGCATTCTTCTGGAAACTGGAAGGACTGGGAGGGGACTCTAAGTCAAGACATGTCCACACTGTCAGCGTATCTTCAGACTTGGAGGTTGAAGCTCAGTCACACTAAGACGGTGACGGCAGCCTTTCATTTAAATAACCAAGAGGCCAAACGTGAGCTAAGGGTCTACAACAACAGTAGACTTTTACCGTTCTGTCCAACCCCTACTTACCTTGGGGTAAAACTGGACAGATCGCTCACGTTTCGTCACCATTTAGTGGCATTGAGCAAAAAAATATTCTTGCGCGTCACACTGTTGAGGCGACTCGTGGGCTCGGGATGGGGTGCTGGTGCTAAAACACTACGCATAGCCACCTTGTCTCTAGTCTACTCAACAGCTGAGTACTGTGCGCCAGTCTGGTGTCGCAGTGCTCACACTCGCCTCATTGACAGTGTCTTGAACAACGCCTTGCGCATAGTCACTGGATGCCTGCGTCCCACTCCAACGGACCACCTACCTGTACTCTCAGGCATCCAGCCAGCTGAGCTTCGCCGAATGGGAGCGACACTCTCCTTGGCTTACCGTGGATCTCAGGACCCCGATCATATCTTGCATGGTCTTTTAAGTGGGTCCTCAGATACTTGCCAAGTGAGACTAAGATCCAGACGCCCGTTTGTGCCAGGTGAGCGGAATCTTTTGGACAACCTTGCCAAACTTGGCATCCGCGCCTCTGAATGGAAAAATCACAAATGGAACGCGGAGTACTGTGAAAATGCTTCCAGGCTCCGTGCTTTTGTGCCCGAGACCGGTGTCAGGCCTGTTGGGATGGGGTTACCCCGAGCAGCTTGGGTTAAGTTCAACCGCCTGCGGACTGGTGTTGGGCGATTCCATTCGTCCATGCACAAATGGGGTCTCGCTCCTTCACCGAATTGCGAGTGTGGCGCCTCAGAGCAAACCGCAGACCATGTACTAACAGCGTGCCCCATACATCGGGCACCACATGGAGCACGAGGTCTGACGGTTTTGGATGACGAAACTCGATGCTGGCTTAATGACATCCTGCCAGCATCTGATCCAGGCAGTGCAGCAGTCTGGGGTAGTAAAAGGATAAACCCTCGGCCCCAGTCCTGTTTGTGTCTGACCTGGAGTGGATACCCTTCAAACGACGACGACGACGACGAGACAAAACCAGTCAAGCACGATAATCTCGAAAGTTCTCCACGAAAGTGTTGCCATTTTCTTGTCACTAAATATACAATATTTAAATTTGCTTGTAAAACCGTTATTTCTTCGGCTATTCGAGCCGGACCAAAGCGCAATCAAAAAGATTTTTTATGATATTGTGAAAATACATAATGTGGGCGATTTTTAAGAACGGAGCAACTATGTTTCTTTTTGCGTTTTGTTTCCACAATCCTCGTAAATAAACTGGTCTGTCTGTCTGTCTGTCTGTCTGTCTGTCTTTATAATTTTTTTGGTCTTGATCGTACGTCCTTAATAAACTATGTTTCAAAATATATTGGTGTTCCGTTCCTAAAAATTGTCCCCATTATGTGTATTCACAATCTCCTGAAAAATCTCTTTGATTTCGCTTTGGTCCGGCTCAAATAGCCGAAGAAATGACGGTTTTATAAGCAATTTAAATATTTTTACATTTATTTACAAGAAAATATGAACACTGCTTAATTTCATGATTTTTGGAGTAACTTCTAGACTTTCCGCTTGACCTGTTTTGACTATGACGTAATAGTGATTGTTTATGATTTGAGTAACTTTTAGAACGTTCGAAATACTCACGACCGAGTGATATAAATAAGGCTCACTTGAAAGCATTATTATGATTCGTTGTGGTAACTTAGTATTGGAAATTTGTTAACTGTGTGAAGTCCAATCAAATCTAATTATTATTTAAGTATGGTCCCTGGACAAGTTTGTCATTGATAGAAAAGCCTTTAACCCTATTCAGACTGAGCTTTTTGGAAACTTTGTACGACTGGAGGGGGGTGGAAACTGCCCGCGATTTTGCTTGCTTATATCTCAACAATTACTAGCGCTAGAATTGTCATTCAAGTTTGTATTGAAAGGAAATTTTATATTCTTTTAATATATATACTTAAATGTTGCATTTAAACATCATTTGGGATTGAAAAAGCGAGTTTTCAAAGGTTAATCAATTTTTCGTAAATTGGCTGAAAACGAGAGAGCGATTTGAGAGAATTAACGACTTCGGCTGTTTGCCGAACGTCATTAATCCGTAAAATTGGAAGTAAGAATGCTGACAGCTGAAATCCACTTGGCAAGATTATTACTATTTACTGAGAAAGAAATTCTACAACAGTGAATCTGCTAAAAGCTGGTTTTGTTAGTGCTTACAACGCTTCGATCTTTGCTATTGATCAAATGATTTTTTTAATTCACTCCCTTTTGTAAACAATTTAGGCAAGAAATTTTATAACATAAAAAGAAAGGCAAATCATTACACAAAAAAATTGTGTTTGTAGTTTTACATTGCAGGAAACTTACCTTAATTTTTCTTCACTATAAAAGAATATTTTGACTTGACTATTTTATTTAGAAGTTGATTGCTTTTGATAACATCGATATTTTTAATTTTACTGAAATCCTTTTTTGTTTCGAATGTTTTCTTCTTTTGGTTAAGTACACTAATTCATTAATAAAATATTTATTTACTAAAATTTTGCTAACGTTTTCTGACGTAATTGTTTAACTTTTAATTTTTGTACGGCTTGTTGAATTAGTTAGGTCTAGTTTTCGTAACAGTTACAAAAAGTTAAAATTTTTCAAAAAAGTAATTTAATTACCACCAACTTAAATTTCAACTGTGACAAGTAATGTAACTTTGTTCAAAACTTATGAAACTGACATTTTTTTTGCGATAGAAATTATTTAATTGATAGTCCGAATTTTAACATTATTGTTTGAAAAACAAAAACACCAGTACAATCATAGAATAATATTGCACTTAAACACAGCTCAATGCATTTTGTTTGAATATTTTTTGAGCTTGTTTACGTGAATTTTTGAAAACTGTTACCAGGCTGAACAAAAGATCGGAAGCGCCATTTCAATGCCGTTTCTTTTTTTTCATCCCAGATCTGATATTTCTGATATACATATTTCACACCTACGTTTTTTTCTGATTAAGGAGGAAATGTCAATAACAAAGCGGTATAAATACTTGGTTCCACGAAATTTGTGCTAAGTAAGAACTTTAATTTTTCTAGAACAGATGTGGGTAATTTACGGCCCGCGGGCCAGATCCGGCTCACCGCAGTGTTTCATCCGGCCCACTGTGCCTGCCGAAACCACGACCATAGTTTGTATGGATATAAATTTCGTTGAAAGCATCGATAAAAATAAACGAATTATCGGCAAAATAAATACCGTAATTTTCTACGTATTATCCGCACCCGAGTATAATATACAATAATACAAGTTCGATTCGAGGTGAAAACTTTTTTTTATTTAGATATCACCATGATTTTGGGAGAAAAATAGCAAAATCGAAGACGAAATCGAAGTGAAGACCTTTTTTTTTTAGAAATCACCATGACTTTGGGAAAAAAAAGTGAAAGACGAAATCAAAGCCCTTTTTCTTTTCTAGTGAACATTAACTTTTGGAAATTCTTGCCTCGGGCATCTGAATTTGAATATCCACCACTGATAATGAAGATTAATATTTTTATAGATCACTATAATGCGGCCCGCAAATAAATTCAACTTCTGAATGCGGCCCTCGAGCTGAAAAGTTTGCCAACCCCTGAACTAGAATAATATACCAATGCATTCATTAAAAAATGCGCCCCTCAGTTAGCTTCTGTGACCACGATGCGGCCCGCAAGCCAAAACAATTGCCCACCCCTGTTCTAGAATTTCACTGGTTAGACCAGTGGTTCTCAAACGGGCGCCGCGGCACCCTAGAGTGCCATTTGCGTTTTGCTAGGGTGCCACAAGCTATTGCACATTATTCACTAATCCAGGAAAAAGGTTGAGTGTTGTAATGTTATTTTGAATTATAAGCTTCAATGTTACTACATATATCTATGTTTCTCAACCTATGTGCCGCGAAAGATTTCGGAAAAAAATTATTTAGGGAAGTCGAATATTGCGCTTTTTACACGTGAAATATGTAATATTCGGAGCGAAGACCGTTTTTATTTATTTATTTTTATTTATTTTCATTTTTACTCACAATCAACTTGAAATTAATCAAAGTGCATGTAGAAATAAAGATTGTGAATAAGGAAGCAGCGACTAAACGAAATACGTTATTACATGCACAACTGACGTTGTGCATGTAACTGACGTTGTGCATGGTCGCCGTACCTTTGAACAAAGCGATGTGATGTTAATAAGAAAAGGAAAGCGAAAAGAAGATAATTAATACAAACATCCGAGCCATATTCAGAGAATGTTGTATAATCATGGGTGGGAGAAACAACAAACTCAAAGACCAAAAGGGTCTGGACCAAAAAGGGTCAGGCAGGCAAAGAAACCCACCAAAAGAAATTCTGCCACGGGTCAAAAGGACCATTTCAAAAGCATATGGCTGGAAAAAAAATTTATATACGTAAAATAAAACATATAAACAGCAAACAAGAATAAGTGCAAAAGAAGTAAATTATGTGAATTTTCATCAAATTGGACGGGCCGTAATGATCTGGATGTTGCCTTTGAAGTCGCATCGGGCTTTTATCAACTTCAATTTCTTTGTCCAATTAGGTGGAGTTACCTGTAATAATAAAAACCAGCAGCAGATGTTTTAAAATTTGTAAAGTCTATTACCTTTAAAAATTACGTTAAAATTTTTATTACCATTAAAAATTTTTATTTAGAAAGAACTGATTTTGGGAAGGAAATTCATAATAGAGACCTTGAATTCAGGTGAAGAGTTATTTTTTTTTTTAGAGATTCCATAATTTTGGTGGCGGAAATCAAAGATCGTAGCTGAAGTGCTCGCGAACTTAGAAAGATACCAATTATGTGCCACGGCCAGAACAACGGTATTTTTAGAATAGAACTGATCTTAGGGAAAAAAACTAGAAATCTAAGCCCAATTCTGGGTGAAGACTATTGTTTTTTTAGTGATCACCTGATTTTGGAAACAAAATTTAATAAAAATGGTCTAAAGGTGCCGCGATTTTTGAAAGGTTTTACTAATTTCAAAACAAGACTAAAGCCAACTTTAAACAAATTCTTTGCGGCTCCATGTGTTTATTTATTGCTGATACACTTGCTGCATTTATGCGACAAATATCAAGCAAATACGAAAATGCAATTGTGGTCCATTTTGAGACTTTGGTTTACTCGAATAGAAAGTAATTTTTTGGTCTACAATGTCTGTACCTCCTTTTGTATAATTACATAACTAGCATAAAGTCGGTTTCTTCTTTTAATTTTTTGTAATTTAAAAAATTGGGTGCATTATTGATAAGATTAAAATGTTTTTGTTTTCCTGTGATTTTAAAGTTTACATTAAAAAAATTGATATTTTTTTCAGGTTTGTTCCAAAAAACTTTTTAGAAACCAATATTTCTATTACACACTTGCTTTATTTCGTTTGATATTTCTTTGCGCTTAGCTTGAATAGTTACGGTGGTAGTAATTTTCTGTTCCAATAACCATTATACCAAAGGTATTGAAGTGTATAATCAATTGAAAGATCAACTTTTATAATAAAGCCAAATCAAGATTTCGGGATTTTATCCAAATTTGTTCGAAAATTTTACACAAAAAGAAAGGTAATTCTACAGTTACGCCTTTTTCTACATAAACAACTTCCTTTGGAAAATGAGATTGAAAGCGTTTTATTGCCTTTAAAGTATTTAAGTAAACATAATTAATGAACCGTTCGATATCAATTGTTTCGATAAACAGTTTACAATTTGCCTTTTTTTCTCTTTTGGCTGCTTTTTTCTCACGTTTTATGAAATAGTCAAAAAACTAGTGACTAGATATCAAAAAACTATTAATAGCTCCAAAATTACTTGAGCTTTTTTCGAAAATTGCAAACAAACAAAACAACATTTTCAAACAAAATTTTTTGAAGTAAAAGATTTTTCTTCCCAAAGCTTTTCATCTGACACTCTTCAGGGGAAATCGTCAGAATGAAGTAGAATTGAAACCGAACTAATTTATAAAGGAAGAAAGTAGAGTTCTCATTGGCTGAAAGAGTCAACCAATGAGAGAAAAGATTAAGAAATTTTCAAAGAGTATACGAATTCTTTTTGCTTACACAGAAAGGGATTGAGAGATTTAATGAAAGTCGCTTCAAGAGCAGAAAGGTGAAAGGAAGAGCGACCTCGAGCGAGAATAGAAAATTTTTCGTTGCTGTAATGGAGGGCACATTGGGCGTTGTCAAGAAGATGTTGACCAATAGCGGATTCGTGAAATTGTTGTGGGCGTATGTTGTTTTTGCAAGAGCGGGAAAGAATTTGGCGGTTGGCCGAGGTACGAGGATTGGTGATGGATTTAGGAACGTGTTGTTTAATTCGCTCTTCTAGCCGTTGAGACGTGCGACCAACGTACCGACTATCGCAGTGGCACAAAAACTGGTAAATAACATTGCTGTGATGATGATCATCATCACAGCGATGATCATCATCACAGCAATGTTATTTACCAGTTTTTGTGCCACTGCGATAGTCGGTACGTTGGTCGCACGTCTCAACGGCTAGAAGAGCGAATTAAACAACACGTTCCTAAATCCATCACCAATCCTCGTACCTCGGCCAACCGCCAAATTCTTTCCCGCTCTTGCAAAAACAACATACGCCCACAACAATTTCACGAATCCGCTATTGGTCAACATCTTCTTGACAACGCCCAATGTGCCCTCCATTACAGCAACGAAAAATTTTCTATTCTCGCTCGAGGTCGCTCTTCCTTTCACCTTTCTGCTCTTGAAGCGACTTTCATTAAATCTCTCAATCCCTTTCTGTGTAAGCAAAAAGAATTCGTATACTCGTTGAAAATTTCTTAATCTTTTCTCTCATTGGTTGACTCTTTCAGCCAATGAGAACTCTACTTTCTTCCTTTATAAATTAGTTCGGTTTCAATTCTACTTCATTCTGACGATTTCCCCTGAAGAGTGTCAGATGAAAAGCTTTGGGAAGAAAAATCTTTTACTTCAAGCAATCTTCAAATTCTGTACCACCAAATGTTTATACAAAATTTTTTCAAAAATTGCAGCAATTTTTAGATGAATAAAAATCAGGAAAAGTCATAAAATTTGAAAAAATTTGTGCAAGTAGTTTTCAAGCAGCATATAGCATTTTAACAACGCAGGCGGTTTTCCCGCCCCCCCCCCCCCCCAGTCGTAATAGAGTTAAACTTAGCAGCACAATCAAATGCAACTCGAACTTATTTCGCATGCTGTGATGCGGTAAGTACCAAGTTTTATTCGGTGTGATCTCTTTCGGCGCTAAGCTGGCATGAGCACTCTTAATATACCGTACTCGTTAATCTTATCAACATAGCTGCTTCTCAGCTCATCTACATACGGTACTTGTCCAAATAATGTCAAGATATTGCTGTCGGCTTGTAATTTCATAAAGATATAAATTTAATTTAGAACTGCTTGCCAAGACCACCAAGCAGGGGAAAGTACCGTGAAGTGTCATTTCCAATGACTCAGCAGAATGGGGCGAGTGGGTTTTGAATCGAGACCATGTTGATCATAAGCACAGTGCTTTAACCACTTGACCACGTTAACGACTATTGGAGTGGATCTGTATTTTTCTTAATTTACGAAATCTGTGTGGATTCAAATCTTTTTTCTTGATTGACCAGTTAAAAAAACCAAAGCCTCAAAAAAGTCTGATTATGGTATAGCGATCGCCGCATTTTCACGCTTGACATGTTTGTCTATTTTTTCGTTCGTTTATTCATTTTTTTCTCTTGGATAAAAAACGAGAGAGTCTTGTGAAGCGTCAAGTATATGTAAAAAATTGTACAGTTGGAAAGAACTAAAAGGAAAATATCTGTTCTGATTACATGTAGCAAGGTACTTTTATAAACCTAAACCGCTACAATTATTTTTCAATAAAATCAAAATCTCTCGAACAAAGGATATGGTTTTTGGACCATAGCTAGTGTACGCTTATTTTCGTGTAAGTTGTCAAGCTTTACATTTGTATTTGTTTTGTTAAAAATTGAAAAATATACTGTTTTCTGCCGTCGTTATCATGGCTTACGGCTAGACTGTTAGTCAAATTAATGTTAAATTAAAACAGGAATCATGTTTATCCTGTAGGCTACAACGATTGCAACAATCTTGCATAGGCGAAAAGTATTTTTTTCCAAATACTGGTTATACAGTACATGTAGAAAGTTGATCTATCATATTTTCTTAAAAATTAGGCCAATTTCACAAGCTATATGTAGGCCTATTCTGTTTGTAAAATTTTTACATTTGGTGTATTTAAAGAGCAACAACATCCAATGCCCTTACTGAGTATTCTATTTTGATTAGACTACAAGACCTATAAAGTAATATGGAAATTGTTTGGCCAACCAACATGTTACTTCAAATGCAATAATTGTAATTTTGTAATAGGTTTTCCACAATCCAAATTCGTACTATTATTACTGATGTCTGATGCAAACAAATAAATAAATAAAAAAATTACTTTGCTTTTAAGTAACTGTAATTTGGCTATTTTTCTTAATCTTGACTGTTGTCTGCAGTGGCAGCTTGTACATTAAAGCTGCAGAGCTGCAGCACCCTAAATATTAGTGCAGCAGTTTTAAATATTAGATGTCATCAGAAATGCTTAATAATTATAATTTTTTAATTGTTGCTTATTATACAGTGGCAAGCATTGAATTAAGAACAACCTAATTTTTAGTTATAACTTTTTTAATTATCAATTTTATGAAATATTGTTTTGACCATTCAAAAAAACCAAAAAAATAATTATAATAATCATTAATTTATTAATTTAAATTAATTATTGAGAATTTAATGATTACTTTATTACTTTTGGCTAGTTTTTTTGCGAGTATTGAATTAAGAACGATTTGGGTCATTCCCTGTCAAACGTCCTAAAATTCAGAAGTGTTCCAGCTTAACCCTCTCAAAATTTGTCAAAATGTAATATATCATATTGACTTGGAAACTGAAAATTTTAGCTCACTATTGTGCTTTATAAAATAAGACCTCTTGAAATTTCGTATCCTATTATAGCAATTAACATTTGCTCATTTTTGGCCATTTTTGAACAAACATTTCTCCAATTCTAAAAATTGTGAAAAGCTGATTTTTGGTATATTGACTAACTTTCTGGTATATTACATGGATCAAGTGTCAAAATAATATTAGCTAATAACATAATGTAAATATTGAGTCCCAAAATGTCCACATTTTACCCAAAAACAAATTTTCGGCCATACTTAAAAAGCTATAGCTGCCATACAAAACATAGCACTGCTCTAATTTTTAACATGAATATTTATTACCAACTGGACTATAACTTTACCAAATATAAAAGAAAACATCAGCTTAAAAATTTACACCACTTCAAAGTATGAACCAGCCATAAAATTGCTAAAAATACCCCATCTAGTGGTTAAAAAAATGGTCCTGTAAAACACTGTTTCTAAAAACAGTTTTTTAACATGTGAAAGAGCTTTTCTTAAGGAACTCACACACCAAATTTCTACTTTGTTCCAAAACTGTTAGGGGGTGAGACATAGTCATCTTGTACATAAAAAATCTCATATTCAAAAAAAGTGCAAAATTTCACCTTCTATGTATAATTTCAATGAAATTTTGTATGTATTAATCAAAAAGTTAGAGCTAAATTGATAAAAGAAAATTTCAGCTCTTCATTTGTTATTGTTTGGCTGTGACTTTTATTTTAAAAATGCCACTAGGTGGTATATTGTAGGTTGGAGAAGAATTTGACAAACGATGCACAAAAATGACAGTGAAACATGGTGCATTCTCCAACCTACAATATACTACCTAGTGACATTTTTAAAGTTTTGAAATTAAGCTTTTGAAATTAACAACCTATTTTCCATGCACTCATGAACAGGGATAGATTTTGCAATATTTTGAGATTTTGGCATTTTGTTGACAGTTCTGTGCAAGATAATACACCACTGAAAAAACTAAATCCATTTCTCAAAATGCTTGAAGATGCTCTCACTTCTAAATACGCCCTTTCTCAAAAAATGAGTGTTGATGAGTCTTTATTCATCTATAAAGAAAGATTGCATTTTAGGCAATATATCAAAAGCAAAAGATCAAGATTTGGGATAAAGATTTTCAAATTGGTTGATTCTAATGGAGTAACAATTAGGTGCAAAGTATACACAGGACAATGGAGACTAAAGATGATTTTTTAAAATCTGTAGTGTTGTAGTAAATCTAATGGAAAATTTTTGGGCAAAGGACATCATATCTACACTGTTTACTATTATACATCTCCAAAGTTATACAGTTTTTTGAAAGCTCTCCAATGTAGATTCAAACAAGGAAGTCAATGTCAAAAGGCAATCAAGGGCAGGACCTATTGAAATAAACATTCCCACTTGTATTGATGATTATAATTGCAACATGGGTTTTGCTGACAGAACTGACCACGTTTTGCATTATTACATTGTGAATAAAAAACAATTCATTGGTACAAAAAACTTGCAATGCATCTTATTCAACTGCATGTACCAACTGCACTGGGAATCTACAACTTTATGAAGAAAAAGAAAGTGACCTATTTAGATTTTTGCATTCCTAGAACTCACTGCTAATTGTAAATTACCAAACCCCAAAAATTTGATGCCTAGATTATCAGGTAGGCATTTCATTGAATTTGTAACCTCAGAAAAAAGTCCAAATCCAACTAAAAGATGTCAAGTTTGTTATTTACATAGAATAAAGAAGCAAACAAGTACCAATGTAAGACCTGGATTGTGTGTAGTCCTTTGTTTTGAAATGTATCACACAGAATTGAACTATTAACTAAAAGTAAGAATAAATAGGTTTGGTCTTTTATTATTTACCTTTTATTTTTAAATTTAATGTGTATATACAGCAATATTTTTCTAACAATAATAATGGATTATTTTACTAAACGTACAAACAAAATTAAGATTTTAAAAAAGGTAAAAAATTTGGTATTTTTGTTCAGGCATAGCCTTGTATAGTGGGGTTTGTCCCAAAAGAGTTAATAATCCTTTAAAAGCTGAAGTAAGATGTTGATAGTGATAGCATATTGGAATCCAAGATTAAAGTGGCAGAATTAGTGAAAGATATTAGCAGTTCCATTAAAAAACTTAGCAAATGTAACCAGTACAGCTTTTTCATCATACTTGTCTTGGTATAAATGCCATTGATTTGATTAAAAGTTGATTGGAATCAGTTTATGATTATGTTATGCTGAGTCAGTTTTCAATGGATCCATTAGAAAAAACTTAAAGCAAACTGCTACAGTGCTACAAGGTTGCAGAGAGTTTGTCAAATGTTGTTCCAGAAGAATTAGTCTAAAGTTTTGCTTTGCATTGCATGCAAACTGCTACAAATAGAGTTAAGTTAGTCAGAAGTTTTGTGTTGCTGTTGCAAGACTTGCTCTTGAATGTAGAGTATATATATGACAAATTTTAATATGTCTTAAGGCCAATTATGTAAAAATTACTTTTCTAAAAGCAAACATTTTGTATTTCAGTGTTTGTTTGTATTTTGATAATTAAATATTGTTTAATAGCACTTAGCAACAACAAAGTTTATTCAGAGATAGCTTTACGTGTTTCTGAAAGTTTTTTCATGCACATTTCAAAAATGTCTTTTTTTCTAGCACATCACAATTAAGATATTCTCATTTTTTGTTTTTACAGTTTGAGCTACAAAAACTTGTGCAATACAGACTTCACCATGCTTTCTAGTTTAGCGATGACATTTTCGAAAGCATTTCATTTGTGTCTAAACTCATACTGATAAGTAAAAACTGATAAAACAAAGCATTGTACTGAATACATGACATATCTATTAGCTAAGAATGTATATGGTGTGCTTCAGTCCTTCAATGCTAGGTAGTTTTAGTTGTTTTGTAGTTGTGCTTTACTAGAATTTTTTATTAGTTGCAATTGATTATGTTTTTTCAGAGCTTATAAAAATTAGTTTAGTGTTTATAAGTTTCATAATAATGCCAAGAAAGTGTAAAAATTATCCAAACTTGTTTTGCAATTTATGTGGCAGCTTTACAATTAAAGCTCAACGACAAGCCATCACAACCAATCTGAAAAATACATACAAACTGTACTTTGAGAGTTTAAGATAAGGTGTGGGCACCACATCAAGTGTGCACTTCTTGCTCAAGTGGCTTTTGAACAAATGAACAAACAAACATCAGCATTGCATTTACTGTTGCCATGATATGGAGGGGACCAAGGACTGACTACTTTCAAGTTATTTTTGCCTTATAGTTGTAAAAGAGTTTGGTGTGAAACAGAGAATGAAGATTACATACCCAAATCTTGACTCAGAATGAAGAATTTTTTTAGATAATACTTTAATGCCTGCACCACTACCATCCAAAGATGGGCTTGTAGCTCTTGCTAATGAAGTTAAGGAAGATTCTGATAAAGGAAGTATTCAAGAGATTGCTGCCACTGCTCCTAGCAATTTAACAGATTCTGAGTATGATTCAGAATAATGTTGAAAACTTTTTTTACCAGGAATGCTTAAAAGACCTTATTAAAGAATTAGCACTTTTGAAAGAAAAAGCAGAACTGTTTGCATAAAGATTACAAGAAAATAACTTTCTTCAGAAAGATGCAGTTGTTACCATTACAGAAAACACAACATAAACTTGTTAACAGTCTTCAGAGTGGATGGACCACTGTGCTACTGTCAAAATATTAACAGTTTTTTTGAAAAATTGCAAGAGGAGCACATAGCAAGTGAGTGGCATCTTTTCCTGGACTCCTCTAAAAAAAATTCAAAGTGTTTTTTTTTCCATAATTGTAATACATAGCAACCTTTTCCAGTAATACACTTTGTGCATTTAAAGGAATATTATAAAAGTATTGTAATCTTCCTTAATGCCCTTCAGTATAATTATTGTTAACTTATTATAAATGGAAGATTTGTAGAGACCTTAAGATCATCAAGACTCTGATGGGAATGCAAGGAGGATTTACCAAACACTGTTCCTTTCTCTATTTACAGGATAGTCATGTTACTGCAAAGCAGTATGTCAGAAGACACTGGTCACCAAGAGATTCATACACTCAAAAATTTGCAAATATTAAAAGTATCCTTTTAGTTGAGCTAAAGGATTTATTCATGCCAAGACTTCATATAAAACTGGGATTAATGAAGAATTTTGTTAAAGCTCTGGGGAAGAGCAGTTCCGACATGTTTGCATTTTTTTCCAACAAGTGTCCTAGAATAAGTGAAGCAAAACTGAAAAAAAGCATTTTTTTGGCCCACAAGATTGAGAAGTTCTTCAGGATCCAAATTTTGATAAAACACTGACTGCAGTCTGGCAGTGTTGAACAATGTTTGAAAAGCATTTGAGTGGCTGCATGCAAACTTTTTGGGTAATAGCATGTCACCTTTATTTTAGGAGAAAGTTAAAAATCAACTTAAAGCTTACTAAGAGATGGGTTTTTGCATGTCTTGAAAAGTGCTTTTTTGACACTCACACCTAGATTTTTTCCCAGCAAACTTTGGTGCAGTCAGTGATGAGCAAAGTCAATAATTTCTCCAGAATATGCAAGCAATGGAGGCACCCATACCAAAGTTTCTGGTATGAAGGAATGATGGACAATTATTGCTGGTTGCTGTACCATAATGATCAAAGTCATTCTTACAAACAAAAATTGTATTTAAAGCATTTTTAGGTGATACCAACGTTTCTGGAATAAAGGAATGATAAGTGATTATTGCTGGATGCTGTACCACAATGATCAAAGCCATTCTTACAAATGAAAATTGTATTGGAAGCATTTTCAGGTAATTTTAGTAAACTCTGCATGTGATATTGTATGTTGGTAGGCCGACTCAAAATGCTCAGTGGGTTTGCAAAAAACAATTGTTTTAAGAGTTGCACCAGTATTAAGTGATATAATGGGGATTTATAGGATATTTGAAACAAACTACTTCAAAACACAATTTGGTTTAACTTAAAAATATTGTCAAGCATGTAGAATATTAACATGCAGATATTTTGAAAACTTGATGTGCTAGAGAAAAAACAAAGGCAAATTTGGAATCAATACAAAAAATTATCTAAAAAAGTTTACTTGCATCTCTGATAAAAAACTTAAATGAAAATTTGTTAACCAGTGTAATTTTGTAACCTATTATACCAGTACCTTGCTTTATATGTTTGATGTTTCTTACTTAAATTTTGTTACAATTTTCCATTTTTCAGGTGAATTTCATTAAATGTGTTAGAAGTAGTGTAAAAAGTTGTAGTTTTACATTGATCTACATTTAGTTTAGTTAATCTCTTTAGAATATATTTGCTTTATTACTTTCAATTAATATATTTTAAAAGAAAAATATTCATGAAAGAGCAAAATAATAATAATTTTTTTCTACTATTTTATGTGCAATTATTGTAAAAAGCTGATTAAAAAAAAACTCACCTTTATTTCTTGACTGGTTTCACATAGTCTAGATATACAGCATGATCTAGATATATAGGCATGTCCATACTAGATATACAGCACCATCCATTCATCTAGGTGGCATCTGCAATTTGCAATTGGGACACAATCTTTTTCCATTTTTTCGGTTTCTTATCTCATTTATCATTATCCCCAGTGTCATTCCTGTCCAGTCTTTAATGTTTTGTAGTTGAATCAATCTTTGCCTTCCAGGAAATTTTTTTTCTTCAATTTTGCCCATAACTATTCTTATTAACATTTCATTTCCTCAAATTAAATGCACCAAATACATACATTTTGCTTTTTCTAATTTTGTTGATTAAACATGTTTTTTTTTATGATTCTCAATATCCACTTAATAGACTTTTTCTGCATCCAACAGATGTTCAGCATCCTCCTATAATACCACATTTGGAATGCATTTATTTTTGCTATATCTACCTTAAAGTCCATATTTTGAAACCATATCTGAATATCAACCAAATATGACATTTCATCATATTAAGTCAAATGTTCATATTCAATTTAGAATTTGACACAAAACTTCTCATTTTTAAGAACTGAGCCTTTGCTCTTTCAATTCTTTTATGTGTTTCTTTCTCCATTTTTCCATCTATGTACTTCATCAGTGATACATATGCAGGGGTATATTAATATATATGACCGAATTCGCTCCACCCCATTTCTATTTATTGATACACTCACAGATTTGAAACGACTATCTTCATTGCTCTTGCTCACACCATAGACAAAAACTTTTTGTTTTTTATATTTGATTTTAGTCTGTAGGCTAAGTGTTGCTAACCTCATTTTCAATTTATGCAGGTTGCACACTATTGTGATGTTGACAAAGTTTTATTTTGTATTTCTATATTTATCCTCCTGACTTGCAGGAAAGCAACAGAGGCGCTAATACACAGTAAGCAATTACCCCGGCCTGCTTCTGGAGGTACTAAGGTATTGCTGCCGCTTGAAATTTAAGAGAGATGTGACCGAAATTTAGAACTGCTTGCCAAGACCACCAAGCAGGAAAATTTTTGTAAAGTGTCATTCCCAAAGACACAGCAGAATGGCACAAGTAGATTTTGAATAACCAAGTCGATCACAATCTTCGTGCTCTAACCACACGACAACACTGCTGACAAGTTTGATGTTAAATTGATGTTAACAAGAAAGTGTAGGCATATGTGCTGTATATGTGTACACGAGATGTAGCTAAAAACAAACGGGACTAACTTCACAGATTGTGTAATACAAATAACCGTCAAGAGTCAATGCTTTCACAACGTGGCATAACATGTGTTCTCTGTTTAACAGCTGTTTCTATACAACAACGCTATTGTGTTTGCTTTTACAGAGCCTTAAATGAATCTTATAAATTGCTTGTTGAAAAAAATTTATGGTGCAATATTTGTTTAAGTGTTTGTGGTAATAAGAGTTCAATTGCAAAAGGACACTTGAGCAAAGAATCAATCTAAAATTTTGTGTCAAACTTGGAAAAATAGCGACGGAGACTTTGAAAATGTTGCGTGAGATTTATGGAAATTCTTCCATGTCTTGGACAAAAGTTTTTGAATGGCAGGGAGGACGTGGAGGATGACCCAAAGTCAGGGAGGCCAATGCCAACATTGAAAAGGTGCGACAGTTGGTTCGCGTCATGGCCAACGAACTTGGGATGGACAAAGAAACGGTCCAAACCATTTTGGTAGACGCTTTGGGCATGTGGAAGGTGTGTGTCAAAATGGTGCCGAGGCACTTGACTCAGGAGCAGATTGAGTGAATGCATGCCAAGACATCCTTCAGCAACTGGAAGCAAGGCTGCCAATAGGAATTTTTTCTTTTCCCCAGGCTTGCCTGGAAAATTCCCCCAGATTCATGCAAAATCTTCCAACATACAAACAAAATAACAAAAACAACATTACACATTATTTGCAAAGGTTATTGAAAGTTTTAAAGTTTAAACGTATTTAATGTCGAATATCAATATGTTTTTTTTTGGACCAGCCATATCCAACCGAAATGCGTCACAGGGCCAAAATTTATTTTGTTACCGTATTGTAGAAAGGGCCGCAAACATAATGCACTGAAAAGAAATTGCATAAAAATGGAAGTAAAAATGAACGCAGAATCTTGCTCCCGATTATTTAAGTTTCATCCCAAAACTTAGGTGTTCTCTAAAAAAAAAAAAAGGTCTTCCTAGAATTTCTTATCGATTTCTGCCCCTGATGTCTTTCAGCAATCTCGCGTAACTCTTTTTCGTAACCTTCATTATAACCAGAAAACCGGAAATCGTCGCTGGGCCGCAGGTTGGACTTCCCTGGTCTAATGTATGATAAAAAAATTGTTTTATGCAATTTGAGGCAAGAATATAGCAGGTGTAACAAAACAACAATCCATAAGTAGAATTCTCCCAGGTCTTTACCAATTTTTTATAAAAATTTTATTTCCCCCAAATCTGGGGAAATCCCCCATGTCTGGCAGCCCTGGCTAGAAGTAGACGACAAACTCTTGGAAAAGGTCAGCACAGGAGACGAATCATGGATTTTTCGATATGATCCTGAAACGAAGCGATCAAGTTTTCAATGGGAAAGTGCGTCTTTGCCAAGACCAAAAAAGGCCGGCATGCAACGGTCGCAAGTGAAGGTGATGTTGATCACCTTCTCTGACCATCACCGAATGTTGCATCACGAGTTTGCAGGCTTGTCCATGGGAATGGGATTCCCATGGGAATCATCCCATGGGATGGGATGGGATGGGACAGCACACATTTGTATTTCCCATGGGAGAGGAGTCATGTCATAGCAACTTGATTACGTCAGAGTTTTATACTTTTTTACCTTTTAAATGTTTTTTACTCTCCTTTTTCCTTCATATACTTGTATCTATTATCTATTTTGTGGTGGGACACCGGAAAATAAATACAAATAGTCTTTTTTTATATAAGATTACGTTTTGTGCGTAACATTATATCTTTATCTGTTGCTGGCAATTTATGAAAAAGCGAAGCGGTTTTTACTTTACGTAATCTATGTATTTCAATATCTCTGTTTTAATGTAACAGTTTCAATCTGCTGCAGATGTTTGTTCAGAGTGTAAAGAACGATTCTGAGTGAAGACTTTTTTTTTTTTTTTTTTTTTTTTTTAGAGAAAACCCTAATTTTTGGAGAAAATATAAAAGAGAACCTATTCTTAAAATTTTGAATGCCATCACGGCATATAGTCCTATTTAGTAGACAATAAACCTAAATTTTTATAAATTTAATTATTTTTATTGAACTGTATTCCGATGGGAATCCCATGGGATGGGATGGGATGGGATAGGCATAATTTGCTGTGGGATGGGATGGGATGGGACAGAAAAATATGTCCCATGGACAAGCCTGAGAGTTTGTGCCTCGAGGACAAACAGTTAATCAACCATTTTACAAGTAAGTCCTCACTTGCCTTGTGAACAAAATCAGTCAAGAACAAAGAGACTCCTGGGCAGGCAAAACCTGGATTTTGCATCACGATAATGCACCTGCTCACACAGCCCTCAGCGTGAAGTACCTCTTGGTCTCAAAAGAAATCACTACGTTGGATCATCCACCATATTCGCCGCTAACCCCTTGTGATTTCTTTTTTTTCTAAAAGTGAAAGGAATACTCAAGGGGACACACTTCGAAGAAGTCGATGACATCAAGGCCAACGTTACGGCCAACCTCGAAAGCATCAAAAAAGAGGAATTTGCACAATGCTTTAAAGGCGTGGTCAAAAAGAATGCCCAAGTGGTCGAAGCCAATGGCGAATACTTTGAAGGGGACAATTAGAGATCACACAAGAATTGTATGTGTTACACAAAGTGGACATGGTTTGATATTTGTCTAAATAAACTTGCAAATGCAATAGTCCCATTTCTTATAAGCCACACCTCGTTTATACCGGTATATACAATGTATATACATATTAATATATATATATACACAAAGGTCAGTGCTGTCAATTCATTTTCGACAGTAATCAATGATTTGAAGATCAGAGCAAGATTATCAAATTAAGCAAAAACACTGCAGAAAAAAATTTATTTAAAATTTGCAACCGTCTGTTTCGCCATAAAATCGGCTCATCAGGCGATTATCTGAAATTAAAAGCAAAAACAAAAATAAATACAAATAGAATAAAACCTAGAATGAAAACGTAAAATTAGACAAATTTCTTATAAATTGAAGAACTATAAAACAGCTATAGCGTATAAAGATAAAAATAGGCGTACCTGTAGAAACGTAAGAGAATTTTTAGTCATGGACAAGTGACGCAGTATAAATTGTGACTAATGAAAAACGTTTAAAATGATAAAAAACCGGCTTCGATGCCTGGTGAAAATTATGATAAGTTTTTTGTTTAAATTTGCTTTTGTGGCGACACTTGCCGGTGAGTTCCGTTCTTTTGTTAAGTGTGCTAGGTGGGTCTGCCAGGAGAATAACCGGTTTTTCATCGAGGCAGTAGGTGCTAGATCTGGCTGAAATGCTCCATTCAACATGAGCATCTCTCCCATTATCTATGGCTTTCCAGAAGGCTTTTGATAACTCGGTGGTATATCTTTTTTGCTTGCTCTTGAAAGTCTGGCGATAGTTGTAAAAACGGGATTTAAATTCCGTTACGCAGCTTCCATAGTACGATTTGGGTGAATCGTTGCTATCTGATAATATGCTAGCTTTATAAACGATAGGTTTTTTTGCTGCACCAACGACAAGCCACCTCAACGTGGTGGTGCAGTCCCCTTCCCTGCACTGGGGAGGGTCGAAATGGCTTGTCGATTCCCCGAGGGTCTCATCCTCGGGCGATTCTCTTTTGGACAACTCTTCTCATTTTTTATCCCTGCTGTCCAATGCATGGTCACATGTGGACAGCACTCTTAAACCCAATTGACCGCCCCCCTACCCCTTTTATTTTCTTTCGGACATCTCTTCCTCGTCCCTTCTTCCACCCCATACCTCTTCATTACTTATCCCACTCACCGCTGATTCTTATCTCTATGCTTCTCCTTATCAGCGGTGACATTCACCCCAACCCTGGCCCCATAGACCCCTGCTCTGTCTGCTCCCGTAGAGTCACCTGGGGAAACAGATCAATACAATGTACTGGCTGTTCTCTCTGGGTACACCTCTCCTGCTCTGGTCTATCTCCGGCTGACTTCCGAAAAATCTCCCGGGACACTCTTGGACTTGCCCAATGTGCCCATCCTCTTCTCAACCCCTCCCCTCCCTCTCACACTCTAATCCCGTATCTTCATTCCTTTCTGTATCCCCATCCTCTCACACTCCAAACTCCCCACCTCCACTCAAAAACAACCACAAAACCATATCTTCAAAAACTAAACCCTCCCCCAAAACAACCTCGAATAAACCCACCTATCTTCCTAATCACCCCCAACTAATTTATACTTACCCTCCCTCAGCATATTCTACTCCTTCTCCTCATACCCAACATACCACCTCTCCTCTCACACAATCCTCTTTTCATCCTTCCTCTCCCTCTCGAAACAACCTCCGAATCCTACAGTGGAATGCTAATGGGATTCGCCCACGTCGTACTGAACTCCTACACTTTCTCTCTCATAATCAGTACGATCTCATCTTCATACAAGAGTCACATCTCTCTGACTCCACCTTCCGTATAACCGGCTACAAAGCCCTCCAGAAAAACCGTTTTATGACGAGGAGAGGAACCACCAACTCTACGGGAAACCTAGGAGGAGGTGTACTGATACTTGTCAAAAAACGGTCTATCGTACACTTCACTCTCCACACAATCACTCTCCTCCCTCGACCCCAGCTCCGATTATTTAGCTATCGCAGTTAAAATAAAAGGAGCCGCTCCCATACATCTCTTCAACGTCTATATCCGCTCCTCTTCCGACTCTCGCCCAAAATCCTTCTCACCCTTTCTCCTGCCATCATCTCCTACCACCTACATCTTTGGCGACTTTAACAGCCATCATTCATCCTGGGACTCCCACTCACCGGAAGACCATTCAGGCAAAGATCTGTTTGATTGGCTCCTCTCTTCTGATCTTTTACCTCTTAATAACCCCGAACACCACACCCTACTACACCGTGCCACTGGAAACCGCTCTTCCCCTGATCTTTCCCTAGTTCCTGCCCGAATAGCCTCTAAATGCACATGGCAGACCCTTCCGGACCTCGGCTCAGATCATCTTCCTATCTCCATCACTATTCCCACTTCCCCTATAATTAACTCTTTCCACCGCCCCCCGTCATTTAACTATAATAAAGCTTGCTGGGATGATTACCTTACTTATATTGATACCCACTGCCCTACTCCCTCTCTCTTTCTGAAGCCACCGACACCTTTACCAAACTCCTCAATGATGCTGCCACTTCTGCCATTCCTTTCGGCAGCATCAACCGCCCTGCTAAAGCCTGGTGGTCTCCTGAAGTTGCAGATGCCGTCGCAAAACGCCGAAAGGCATTTGCAAAGGCACACTGTTCCGAAGAAGACCGCCAGCACTATATCGCTACTTCCAGATATACCTCCATTGTGATTGCTAAGGCTAAAGCCAAGTCATGGCAGAACACTTGCTCTAGCCTTTCTCCTAAAACCCGTCCCACCGAAGTCTTTTCTCTACTTCGCTCCATCTCTGGCTCCCCCTCCCCAACTACTTCTGACCTTCCCAATTTCTCAAATTGCCATACCCCTGTAGATTGTGCCAACCATCTCTCCTCACATCTACAGTCCCATTTCTCTACCCAAACCCCAAAACCTTTTCGAAGCACAGAGAAAGCCCAAATGAAGCAAATCAGAACTGCACACTGCAACACCCTGCATTCCACTTACTGTTCACCATTCTCCTCAATTGAACACTCTACAGCTATCTCTCAACTCTCAACCTCAATCTCCTCAGGCCCTGATCAAATTACTTACCCTCTTCTATCCCACCTGCCACAATCTGCGTTAAATTTTCTCCTATACATCTTCAACCTTTCTTGGTCAACACACACCTTCCCGTCTGCTTGGAAGCAATCAACAATCATGCCCATTCTCAAACCCGGAAAACCCTCTAACTCACCTTCTTCATATAGACCCATTTCTCTCACTTCATGTACCTCCAAACTCTTCGAAAGAATGGTTTTAGGACGACTAACCTATTTTCTCGAACTACAAGACATTCTCTCACCCGTGCAAGCTGGTTTTAGACCTGGTAGATCGACTGTAGACCAGGTTCTCCTTCTCTCACAGTCAATCGCCGATTCCTTCCACCAATCTAAGCCAGGCGCACGTACAGTCCTTGCCACTGTGGATTTTGCGAAAGCTTGTGACTCAGTTTGGCACTCAGCCCTTCTCTCTAAGCTCCTCTCATTAGATCTTCCTCTTTGCTTTGTCGAATGGATACGATCCTACCTCTCAGATCGCCGTTCGAAAGTCCGTATCTGTAATTCATACAGTCGTCCTTTCCGTCTCCGAAGAGGAGTGCCCCAAGGTTCAGTTCTAGGACCAGTTCTCTTTATACATCAATGATTTTCCCACTTTCCTTCCTGCATCTGTTAAGACCTCTCTCTATGCAGATAACCTAGCCATCTGGGCCTCCTCCCCGAGTGTTGAGTGTGCAACCACTGTAGTACAAGCTGCCCTCAACAAACTGGTGGAATGGTCCTCAAAATGGCGCCTTCCACTCAACCCCCTCAAATGTGAAACATCCTTCTTCAGCTTAGACCCCTATCAATCACGTATACAACCCTCTCTGCACATTCTTAACACCCCTCTCAAATTCAACCCTCGTCCAACCTTTCTCGGTGTAACCTTCGACCGCACTCTTTCAAATATCACGTCTTATCCTCACGGAAAAAGTTTCACAGCCGATTCCGTGCTTTCCGCTCCATTGCCTCTGCCTCCTGGGGTCCATCAAAAGAATCCTTATGTACCCTATACAAAGCCTTTATTCGCCCCATCCTCACCTATGCTTCCCCAGGCTGGTTTCCCTTCTCATCTCCTCATATCACGTCCGTGGAGAGGATGCATAGATCTTCCTGTAGAGTAATCACAGGTTGTCTATTCGTCCACTCCCATTCCTCTACTTCATATAGAAGCACTTCTACCTCCACTGCGAGTCACCCTCACCCACCAATCCCTCTCCTTCTTTGAACGAGCCCTCCGTCTACCTCCCACCTTTCCCATAGCTTCTCTTACGAACTGTAACCCCCGTACACGTCTTAAGAAGAGCTCATGGAGATCATTCTCCAGATCACATAACCTTACCCCTAACCTACATCTTACCCGTGAACCACTAATCCTCTGCCCTCCTAAACCCCCCTGGCCTGCCCCATCTAATTACACAATCTCACTCCACCTCTCATCCCCATGCTCTCGCAAAGACTCCCCCTCCCTTCGCAACACTGCAGCTACCTCCCATCTTTCCACTCTATCTCACAGCGATATCTCTGCCTGGACTGACGGTTCGGTACCTGGCGGGCTGGGACAGGGTGGTGCAAGGATACACATCAAGTGTACAAAGTGTGTCTCTGCTACCTCGCTTTCCTTCTCGACTGGTCTCTGGGCTAGCAGTTACAGTGCTGAAACCTTCGCTCTCCTACATGCTCTTGAGTGGTGTATCTCTCACTCCAAGACATGTAATTTCGAATCTATCACCTTCTTTTCCGACTCTTTATCTATCCTATCAACTCTCTCTACCCCCCTACCATATTTAACCCCCAAATCCCTATCCAATACTCAATCTCTTCTTAACTCTCTATCTCAATCAAGGTTGTCCATCTACAATGGATACCTGGTCACTCTTCCCTCCCAGGTAACAACATAGCTGACTCTCTAGCTAAAGCCGGTGCCTCTCTCGATCCCTCCAGTATATCAGTGCCCCTCGCACCCCTTATCTCCTCCCAACGACTATCCCTCTACACCAGTTGGAGACGTAGTGTCCAATCTGGTTTCTTTCAACAACAAATCCCTTCAGTATCTCCCGAAGAGCTTACTCTCCCTCGCTCCGTTCGCTGTGCTCTCTCCCGTTTACGCTGCAACGGGCACAGCACTCTCCTCAACTCTTATCTACACAGGGTTGGCCGAGACGCCTTCTTGCAGCAACTGTGGTTCTGAACCACAGGATCTCTCACATCTCGTGCTCGACTGCCCTGTACTAGACCCTCTGCGTCGGGCCATTTTCGGCCACACCCCTTCTCTTCTGGACCTCTGGTCCCGTCCGTGGGGAGTCGCCCGACTATTGGGATTCCGCGGAATTGATCCGCGCCCCCATCCCTGGGAATGGGTCGGGTAAAACCACCACCACCACCATAGGTTTTTTGCGACATCCATAATACAATTTGTATATGCATATATATATATATACGTACATGTATATACATTCTATTTGAATAAGTGACCACCTGACGATTCGATAAAACCGATTGTTGTGGTTTTAACTAATAAAGTGTAGTGTTTAATAAATATAAGATACGTACATGTATATATATGCTATATATATATATCTATATACCTGTATGCTATAGGTTTAGTACGTAGATAATATATTGTTGTTGTATGTGGTATTGTTTCTATGTACGACGTATAAGTTTTATTAGCCTACATCAAGTTGTAATTTTTCAGAAAATATCCACTTTATTGATCAAAATTTTTTCACAAGTTGCAATGTGTATAAGTATTTACTTTTTTATTTAAAAATTAAGCAAGTTAATATATTCCTCAGAAATTAGCGTTTGGTAAATGGAAAATGTTCATGAAGCATTAAATAGACTTAATGAGCCTAGTAATTATGATGATCGACAACTAGAAATCGAAAAACTTCGAAATTTGTATGCTACCAAAGGCTGTGGAATAAAATTGCTTGATGATAGTGACGAGTTTTTGCTTAAGTTCCTTCGAGCTCGCCTGTTCAAAGAAGATAAAGCTTTGGAATTGTTAAATAATTATCACACTTATTTTAAAAATTGGCCCGAAGTATTTGAGAAAGTAAAAAATCCTCAATTAATAAAACATATATTTGAAGCAGGCTGTTTCATTGCTTTAAATGGTAAAGCTGTTGATGGATCAGCTGTTTGTATTGGTCGCCCAGGAAAACTAATTAATATTAATGTGATAGATTATCTTGCTGCAATGGTAATATCACTGGAAGTTCTACTGAAAGAAGAAAGTAATCAAATTTATGGTATAACGTTAGTATTGGATAGAAATTATTTAACATTTCAATTCATACATCAGGTAAATCCTTCTGTGGTTCGACAAGCTATTGATCTTCCTCAAAACGTTCTTCCGTTAAGAATAAGAAGTATGAATTTTATTAATGAGTCAAAGTTTTTTCAAGCTATTTTTCTAACAGTAAGTCTTTTTATAAATAAATCTTTGAAAGATTTAATAATACATCACGGAAAGAACTTCAATTCGCTTTACAAAGTTGTTGAAGCATCTGTGCTTCCACCTGATTATGAAGGAACAGGTCCAGGCATTGATAATGTTGCAGAAAGTTGGAAGAAAAAAATTTTTGGTGAATACGAATTATTGCAAGCAAACAAATTGAAGTAGTTGGCATAATTATAGTGATTTTCAATAAGTTCTATTGTCTTGTAAGGTTGCGAGCTTTGATAAAAACAAAAAAGAAAACAGTAAGCAAATAAAAAATGAATAGTTGCACATTTTTTTGTTCTATTACTGGTATGTACTGTAGTTTTGCGTGGGTCGACGTCACTTAAGCGACCAATTTGTGGAATTTCCTCAAACCGAAAGTTAATTGAGAACAAAAGAAAGTTCCTAAAACAATCAGTTGTCCGACAACAGCTGTCAGCTTCCCGTCCACTGAAAAATATTCGGCTGTTATAAGTTATATTAAATCATAAAATGAACGCAATCAAATTAACATTTGACTTGTTAACTTTATTTTATAGATGGGTTTTTCTTAAAATTTGTTTTATAACAAATGTATTTAAGTAGGTCTCTCATAGGCAAGAGGCAGGAAGCAAGGGGTAAATATGTGACAGCTGCAGCTGTTTTGTCGTTCAAGTTGTGTTCTTTAATAATTCACTTTTGTCGGTCAAGTGACGCTACCCCGTTTTGCGTTTTAACGTGAAACAAGGAGGTTTTCGGACTGTAAACAAACGAAATTTTTGACATAAATTTCATTAAAATTGTTTGAATTATTTAAAACTGATAGTTAGTTATATTTTCAATAAAAAGTGAATAGATATATCCAGTGGTGGTTTTACAAACGGGGGAGCCCGATGCAAAAAAAAAGGAGAAACCACTTTCCAAGTTTTTTCTCCCAATAAATAGTGATTTAAAAAAAAAGGTGATCACTTCTAATCAATGTCCAAAATATCCAGCTTCGTCCCCAAAATAAAGTGATCTGTATAAAAAAAAAGTCATTACAAATTACATACAGCAGTCATTCAAGCTAATATAAAACAAAAAATAACCATAAATGTTTTCGGCTTGCATTAGCCCTCTTCAGATGAATAAAAATAAACTGTTTGGAAGTTTTGGTCATTACTTTCAATCAAGTACATCATTTCGTTTTTCATCCTAAAGTTAAGGTGTCGACAGGGGACCACGATCCTAGTTCTACTATGAATAAATAGAGAAATATTTTGCTTAGGGCGGCCACATTTTGACGTCTTTTTTGAGTGGGGGGCGGTGCAACTGCTCCGCTCGCACCAATCTAAAGCCATCACTGGATATATCTTTAAATACTGGTAATGATTTTGTGATTAAATATTTTTTAGTGTAGCTTATGAAGAAGAACTATCTTAGATACAGAGAAATAAATTAAGTTATGGGCCACACGATAAAACCGAATATCTTAATTTAAAAAAAGTCTGCATATTACGTTTGGCTATGATTTTATGTAACATTTTGAATTTGGTAACATAACTAGTTGGAAAAGTTAAAATTGAGGCAATAATCTGAAATTATCATATTATATTTCCTAGTTTGATGTCCATAACTAAAATAGATTGAAAAGGTTTTTACGCCTACTTACAATAAAATAGCGAACAATAACTGTATATTTTTAACTTGAATAAAAATAATGATAGCTAGTAGAATTTCTTAAGCGCAATCTGATAATGTATGCCTAAATAAAACTGACCGAAAACGGGAACGTCATACTTGTACCTCTGCATCTTGCTTAAATAAGTACCGAACTGTTTTAAAAGTTCCTAAAAGACTCGGAAAATATTGGTAGCAACGCCATCAAGAAACAACAAATTTAATGACAATCAGAAAAATAGCCCAATACAAAACTTTATGTTACTTCTAAAACAGTGGGTAGCCTATTGTACGTTTAAAGCTGTAATCGCTAATGGGCTATTATAACAAGCAAAAAATATTTCATAAGTATGTTGGTTTTCAATAACAGTATAACGCTTACTTTCAGTGCTTTACCGAGAACTTTTAAGGGAGAGGCCATACCACTACAATCGAATATGCTTAGTAGAAAATTTTTCCAAGGGGTCGCTAGAGAAAAAAGTCTTTACTGGAATCTATCCCAATTTGTCAATTTTTTGTCCCAAAAACATGGTAATTTAAAAAATAGCTTTCACTTTAAATCTGCTCTGAATTCTTGCATTAGTGATCTCCAAAAGGGGGACAATGACACACTGCCTCCTTTCACTTAATACACTACTGCTTACTTTGAACCTGGTCTTTTGTGATTTATTGTTACGGCTATTACGCGCTTCGTCTCGTGTGTTTTCATACATGTATTGTTTTGGAAACGTGACTGAGTGGACAGGAGCAAGTTTGATGTTTTATTTATATATTTTTATATTTATCCTCCTGACTTGCAGGAAAGCGACGGGGGCTCTATACGTGGGGCAAGCAATTACCCCAGCCTACTTCCGAAGAGCCAAGATATTGCTGTCCGGTCGTCGTTTGGAAGGGCATCCACTCCAGGTGAGACACAAACAGGACTGAAGTCGAAGGTTTATCCTTTTACTACCGCAGACTTTCTTCCTTATTACTTTGTACCGCCAGGATCAGATACTGGGAGTGATGTTTTTGAACCATGATCAAGTTTTGTCATCCAAAACCGTCAGACCTCGTGCTCCATGAGGTGCCCGATGTAGGATGCACGCTGTTGGAACGTTGTCTGCGGTTTGTTCAGCGGCGCTGAACTCGCAATTCGGTGAAGGAGCGAGACCCCATTTGTGCATGGACAAATAGAATCGCCCAACAACCAGTCCGCAGGCGATGGAGCTTAACCCAAGTTGTTTAAGGCAAGCTCATCCCAACAGGCCTGGTACTGGTCCTTGGTATAAAAACACGAAGCATGAAAATATTCTCGCAATACTCCGCGTTCTATTTATGATTTGTCCACTCAGAAGCCCGTAACTCGTATGCCAAGTCCGGCAAAATTGTTTAAAAGATTCCGCGCAGCTGGCACGAATGGGCGTCTAGATCTTAGTCTCTCTTGGCGAGCATCTGACGACCCACTTAAAATACCGTACAAGATTTTTATCACGGTCCAGAAATCCACGGTAAGCCAAAGATAGTGTCGCTCTCATTTGGTGAAACTCAACTGGCTGGATGTTTAAAAACATGAGTAAGTGGTCCGTTGGATTGGGACGAAGGTATCCAGTGAAAATGCACAAAACGTCATTTAAGACACTGTCTATGAGGCGAATGTGAGCGCTGTGCATCAGACTGGTGCGCAGTACTCAGCTGTTGAGTAGACCAGAGATAAGGCAGCTGTGCATAGTGTTTTGGTATCAGCACCCCATCCTGAGTATACAAGTGGCCTGATCAGCAGTGTGACGCGCGAGGATAGCTTTTTTGCGCACTGCTACTAGATTGTGTCCAGTTTGTGGGCGATCTGTCCAGTTTTACCTCAAGGTATGTAGAAGTTGAACAGAACGGTAAAAGTCTATATCATTGTTGTAGACTTTTAGCTCACGTTGGTCTCTTGGTTGTTAAGTCAAAGGCTGCCGTCACCGTCTTAGTGTGACTGACCTTCAACCTCCAAGTCTAAAAATACGCTGAAAATGTAGACAAGGTTTGGTATTGAGTCCCTTTCAAGTCCTTCCAGTTTCCAGAAGAATGTAATAATGTTAAATCATCAGAATAAGCAAACTTTCTCGAAATCATAAAAGACAGATTGTACTTATAGATGTTGAATAGGAGGGGAGCCAAGACCAATCCCTGAGGAACGCCGCTTTTCAGACGGCGTAACCTGCTTTTTTATTTTATATACTCGTATTTTATCTCTATTTTTATCTTCCTGACTCGCAGGAAAGTGACGGAGGCGCTAATACATAGGGTAGGCAATTACCCCGACCTGCTTCCGGAGATACCAAGATATTGCTGTCCGCTTGTAATTTAATAGAGATATGACAATAATTTAGAACTGCTTGCCAAGACCACCAAGCAGGGGAAAGTACCGTAAAATGTCATTCCCAAAGACACAACAGCATGTCGCGAGTTGGTTTTGAACCGAGACCATGTCGTGATTCGTGCATGCTTAATGCGTGGTTGCAGCGTGCTTGCCTTATGTTCGAATCTATGCTTTTATTTTATAAAATCGTGCTCCGCTTCCCATAATGCGGCGTTATTTCTGTGTCCCACGGTCGATAACTAGGATATTCGGTGATGCTTACTACTCTATATATACTGGTGTGGCTGAATACCAGTTGGGAGAAAGGCAACAAAACTATGAAGAACGTTGCTCTGGGACAAGACGTATTTTTATAACTAATTAACAGAGATGGGCAGTACCGTGTACAAAAGTACCGCGATACTATACCACGTTACTTTTTTAGTACCGGTACCGTCGGTACTTGGTACCGAGTATCGGTACCGCGGTACTTTTTTTTATAAAGTACCAAGGTACTCCGTCTAATTTTAGGGTAATTGAAAGTTTTTTTGCTAGCGTTGCAACATGTTTTTGTTTTTCGTATCGATTGCAACTTCAAAGTAGTTTCTTGATTTACAGTAGTATTATCACAAATTGACATTTGTCAAACTTAAGTGTTTACCAGTACTTTCCCCATTCCTCCGGTAGTAGTTACTAGTTAATTTTAAGTAATTTCAGGTTTAGGAATATTTTACGCACTTCATAGCCAGTAGCTCTTTTGCAACTTTTTATTTAGGCTTAGCTTACTCAGGCTAGTAGGGTAGTCTGGGTAGACTAGCATTTTAGTTATGTCTCAAATAAAAACTAAAAAAGTAAATTAAAAATTCCAATTCATTACAATATTTTGACATCTCTGAAAGCAATTATCTGCTAGATCTTCTGGTTGCTTGCGGACCTGTATATGTACTGTAGCTTTAAATAAGCAGCTACGGTATTGCTTAAAAGTTGCCCTTAGTATAACGCCTTCAAAGTTTTTGTACGAGTCTCTGAAGAATAAATGGAGTTGAATTACGATAAAAATCAATAAAAATTTTAAATCTTGAAAACGAATAATGGATTTGTGTATGAAGCTTATTTTGTCTTATATTTTTCAATCAATCTTAATCATGTTATTAATGTGTATAGAAAAAGAAATAATTTTATAATTGGTTGAAAAAATATTGTTTTAACTTATCCGTTAAAATATCAAGTTTTGTTTTGACTAAATTGAAGAAAAATTATTAATTGCTTATGCGCTTGAAGTTTTACATTATGTAATTAATTGTATCATTTTTTTATACGACAGCGTCAGTCTATGTCATTCGACTCTGTGTTTTTCTTGAAACTTTATTCAAACTCCATTTTTTTGACCAATTTTAACAGAATAAAAAGAGATTACTGAAGTGAAATCAACCAATAAAATTCTAATTACCAGAAAAAAATGACAATCCTTTTTCAGTGTTAATATTGAACTTAACGGAAAACGCACCAACAGAGGTTATTTGACTTGTTTTTATTCAAGCAGATGACACATCAAATGTAGCAGAGTTAAAAGATCCCTGCTCCAGTTTTTTTCTTATATTTTTGTGTGCAACAAGAACAGGCAGTGGAAAATATTTTACAACACTACCAGGAACGTGCCGTCAGGAGAGGCAAGTGAGGCAGTGCCTCACCTGTAAAAATTAAATAAAGCAGAAATAAATTATTGAAGTCATAGTCTTTGCAAAATAGTTGCAACATGCTATTAGTTAAAAAAAATAGTAAAAATTATACCGTACTTGTAGTAGTTTAATTAGTTTTGCTTTTTAACCCTAATTTTGGACGGTTTAATCATTGTATTTTCAGCGCAGTAATCATTTCGTCAAGCGTTCTTGTCAACAAAATGGCTAATACGCTAGTGAGGCAGCTTCAAGACTGCCTTTCTTCAGAGAAAAAAAAACAAAAGTGAAACAATACCGTGCTTTTTTCTCTTTTGGTGAAAATATCTGTTAAAATGAGAGAGATTTGAGGCATGCCGCAATTCTGAATTCGTGGAGAAAAAAAATTTTTCTTACTCCTACATTTGCTAAAACAAGATAAATCAATTTTAATATCGCTTTAAACAAAGTCGATTTTTTTGGAGCCATAAGCTTTTCGTGACGCTCTCATCAGTGGCAATCGCGTCAAAATGGGACGAACCAGAGAAAATCAAAGTATTTATAGTCTCAACAGTTGGGAGAAAGGTGCTGCAGTCTCGGAAAGGAGAAAGGCACAATTGCACAGTGTGGTGCAATACAGGAATTTGTTTACGTTTAACAAAAGGAATTTGTTTACACATTGAAACTTTTCAAATAACCGAAGTTGCGAGTAACAGTGTTTCTCCTGGGTAATTGCACATAGTGCGTTTCTCCTTTCCGAGAACATCCTGTATTGCACCACACTGTGCAATTGTGCCTTTCTCCTTTCCGAGACTGCAGCACCTTTCTCCCAACTGTTGAGACTATAAATACTTTGATTTTCTCTGGTTCGTCCCATTTTGACGCGATTGCCACTGATGAGAGCGTCACGAAAAGCTTATGGCTCCAAAAAAATCGACTTTGTTTAAAGCGATATTAAAATTCTGTACCACAAAGAAACTCTTTATAAATCAATTTGTTTTCAGTAAGTCAAAATACGTGCATTGTGCAACTGCAAAGCAATAAATTTATTTTAAGTTGTAGTAATGAAAGATCGTCGTCGTCGTCGTCGTTTGAAGGGCATCCACTCCAGGCCAGACACAAACAGGACTGGGGCCGAGGGTTTATCCTTTTACTATCCCAGACTGCTGCACTGCCTGGATCAGATGCTGGCAGTGATGTTATTAAGCCAGCATCGAGTTTCGTCATCCAAAACTGTCAGACCGCGTGCTCCATGTGGTGCCCGATGTATGGGGCACGCTGTTAGTACATGGTCTGCGGTTTGCTCTGAGGCGCCACACTCGCAATTCGGTGAAGGAGCGAGACCCCATTTGTGCATGGACGAATGGAATCGCCCAACACCAGTCCGCAGGCGGTTGAGCTTAACCCAAGCTGCTCGGGGTAAGCCCATCCCAACAGGCCTGACACTGGTCCCGGGCACAAAAGCACGGAGCCTGGAAGCATTTTCACAGTACTCCGCGTTCCATTTGTGATTTGTCCATTCAGAGGCGCGGATGCCAAGTCTGGCAAGATTGTCCAAGAGATTCCGCGCACCTGGCACAAACGGGCGTCTGGATCTTAGTCTCACTTGGCCAGTATCTGAGGACCCACTTAAAAGACCATGCAAGATATGATCGGGGTCCAGAGATCCACGGTAAGCCAAGGAGAGTGTCGCTCCCAGAAGATTAATGATAATTTTGTATTTAATAGCGCCTAATGAAAGATGATTTTGTATTTAATTTAGGAAAACTTGAACATAAAGCTTTCAATTTCATTTTGGTATATTTATAATTTATTTTCTGAACCTCAATTTTTGGCAGCATTTTTATATTTATAACATACGAGCTAATTGCACCTAATTCCACTCGTACATTTCCAGCTAATTGCACCTTACCTTAAACGCGTTTTTGTGGTCAAAATCGCTGATAAAGGCGAGGTGCGGCACTGACAATCTTGCCTCTCTTTAGACACTGAAAGTTCCATAAACTGAATGAAATGTGCTTTTTTCTTATTGGCAAAATCGGCGCGAGTCTATGCTGAACAGATAGGATTTGAGGCATGCCGCAAATTTGACGTCATAAAGAAAAAGATAATTCGCTTTATTTTCGCCAAGTTGGAATAAGCGCATTGCGGAAGTTTCCGACTACAGTATAAGTTTAAGGTTTAAGAATAATGGAGGAAGATTTAATATTGAAGCTAAGAAACTTTTCAACACTAACCTTTCAATCTAAAGTTAACATCTTGAAGAAAGGTAGGCCTATTCCAGATCTAAAAAATTTGCTTCAGATAACCGGACGAAAAAAGGTAAATCGCTCTTTTCATAAGGAGTGGTACACAAGAAAGGAATGGTTGTGTGGATGTGCTTTAAGAAATTGTCTTTTCTGCTATCCCTGTCTCTTGTTCTCAACAAGTGACAATGTTTAGACTAAAACTGGATTTTGTGACTTGAAGAATTTGCCGAGAAGTCTTAGCAAGCATGAGAAATCCAATATTCACATTCAAAGACAAATTTCTTTCAAAACGTTTGGAACTTCAAGAATTGATTTGGCTTTAAATGAACAGCAGAGACTTAATATGAGCCTTCACAACTCCAAAGTTAAAAAAAAACGAGAAATTTTAAAGGTTCTCATTAATGGAACATGCTATCTAGCTAATCAAGAGTTGGCCTTTCGTGGAAATAATGAGAGTACGACCTCGTTTAATCGTGGCAATTACGTCAAACTTATTTACGCTTTTGCTGAATACGATGAAAGAATTTCTCCTCATTTGGAGACTTCCACAGTGTTTTCTGGTTTGTCCAATCGAATACAGAACGATATAATTGAAGCAGTGGCAGAGGATATTCGAACTGATATCAGAGAAGATATAAATAAAGCCTTCTTTGTTGCTGTAGAAGTTGACGAGACGACAGATGTTACGCAAAAGGCCCAGATTTTTGTTATTTTTCGTTATTTATGTGAGGCTTTATATATAGTCAAGAAAGCTTTTTTGGGGTTTGATGATGTGAGTGATGACAGACGAGCTTCTGCAATAGCTCAATATGTCTTGGGAATATTACAAAAGTTCGACTGTGTGGAAAAGCTGGTAGCGCAGATTTATGACGGAGCATCTGTAATGTCATCTGAATTGAATGGGGTGCAAGCCAAGATAAAGGAAAAAGTGCCAGAAGCAATGTTTTTGCATTGTTATGCCCGCAAACTAAACTTGGTGCTCTTACATTTAGCAAAATGTATGCCTGAGTGTAAAGCATTTTTTGAAACGCTTGAGGGTTTAAGTGCATTTTTTAGTAAATCGACTAAACGCACTTACTTCGTTTGCCAAGGCCATCACCGACAAGATGGAGCTCAAATTCTAGATTGTTGCAAACGGTCAGCATGTACCACTCTGATCTACTTATGATTTTCCGTGTTATTGGTGAGGCTGAAGACAAGTGGGACAATGATTCGGTAATGAAGGCAGCTGGATTTGAGCAGTGGCTCTTGAAGACGAATACCTGCTTTTTGATTATCGCTTATGAGGAAAATTTTAATAAGACTTATGTGTTGTTCAGAGTGCTGCAAAACAAATTAATGGACACTGCATTTTGCTGCGCAAATACGCGACACGATTGATTATGTTGAGCGACAGAGACAAGAGTTTGACAGTTTCTATCACCGATTTGAGCAGAAATGTGCAACCCTTCATCTTACTGAAACCGGCGATATGCGTCAAATAAAAGACAAAAGAAAACAAACATTTTACAATATTTTGGATGATATTATTGTTCAACTAAAATCGAGGTTTAAAAATTTCAGTGAACTGTCCTTTCTAAGTTTGGTCGATTGTTCAAAATTTTCCGAAATGGCTCTAGAGTTTGATGACACCAAATTACAGAGCCTGTCAGAAAAGTATGCTAAATTTTTCGACTGTGTAAAACTAAAGGCTGATCTCATTAGACTCTACAGCTCACAAACGGTTAGAAATGAATGTAAAACTCCAGCACAACTTCTCAGTTTTTTGTACTAGTACGATTTAATTCAGACAGTTCCGGAGGCGATAAAGTTACTGAAGCTAGTGCACACAGTACCCGCTACAATATCATCGATGGAAAGATCCTTTTCAGCACTGAAGAGGATCAAAACGTATAATAGAAATCGAACTGAAGAAAAGCGCCTTTCATCGTTGGCAATAATCGCAATTGAGGAGCGACTACAAAAGTTGCGACAAAATAAAGAGGATTTCTACAACAACGTCATAGATATTTTTGTCCAAAAGGATAGGCGAATGGATTTTATTTTCAAATAAATGTGGAAGCATGCTGGTTTTTATTTTATTTAATAGGTAACTGTTATTTGTTGTTGATTAAAAATTATTTGTGCCTCACCAAACAAAAGCCTCACCGCACGTCACTGAACACTACGCACCGGTATTGAAATTTAGTATTAATGACTTGGCGTGAATAGCTATTTCATTTTTTATGTTACTTTCTGTACAGTACAATATCTAGATAGGTGTGCGTTCGTTTTTCCTCCTTTTTGTTTGTTTATGTTTGAAATAACTTTAAATAGAATAGCCTACTTTTCTTTGTTGCACTGAGCGTTTGATGAAAATGACCAAAAGATCGAACTACATAGATTCATTTAAAAAGTGAAGTTTTAAGAAATATTTGTCGCAGTTTGCTTGAGGTGATCGAAAATTATCAAAGGACTTCCGCCCTACTTTTCAATTATGCTGGGAACTTTATCGAACATTTACGTAAACAAAGTCAAAAGACATTCGAATAGCATACATATTGTGTTACGCTTGAGTGCAATATCATTAATTGCTTGCATAGGCGTACCAGCCAAAAATATGGGGGCAATGAAGTTTTTCCCAAATTTTGTGACGTTGGCCCAAATCATAATTTTCTAGCACATTATGGATAGAACAAAAAATTGTCTGAGATTCGCAAACCAAGAACAAATTTTGTTCTAAAATCATGGTGATCTCTAAAAAAAAATAAAACTCTTCATTTGAATTCAGTCTCATATTTTTCAATTTTCGACCCAAAAGCAAGGTGTTCTCTACAAAAAAAAGTCTTCACCTAAATTTGGTAACTATTTTTTGCAGTTTGATCATTGTCACTGTCCTAAAATTTTTGACTTTGCCCAAATATTTTCTTGTCACTGCCCGAAAAATTTCAATTTTGCCCAAATCTTAGAAACTTGAGTGAGCATTTGCCCTCCCTGCCCCGCCGGCAGGTACGGCTATGATTGGTTGTACCGATGTTATGATACCGATATTCTAATGTCAAAATTCGTACTATAAATTAAATAATTCTGAAAGAAACAATGTCGGTGTCTCAAGTTGTGACAAAATCAATATTAAAATCCCAAATTACTCTCGGTAGAAATTCATTTTGATGATAATGACTGTTTTAGAAAATGTTCGGTTGTTTTATACTCTGACGTAGGGACGCTCAATCTTTTAACCATTATGGTCCAGTTTTTGTCGAAAAGTTTATTGCGGGTCGCAATCGGTACAGAAATGGCAGTATCTTCTTTTTTGTCTTTACTTATTTTTAATGTGTTACTGTTATTTTTGAATGAACCTCCTTGATAACAGGAATTCGGACTACAAATTTAGTTAAAGACCAAACAATAAGGGTCACCTGTTTGATATATCTACGTGTTTTATTCTTATATAAAGCGAAAAATCTCTAGTGGGAAGAAAGTTAGGCTATTTATTCCGATTTTTCTGCGAGTCATTGGATTGATTCAAAGCGTTACAATAATTTGATCGATTATGTAATTACAAATTCTTTGGTAGGCTTCAACAATAGACTTTGCGGGTCTCGGGTTGGGCAGCCCTGCTCTGACAAAATGTATTAATAAACAATTCAATGTACGATAAATTTAAAATCAAAAAATATACGCCACAGCATTAGTCAAGTTCAACTATAAAATATTCTACTATGTAAGTTAGACTAACCTACTAAAAAAGAAAACAGCTTGTAAAAATCAAAAAAAATTAATTTTATCAAAGTAATCAATTCTAACTAAATTTTTTATATTAGGCTTATTATAACATTTTGAAATAATTGTAAAAAAGTACGATGTGACACTTAAAATTTCAATTTTTTCTTAGAATGAATTGTATTTCTTTTTATTATATGAAAAGTTCATTTCCGAAATTGTTTAAAAAGTCCAGTGAATTTTGAAAACATTCGTTGTTGCTAAGATCGAAGCATTTTAATAATGAAATCAGATTTTGCTGAAATAAAGTTTCTTCTTCTGTGAACTGCAGTAACCTCCCTAAGTGGATTCCAACTGTGAAAGAATTTTACTTTTAATCATAAGATCAATCAAACCGCCGAAGTCGTTAACTTTCTGAAACCAATCTTTGCTTTCGGCCAATTTGCGAAAGTTGACTACCTTTCGAAACTTGCTTTTTCAATCCGAAATAATATTTTATTACAACGTTTAAGTATCTCTATCCAAAGAGTATGAAATTTTTTTTGGTTTCAGCTGGGGTCAACAACAAGCTGTAGTGTCCTGACGAGTCCTAACAAGGACGAAACAGGTGTGTCGGCATTTGCTTGTTGATTGGCTTGACTATTCTTACTTAATGTTAGCAATGGAACTGCAGGGTTTAGCTTGACTTTACCCGATTCGTGTTAGCTGACTCGATGATGTGGTCAGCATATCGAAACCACCGCCAGTATGCCCTTGCGGCTTAGCCATGCTTATCGTAGTTACGCTGGTAGTGTATTGTTTTCATTAAACTATATACGTTATAAGATGTACAAAAAAAATTGTGCATGGTCACTGCACCAGTTGTGCAAAAAAAAAGTGATTATCGTGTTTAATGTGCATATAGTAATTATTGTGCAAAAAAGACATTGTAGCTTTGGAAAAAGTAGCAATTTTGCGTGCAATTTTGTCAAATCTTTAGCGCTTTCGGCGCTAAATATGGTATATGAGAATATATAGGAATCAATCTTAATGTAGTAAATATTTTCTGAAGGTATTGCATTTGTAAGGAACATTCTGGTTGTCTAATTATAAAAATGAAAACATTTTGCATAAAATCGAAAATCCACTAAACACCAGATTTCATATTCATACCAATGCAAAAGGGACTTGATAAAATTTTAAGTTTTTGTTTTTAAAGCAAAAATATAAAAAATTATCATAACAGTTAACGGCCAGCGAAGGTTGAGTAATTTTACTAAATTACCAAAACCAGAGTTTCCCAAAATGAAGTCCGTGATGAGCGCACAAGGGGTCCGCAACGATATAACAAAATTTGTCAACATATATACCTGGTAAAGTAATCCATACAATGAAATCCGAGACAGATTCCAAGTGAAGACTTTTTATTAGAAAACGCTTTTTTTTAGGGACGAATTTTTGTCTATAAACGAGCGTCCCGGTTTGCCCCTACGGAAATATGGTATGCCAGTTTATAAGCATTTATTTTTTAACGGATGTTGTGTTATTTATTTTTGGGTTTGTTTTATCTTTCCTCGTTGGTTGGGCAGAAAATTGATGTGACATAGGATTGGGGTCCGTGATAAAAAAGATTTGGAAATAGAGGTTTGTGACCCAAAAAGTTGGAGAATAACTTTGACTAAACCACTGTAATAAGTTATATGGAAATTAGTACGATTTTTGACAAACTTTTTTGATATAAAAAACAAAGCAGAAGACAACGTATTTATTAGGCTTTTCATACGAGGCACATTTTATGCGAAAAATCAAATTAAAAACATATTCACGCATATTTTTTACATCCAAAGCATAATTAATTTTTGAAAGTAAACAGTTGGATACGTACGATATTGTTTTCGCTTTGTTAAGTACATTTTTAAATGTCAATTGAAATCCAATGTATGACCAGAGTTTTAGTTATTACCATTAATTCGTATTATTCAAAAGTACCGAGTACCGGTACCGCGGTACTTTTAAGAAGTACCGTGCCCACCTATGCTAATTAATAAATTTTGTTTAAATAAGCTTTGCTTGTAATATTGTGTTGGTGTTAGTTTTAAAACCAAACCTCCTAATCCTAACAAGACCATGTTGATCATAAGCACGGCGCTCTAATTACTCAACCACGCTTTGCTTGCTGTCACCGGTAGTGAAGGTGTAACTTCGGTTTTGGACAAACTCCATAATCATTCTGACCATGTGCGTATCCGGCAGATGCCTCAGCAGCTTGCAGGTAAGACCACGGTGCCAGATAGTGTCATAAGCAGCTGTCAGATCGACAAATACGGCATCGGCTTTCTTCTTAGCTTTAAAAGAGTCCTCTGTGTTTTGGGTTAGCAAAACAACTTAATTTACGGTTGACTTTCCATGTCGAAACCCAGCTTGTTTTTAGGAAACAGTGGATTGATTAATGGCTCAATGCGGGCGTAGATAAACCTCTCGAGGATTTTATGTGAAACAA
Source organism: Diplosoma virens (assembly GCA_963680785.1). Lineage (NCBI taxonomy): Eukaryota > Metazoa > Chordata > Ascidiacea > Aplousobranchia > Didemnidae > Diplosoma > Diplosoma virens. Next base: position 8,084,714 of record OY796887.1, on the reverse strand, counting down.
AGAGCAGAGATATTGGTCGATAACTCTTTGGGTCCGCCACGAGCTTCATTGGCTTTGGGATCGTGACTACAAGCGTTCTTCTCCAGATCTTGAGAATTTTGAGTCGGCGCAAGCAGGAAGAAAAAAAGTCACGTAACAAGGACTTTAAAGCAACTCCGGCATGGATTATAAGCTCTGGGCAGATGGAATCAGGGCCCGGAGCTTTACCTGGTTTTTAGTGTTGGAGGGCAGCAGTAAATTTTCTCTGTGAGAAAATGTCAGAGATATTTACTGGGTCTGGGGTTGTGGTCCTCCAAAGGTCAGACACTTTTTGAGATACAAGTCGAGATGACTTGCCGTCAACAGCCTCGTATCTCTCGTTTCTGACTTGCTGAAATGCAATAGTACCAGCTGAGACGGGACAGTGACGAGGAGAGTGACGTGACCTATGAGTAAGGTTGTTCATGATACTCTACGCCAGTGGTTCTCAACCTTTATAATTTCATGGACCCCTTTAACCGATATTTAAAACTAAATTCCCCCCACCGGAAATTCAGTTGTAGCCAAATTAGTAGCCTATGTTTGTATCAGAATGCAAAAAAGAGAAACTAAGTTCTTGCAATTTAACCTAAATTCTATAGATTTTTAGTGAAAGCATCGAGGATTTTTTTGTCGATTTGTCAATCTGACGGCAGCATATGATTCTGTCTGGCACCGTGGCCTTACATGCAAGCTGCTTGAGACTTGTGCCAGATAAGCACATGGTCAGATAAGCACGTGGTCAGAATAATCACGAAACTTGTCCGAAACCGAAGTTTTTATACTTACTATTGGTGACGGGAAGCAAAGCCAGATTCACTGTCTGAAAAACAGCGTTGTTCAGAGATCGGTTAGATCTCTCCTTCCTTTCAACCTCATATACATCTACTGTACATCGCCCTCTACAATTTTCAGAAAGTTTACCTATGCAAATGCTCTAAAATTTTTGCACTCCACTGGAAACTGGAAGGCTTTTGAGGGGACTTGAAGTCGAGACATATCTTGTGTATCTTTAGACTTAGTAGCTGAAACTCAGTCGCCCTAAGATAATGACAGCAGCCTTTCATTTAAGTAACAAAGAGGCCCAACGTGAGCTAAATGTTTTAACAGCATTAGACTTTTACCATTTTGTACAATTCCACTTATTTTGTGAAAAATCGCTCACGTTTCGTCACCATTTCGTGGAGCAAAAAACTATATTAGCGCGTCAAACTGCTGAGGCAACTTGCAGGCTCAGGTTGGGGTGCTGGAGCCTGCGCACTGCCAAAACACTGCGCATAGCTGCCTTATCTATGGTCTACTTGACAGCTGAGTACTGGGCACCAATTTGGTGCCGCTGCGCTCTTTATTGTTTCATAGACAGTGTCCTGTATGACGCCTTGCGCAGTGTAACTGGATGCTTGCGTCCCACTCCAATTGACCACCAACCAATACTTTCAGGCATCCAGCCAGCTGAGCTTCGCCGACTAGGAGCAACACTTTCCTTGACTAACGATGCAACCCTGGACCCTGACCGTATTATAAATTCCTAGATTGGACCTAGAATGTTTAAAAATGTCTGATTCTCTTGTGATGTTTAAGAATATGACGTAATAATGCGCTTTGTGTAACCTGATGTTTCATTCATTTGCACAAGGTGGTCAGATGTGTTAAAAGCTAGTTTAGGTTTAGGAAGTGTTGTTTTATTTATGTTTAGATGTGCAGTTGTTTAGTTAGATTAGGGTTAGGAATGTTTCGTTGTGTTAAGTTATGCTTTTGTAATTATTGCTTTTGATTCTATTTGAATAAGGTTTTGTTTGTAAATGGTTTTGAATGTATTGAAGTGGATGATAACAGAAGCCGCATCAAAGACTGAACCCGGACACAATTTTTAATCTTGTACCCAAGGAATTGTAATGTAGGCCTACATATTTTCAATCTATCAAAAATCCAAATTTTTTTCTCTGCTTAAAAAATTCTCATTTAGCTCTTTATAGTTCAATCACATTTATTTTTCGGTACATTTGCAAATCAATCATATTTATTTTCGGTACATTTGCAAACGTTTTATATGAAACAAATTGGTTTGTCTGTCATCTTAAAAAGTCGCTAAAAAACAAGCTTTGCCATGACAACTAACATGGAGTACTCTTTGATCGCTCCAAGTGCTGGTTGATAAAATTTTTATGAACAGAGAAAAAATTTTGGATTTTTGATCGGTTGAAAATATGTAGATTACGATTCCTTGGGTACAAAATTGAAAATTGCTTCCCGGACCCCGGACACTCTTTCCACCCTCCTAGTAAATCTACATGATTTCCTTTTTTACCAAAAGCAGTATTGCTGCTTCTACTGTAATCTTATTCCAAATCACTCCGCATTGATTCAATGTTGCTTTTGTTAAAGTCATTAACTAACTATCACTTGATATTGTAACAAATGTTTGGAAATAACACATTCAATATTGATTTAATTGCAAAACAATATGAATAATCAGAATGATGCTATAGGAGCCAACGTCTTTATAATACGCTCCGCCCAGAAAAATTTTCGTAGATCATTTTATAGGACTTCACTTCGCGAAGCAATCAACTGATGTATTCACTTTGTTTCCCTATTCGTTACTATCTGTGATATTGTGCAATAGATTTGTGATATTGTGCAATAGATGACGTAGTGTTTTCTTAAACGCTTCTAATCTTAATCAGCGCCTTCTGCTCAAACAATTATTGGACACGCGCATCTCAAAGCATAATTGTTACAAGTTAAATATGCGCCTTTATTGTGGTTCATCAGTTAGTTCAAAGTTATCAAGCTACTACAGCAAACGAACTAAAAGCATTCTATTTCAATACGGTTGTTTTTTGGCTAAGTACTTTTGTGAATATTTACTATTGTTTTTTTAATAAACCTGTGTATTCGTGCAAAGATACAACAGATAGCAGTGACATCGAATTCGATAAAGTTATGAAAATATAACTAAAATTTGAGTAAGCAGCGTGCCGCATAAAAAAATGGGCCGCAGGTTGGACATTCCTGTTTTAGACTAAGCCTTATTACTTACAACAATTAGTATTGTATTAACAAATGAAAAAAGCTCAAGAATAATAATTTTATGTAATACAAAAACCATAGTTATTATCAAAACATTAATAGCAGAATTATCAATCAAAAAGCAACAATTAACCATTATGACGCAGAAAAGCAAAAAAACAAGTTACTCAATACGATCGCTTAAATCAGTGGTTCTCAACCTGTGGTACGCGTACTACTAGTGGTACGTGAGACCTTTTTAAGTGCTACGCAGTGGTGGATATTGGGTGTGGCGAATGAGGCAGTTGCCTCGGGCCCCCCTCAAAAATACCGCATATAGTCTCATTTTGCTGTATAAGGTTTTTTTAGAGATCATTACGAAGTTGGGAAGAAAAGTGGGAAATAAGAGATCGATCCGAAGTGAAGACCTTTTTTTTTTAGAGATCACTATGATTTTGCGAAAAAAGAAAGAAATGTAAGACTAAAGCCCTTTTTTTTTTAGAGAACATCAAGTTTTGAAAATCCTTGCCTCTGGCCCCTAACTTTGAATATCCACCACTGGTGGTACATGAATAGTTTTTAGATTCTATAAAAATCCAACACTCGGTTAAATTGTGTCTTTTAGATGTGCCAGATTTTCAGCGAAGACCTTTTTTTAGAGAACATGTAATTTTTGGGACAAAAATTAAAAAATTTAAAAAAAAATCGAAATAAATAATTTTTTGATGAACTTTGTGGTACGTAATGTAAAGAAAAATTTCTAGATGGTACTTGCTAGCAAAAAGGTTGAGAACAACTGGGTTAAATGAAAGTCAAATTTACCAAAATGAATCAAACCTTTTAAATGTTCTTCATATAGATAGTCTACAAACTATTACCGTTAACTCTAAAACGTTCAATTACATTTTAAAAAATTCCCCCCTCGTAAACACAAAATTCCCCCCCTGTTGAGATCCACTGCTCTATGCTTTTCAATTAGAGTGTGAAAAGTTGATGCTCGGAATTGCCTTGGACCATTGATCTTTCCGCTTCCTGTCAGGCTTGGCACGCAAAGGTGTAGCAGCAAAACTCTAGTTGTCTCCCTGAGGAGATTGCAGAAAAGTTCTATAGAGGGATTCACGCTCCGCATCCCAACACGGAATATAGTTGTTTTGATACCCGCGTGGAATAATCTTTTTGGCTGCTTTCTGGATGATGTTACAGAAGTCCTGGTAAGCCGCGTCCACATCAAGTGAATCAGCGGCAACAAAGTCTTTGCGAATTTATTCGTCAAAGCAATGTAATGACTCCATTTGGCCTTGCGGAAGTTCCATCGCTTAACAGGCATGCTTGGCATTGATAGAGCAAACCTTGGTGGTGTAATAAGCAAATGTCGATGTTGTGACCTGGGGAACTTTTCAAGTACACGTTTATCCGGTAAGCGAATGCTAGGACCTACGGTAGCAAAATATAGATCCGGTTTGGTGCCAGTGTTTCAGCGGCCGGATTAAAAACTGGCGGCGTCTTTGACATTGTATAGGAGGGCAAGACAATTAATACTTACCCAACCAGCCAAGCACTCACCGTCCGGACTGTTATTAGCGTAGTCACAATCAGAGCATAAAGACAGGAAACACTGGGAGATCTGTAGACGTTGACTATTTTATAATCATTAAGGTCCACGCACAACCACTCGATCTCCAATGTTGGTGGAGATTGGTCCAAAAGCGTATAGCTCAGTCGCTCGTGGACAAACATGGCAAGGCCACTGTTCCTGCTTAAAGAAGACACAGCTAGTTGATAGCTTGAATGTACCAACTTTTCTGCATCAGTGCAGTGCGTCTCCTGTAGCAGGATGACGAGTGTTTCTGACTGAGGAGCAATACTGAAAAACGTTCATCTTGCTTGCGGTGAGGCTTTCGATATTCAATTGGGAAGCAGTGGGTTTTTGGGACTTGTTGGCAATATGCCTTAAAAAGGGCAGTTTTTTTTCAGGCATTGCCCCGCTCTGAAAAAAACGTTTGTTAATTAGCAGACCCTCGCTGAACATCGGAATGGGTGGGATAACCTTTCGTTTCGGCAGGTTTGGTTTCGGTCAATCATGTTTGAGAGCAATAACAGACTTACTCACGTTCAACGCTGCGATAAAGCAGCACCTGGCTGCCAGGTGTCTGGTTAAAGTTTTTTAATTTGGTTTGTTAATATTAAACAGAAAAAACTAAAATTTAGAATTGTTTGCCGAGACTATTAAGCAAGGAAAAAAGCCGTAAAGTGTTTTTCTCACGAACACTTGTGGACGGCGCTGCTATCTAAGTTTTTTGACCTTGTCAGTAACAACATTTAGTCCACAAAATTAATTAAATTTTTAAGTTTTATAAACATTTGAGAATGTCTTCAAAATCACGTTTGATACCAAAAAAAAAGAGAACAGATTTTACATTTTATCAAAACAAGAGACAAAGAAAAAAGTTTTTGTTAGAAGTGGGTTGCCAAATATATAATTTATATTACATACTGTATATACATATTTATAATTTGTAGTGGGATTCTATTCCGCTACACAGTTCAGAATGGCGCGAGTAGGATTTAAACCGAGACCATGTTGATCACAAGCACGCCGCTTTAATCTCTCGACCACATTGCCGACGAACGTGATGGCAAACGTGATCGGCACGGTTGTAATTCCAAACCCACTCTTATCATTTTTTGTGTTCTTTGTTAAGACACTTTTCTCTGCTTGGCGCTCTTGGCAAGCAGCTTTAAATTTCATTTATATATTTATAAAAATTGAAAATGCAAAAAAATATTCAATCAAACGGCTATCCAAAATATATAGATTAATTAATACTACTGTTCTTTTATTCGAAAAGTTAAACGATTAAATGCCAACCTGTTGTACAAAGCAAAAAATTTCCAATCCACCTCCAAGCAGTAAACACTGCAACTTTTCTGTTAAACCGCGTGTTTTATTTTACAACCTGACAGCTCCTGCAAACTATAAATAGGACATCCTACCTTCCTATCATTTCCTTTATGCTATCTACCGATTGTTGTGGCACTATGATCGTCGGTACGTTGGTCGCACGTCCCAACGCTTGCAAGAGGGTACTAGACAACACATTCCAAAGTGTGTCACGAATCTTCTCGCTCTTTTAAAATCACGCCAGTTTTCCTCGTTCCTTTATTGCCTTTTCTGTGAGTCTACCATTGGCAAGTATATTTTTGACAAATCTTTCACTGACTCCTCAGACGAGAAAGAAACTTCTGAGACGCTATTTTTTCCGCCCACATCTTCGAGTAAGAATGACAATACTTTGGCAGGAGAGCTACCCGAACTCCCCGCTAATCATGTTTACTCCCCTAGAAGCAGATTCATTACCAAACCCATACGCTATCGCGATTAATTTTATCGATATCTTGTTTGGTTTAACATTTTCATAACGTGTTGCATTTTTGCGTGCTTATTTGTACAGTATAATTTTTTTACCGCTATCAGTGCATGTAAAATTTTGTTACCTTTTTTGCAATCATTTTGTTATTTTTTCTTTCAGTGGTATCTGCCTTTTATATTGCGGCCATACCACTTGGGGGGAGATGTGTAGCGATCGCCGCATTTTTACGCTTGACATGTTTGTGTATTTTTTCGTTCGTTTATTCATTTTTTCTCTTGGATAAAAAACGAGAGAGTCTTGTGAAGCGTCATGTAAAAAATTGTACAGTTGGTTTTAAAGAATAAAGAACTAAAAGGAAAATATCTGTTCTGATTACATGTAGCAAGGTACTTTTATAAACCTAAACCGCTACAATAGTTTTTGAATAAAATCAAAATCTCTCGAACAAAGGATATGATGATCTTTATTTAATTAGAGGTTTTGGACCATAGCTAGTGTACGCTTATTTTAGTGTAGGCTGTCAAGCTTTACATTTGTATTTGTTTTGTTAAAGTTGAAAAATATACTGTATTCTGCCGCCATTACCATGGCTTATGGCTAGTCTATTAGTCAAATTAATGTTAAATTAAAACAGGAATCATGTTTATCCTGTAAGATACAACAATTGGAAAAATTTTTGCATAGGCTAAAAGTATTTTTTTCAAATACCGGTTATACAGTACATGTAGAAAGTTGATCTATCAATTTTTCTTAAAAATTAGACCAATTACGAAAGCTATATGTAGGCCTATTCTGTTTGTAAAATTTTTACATTTGGTGTATTTAAAGAGCAACAACATCCAATGCCCTTATTGAGTATTCTATTTTGATTAGACTACAAGATCTATAAAGTAATATGGAAATTGTTTGGCCAACCAACATGTTACTGCAAATGCAATGGTTGTAATTTTGTAATAGGTTTTCCACAATCCAAATTCTTAATATTATTATTTTGCTTGTAAGTAACTAAAATTTGGGAATTTTTTTAAAATCTTGACTGTTGTCTGCAGTGGCAGCTTGTGCATTAAAGCTGCAGAGCTGCAGCACCCTAAATATCAGTACAACAATTTTAAATATTAGATATCAGCAATGCTTGAAAACTAATAATTATAATTTTTTAATTGTTGCTTATTATACAGTGGCAAGCATTGAATTAAGAACTTTATGAAATATCATTTTCACCATTCAAAAGAGCCAAAAAAATAACCATAATAATCATTAATTTATCAACTTAAATGAATTATTGAGAATTTAATGATTACGTTATTCCTTTTGGCTAGTTTTTTTGCAAGCATTGAATTAAGAACAATTTGGGTCATTTCTTGTCAAACGTTCTGAAATTTAGAAGTGTTCCAGCTTAACCCTCTCAACATTTGTAAAAATGTTAGTATATCATAATTGACTCAGAAAATGAAAATTTTAGCTTAATATCTATTGTACTTTATGAAATAAGGCCTATTGAAATTTGGTACCCTATTGCAGCGATTAACGTTTGCTCATTTTGCCCATTTTTGAACAAACATTTCTCCAATTCTGAAAATTGTGAAAAGCTGATTTTGGGTTGTTGACCAACTTTCTGATATATTTCATGGATCAAGTGTCAAAGTAATGTTATCTTATATCATAATGAAAATATTGAGTCCTAAAATATCCACATTTTGACCCAAAAACAGATTTTTGGCCATATTTAAAAAGCTATAGCTGCCATTCAAAACATAGCACTGCTCTAATTTTTAACATAAGTATTTCTTACCAACTGGACTATAACTTTACCAAATATAAAAGAAAACATCAGCTTAAAAAAAAAATTTACACCACTTCAAAGTATGAACCAGCCGTAAAATTGCTTAAAAATACCCCATCTAGTGGTTAAAATATGGTCCTGTAAAACACTGTTTCTGAAAACAGTTTTTTAACATGTGAAAAAGCTTTTCTTAAGGAACTTACACACCAAATTTCAATTTTGTTTCAAAACTGTTAGGGGTGAGACATAGTCATCTTGTACATGAAAAATCTAGTTTTTACCATATTCAAAAAAAGTGCAAAATTTTGTCTTCTATGTATAATTTCAATAAAATTTTGTAAAAAGTTAGAGCTAAATTGATAAAAGAAAATTCCAGCTCTTAATTGGTTATTGTTTGGCTGTGACTTTCATTTTAAAAATGCCACTAGGTGGTATATTGTAGGTTGGAGAAGAATTTAACAAACGATGCACAAAAATGACAGTGAAACATGGTGCATTCTCCAACCTACAATATACTACCTAGTGGCATTTTTAAAATTTTTAATTTAAGCTTTTGAAATTAACAACCTATTTTCCATGCACTCATGAACAAGGATAGATTTTGCAATATTTTGAGATTTTTGTATTTTGCTGACAATTCTGTGCAAGATAATACATCACTGAAAAAACTAAATCCATTTCTCAAAATGCTTGAAGATGCTCTCACTGCTAAATACACCCCTTCTCAAAAAATGAGTGTTGATGAGTCTTTATTCATCTATGAAGGAAGATTGCATTTTAGGCAATATATCAAAAGCAAAATATCAAGATTGGAATAAAGATTTTCAAATTGGTTGATTCTAATGGAGTAACAATTCGGTGCAAAGTATACACAGGACAATGGAGACTAAAGATAGTGTTAGATAGGAAAATTTTTAGGCCAAAGATATCATATATACACTGTTAACTGTTATACATCTCCAAAGTTATACAGTTTTTTGAAAGCTCTCAAATGTACATTCAAACAGGGAAGTCAGTGTCAAAAGGAAATCAATGGTAGGACCTATTGAAATAAACATTCCCACTTGTATTGATGATTATAATTGCAATAAGGGTTTTGTTGACAGAACTGACCACGTTTTGCATTATTACATTGTGAATAAAAAACAATTCATTGGTACAAAAAACTTGCAATGCATTTTGTTCAAGTGCATATATCAACTCTTAATTCGAGTGCATATATCAACTCTCAATTCTCAAAAACTTAAAGCAAACTGCTACAAGGTTGCAGAGAGTTTGTCAAATGTTGTTCCAGAAGAATTAGTCTAAAGTTTTGCTTTGCATTGCATGCAAACTGCTACAAGTAGAGTTAAGTTAGTCAAAAGTTTTGTGTTGCTGTTGCAAGACTTGCTCTTGAATGTATATGACAAATTTTAATATGTCTTGAAGTCAATTATGTAAAAATTACTTTTCTTGTTTTTATGATTAATAAAAAAGCAAACTTTTTGTATTTCAGTGTATATTTGTTTGTATTTTGATAATTAAATATTGTTTAATAGCACTTATCAACAACAAAGTTTATTCAGAGATTGCTTTATGTGTTTCTAAAAGCTTTTTGATGCACATTTCAAAAATGTCTATTTTTCTAGCACATTACAATTGAGATATTCTCATTTTTTGTTTTTATGGTTTGAGCTACAAAACTTGTGCAATACAGACTTTACCATGCTTTCTAGTTTAGCAATGGCATTTTTCAAAGCATTTCATTTGTGTCAAAACTCATACTGATAAGTAAAAACTGATAAAACAAAGCATTGTACTGAATACATGACATATCTATTAGCTAAGAATGTAATTGGTGTGCTTCAGTCCTTCAATGCTAGGTAGTTTTAGTTGTTTTGTAGTTGTGCTTTACTAGAATTTTTTATTAGTTGCAATTGATTATGTTTTTTCAGAGCTTATAAAAATTAGTTTACTGTTTATAAGTTTCATAATAATGCCAAGAAAGTGTAAAAATTATCCAAACTTGTTTTACAATTTATGTGGCAGCTTTACAATTAAAGCTCAACGACAAGCCATCACAACCAATCTGAAAAATACATACAAACTGTACTTTGAGAGTTTAAGATAAGGTGTAGGCACCACATCAAGTGTGCACTTCTTGCTCAAGTGGCTTTTGAACAAATGAACAAACAAACATCAGCATTGCATTTACTGTTGCCATGATATGGAGGGGACCAAGGACTGACTACTTTCAAGTTATTTTTGCCTTGTAGTTGTAAAAGAGCTTGGTGTGAAGCAGAGAATGAAGATTACATTTTATTTATTATTTTTATTTTTTTATATTTATATCTGTATTTATCCTCCTGACTTGCAGGAAAGCGACAGAGGTGCTAATACATAGGGTAGTCAAGTAACCTGACCTGCTTTCGGAGATACCAAGATATTGCTGTCCACTTGTAATTTAATAGAGATATGACTGTAATTTAGAACTGCTTGCCAGGACCACCAAGCAGGGGAAAATGTTGTAAAGTGTCTTTCCCAAGGACACAACAGAATGGCACAAGTAGGTTTTTAACCGAGATCATGTTGGTCATGAGGCCGGCGCATGAACTACTCAACCACACTGCCGAAAACTTACATACCCAAATCTTGACTCAGAATGAAGAATTGTTTCTGATAATGCTTTAATGCTTGCACCACTAACACCCAAAGATGGGCTTGTAGCTCTAATTAATGAAGTTAAAAAAGATTCTGATAAAGGAAGTATTCAATAGATTGCTGCCACCGCTAGCAATTTAACAGATTCTGAGTATGATTCACATGAAAGTTCAAAACTTTTCTTCTTTACCAGGATTGCTTAAAAGATCTTGTTAGAGAATTAGCACTTTTGAAAGAAAAAGCAGAACTGCTTGCATCGAGATTACAAGAAAATAACTTTCTTCAGAAAGATGCAGTTGTTACCATTACAGAAAGCACAACATAAACTTGTTAACAGTCTTCAGAGTGGATGGACCACTGTGCTACTGTCAAAATATTAACAGTTTTTTTGAAAAATTGGGAGAGGAGCACATACCAAGTGAGTGGCATTTTTTCCTGGACTCCTCTAAAAAAATTTCAAAGCGGTTTTTTCCATTATTGTAATATATAGCAACCTTTTCCAGTAGTACACTCTGTGCATTTAAAGAAATATAAAAGTATTGAAATCCTTCTTAATGCCCTTCAGTATAGTTATTTTTAACTTATTATTAGTGGAAGATTTGTAGACACCTTAAGATCATCAAGATTCTGATGGGAATGCAAGGAGGATTCACCAAAAACTGCTCCTTATCTATGGGATAGTCATGTTACTGCAAAGCAGTATGTCAGAAGACACTGGTCACCAAGAGATTCATACACTCAAAGATTTGCAAATATTAAAAGTATCCTTTTAGTTGAGCTAAAGGATTTATTCATGCCAAGACTTCATATAAAACTGAGATCAATAAAGAATTTTGTTAAAGCTCCAGGGAAGAGCTGTTTCAACATGTTTGCATTTCTTTCCAACAAGTGTACCAGAATAAGTGAAACAAAACTGAAAAAAGGCATTTTTGTTGGCCCACAAGATTGAGAAGTTCTCTAAAAGTTCCAAATTTTGATAAAACACTGTTGAGTGGCCGTGTGCAAACTTTATGGGCAATAACATGTCACCTTTATTTTAGGAGAAAGTTGAAAATCAACTTGAAGCTTACTAAGAGATGGGTTTTTGTATGTCTTCAAAAGTGCTTTTTTGACACTCACACCTAGATTTTTTTCCCTGCAAACTTTGGTGCAATGAGTGATGAGCAAAGTCAATGATTTCACTAGCATACACAAGCAATGAAGGCATGCATACCAAAGTTTCTGGAATAAAGGAATAATGGGTGATTATTGCTGGATGCTGTATCATGATGATCAAAGCCATTCTTACAAATGAAAATTGTATTGGAAGCATTTTCAGGTAATTTTAGTAAACTCTGCATGTGATATTGTATGTGGGTAGGCCAACTCAAAATGCTCAGTGGGTTTGCAAAAAACAATTGTTTTAAGAGTTGCACCAGTATTAAATGATATAATGGGGATTTATAGGATGTTTTAAACAAACTACTTCAAAACACAATTTGGTTTAACTCAAAAATATTGTCAAGCACGTAGAATATTAACATGCAGATATTTTGAAAACTTGATGTGCTAGAGAAAAACAAAGGCAAGTTTGGAATCAATACAAAAAATTATCTAGAAAAATTTACTTGCACCTCTGATAAAAAACTTAAATGAAAATTTGTTAACCAGTGTAATTTTGTAACCTATTATACCAGTACCTTGCTATATATGTTTGATGTTTCTAACTTAAATTTTGTTACAATTTTTCATTTTTCAGGTGAATTTTGTTAAATTTGTTAGAAGTAGTGTAAAAAGTTGTAGTTTTACATTGATCTACATTTAGTTTAGTTAATCTCTTCAGAATATATTTGCTTTATTGCTTTCAATTAATATATTTTAAAAGAAAAATATTCATGAAAGAGCAAAATAATAATTAATTTTTTTCTACTATTTTATGTGCAATTATTGTAAAAAGCTGATTAAAAAAAAACTCACCTTTAATTTTTGACTTGTTTCACATAGTGTCCACATTAGATATACAGCACCATCCATTCATCTAGGTGGCATCTGCAATTTGCAATTGGGACACAATCTTTTTCCATTTTTTTTGGTTTCTTATCTCATTTATCATTATCCCCAGTGTATTCCTATCCAGTCTTTAATGTTTTGTAGTTGAATCAATCTTTGCCTTCCACGCAATTTCTTTTCTTCAATTTTGTCCATAACTATTTTTATTAACATTTCATTTCCTCAAATTAAATGCACCAAATACATACATTTTTTTCTAGTTTTGTTGATTAAACATGTTTTTTTTATGATTTTCAATATCCACATAATAGACTTTTTGTGCATCCAACAGATGTTCAGCATTTTCCTATAATACCACATTTGGAATGCATTTATTTTTGCTATATCTACCTTAAAGTCCATATTTTGAAACCATATCTGAATATCAACCAAATATAACATTTTATCATATTAAGTCAAATGTTCATAATCAATTTATAATTTGACACCAAACTTCTCATTTTTAAAAACTGAGTCTTTGCTCTTTCAATCCTTTTATGCACTTCTTCCTCCATTCTTCCATCTATGTACTTCATCAGTGATACATGTGGTGGATATACAGGGTGTCCATAAAGTTTCTTTACAATTTAAAAAAATTATTACAAAGGGAAATGATGAGATATCGCAATGAGGGTTGTTTTATGTTAATTAGTATTTCATAGTTTTTATGGACACTAAAATTTATTGTTTCAGATAAAATTTTTTAATTAAAATTTCTTATGTTTAATGATTGAGTTAGATATGAAATGACTACTCTTCAAGAAAAAGCACAATGTGTATCCTGGTTCATTGAGGCAAAATCAGATGTTCAGACCCAGCGAAACTACAGAAGTAAGTATGGAAGAGACCCACCATCACGTCCTTCAATTCGTTTATGGCACAAGAAATTTATGGAGACAGGGACAGTGTTCAATACAAGGAGGAGTGGGCAACCAAGAACATCTGAAGAAAACATCGAGCATGTAAGGCAAGCCTTTTGACGTTCTCCTATAAAGTCCATCCTTACTGCTGCCAGACAATTGGAAATACCACGTTCAACAGTGTACAAAGTCCTACACAAGAATTTAAGATTGTATGCTTACAAAGTGCAAATGTTACAGGCACTTCAGCCAAACGACAATCCAAGATGAAAAGAATTTGCAGTGAACATGTGCTTCATGAAACTCATGGTGCCCATATAGAAGTGTATTAAATAGAGCAGTGGTTTTCAACCGGGGTTCCGCGGAACCCTAGGGTTACGTCAGAACAGTTCAGGGGTTCCGCAAGTTGTCTGTGGAAGATGAACTTCGTGTGTGTCTATCAAAAACACGACCCAATTTTAAAGAGTTTTGCAAGAAACATTAGGCTCAAGTTTTTCATTGAATTTTTTACAAGAATAAATGTAATTTTTTACAGTTTGTATTAATAATTTTAGAGACTGATTCCGAGTGAAGACCTTTTTTTTAGAGAACACCCTGATTTTGGGATGAAAATAGAAATTTCGGAGACCGATTCTAAGTGAAGGCCTTTTTTTTTTTTTTTTTTTAGAGAACACCCTGATTTTGGGACAAAAATAGATGTTTTTAGCCAGTTACGGTCTGCAAACTCGAATAATTTTGAAAAGTGGCCCACAAGAGTGCAGAAGTTGGACCACCCTGGCATAAGACAATCAAATTATCACATAGGGGCTCCTCAAGCCTTTGGAATGTTTCATTGGGGTTCTGCTCCACCAAAAAGGTTGAAAACCACTGAAATAGAGTATTGATATTTTTAATTAAATGTTTAGAAGGGTATTAAATGTGTCAATATAACATAAAACAACCCTCATTGCAATATCTCATCATTTCACTTTGTAATAATTTTTTTAAATTTTAAAGAGACTTTATGGATACCCTGTATAAATGACCAAACTTGCTCCACCCCATTTCTATTTATTCAGATATTCAAAGGTATGAAATGACTATCTTAATATTGCTCACTTGCTTACATCATAGAACAAAAGCTTTTTTGTTTTATTTATTTTTAGTCTGTAAGTGTTGTTAACCTTATTTTTCACCAACAAATTTTTTGCAATTCTATTCTTTTTCCACAATCAGAACAGTGTCATTTGCTTGTCTCATATTATTTACTCTTGTACCACCAACTTTGATTCCAATACAGTCCTGGAAAATCCATTTTCCATACAAGTTGAATAAATTTCCAGTTTTTTTCTGGAAACCAAGCTGCATTTCTTCCACTTTTTTGTCAATTACTTAGTTTAGCCTCTTAAGGATAATTTTCAGTAGCAACTTAATACCATGTGACCTGATACAAATGGTTCTATAATCACTAAATTTGATTGCTTTAGCTTTTTTTGGTATGATAATAAGCTCGGATTTTAAAAATTCTTGTGCCACTTCACCTGATTGAAGGACTCGATTTTTCAGCAACATTGTTTTTTTGTTTTGATCCAACACTTTCATCATTTCAGCAGCTATGCAATCCAACCGTTGCCTTTACTTTGTTCATCCATTTGATTGAATATTTCATTAGATAGCAATTGGCAGTGTGGTCAAGCAGTTAAAGCACTGTGCTTATGATCAACATAGTATTGGTTTGAAATCTACTTGCGCCATTCTGTTGTGTCCTTCGAAAAAACACTTCACGACACTTTCCCCTGCTTGGTGGTCTTGGCAAGCAGTTCTAAATTAAATTTATATCTCTATTAAATTACCAGCAGACAACAATATCTTGGTATCTCTGGAAGCAAGTCGTGGTGGTTGCTTATCCTATGTATTAATGCCTCTGTCACATTCCTACGAGTCGGGGGAATAACTATAGAGTTAAAATAATAAATGAATAAAATTTTCTTTATTTTAATTTCATATCCATCTAATTCTCCATCTAATTTTGTCTTGTCTCTGCACCCGTTGTCATTAACTCTTTTACGTATTCTTCTTATCATCTTTTCATATCTTCTGCATCATACAGCAGTTTTCTGTGTTTATCAACAATTTTTTCTCCACTTGAATATCCTTTTTCAACTTTGTGACATTTTTTAGTTTTTGAAGTATTGTTCTGTGAGCATGCTTTTGTTCTAGGTCCTCTATTTCTTTGCAGTGCACCTCCATTCAATATTTCTTTGCGTTTTTGTACATTTTTTGAATTTGGCAGTTCAGTTGGTGATACTTTGTTGGATTGAACTTGACTTTCTCTCTTTCATCCATCAACTCACTTATCTTATCTGTGAACCATGGTTTTTTCTTCCATGGACCTTTTTTTACCAACTAATTTTTTTATCGCATCCACAACTACAATTTTGAATTTATTCCAATCCTCATTGGTTGATTTGTTGTCATTTTTAACTATATCTTCCAGAGCTTCAAATCGATTTTCTGTTTCTATTTTGAAAGCAGTTCGAATCTTATAAATTTTTATCAGTGTCTCTAGGCCAAGTTTTCTTTCTTTCGGTGGTTGCTGCATATTCTTCAGTTTCATGCAGTAATCCAGTACTACAGAAACGGGATCAAATGCACAATCTTCTCCTGGGTAAATTTTAACTTTGTGCATGCTATTTCTAAATCTTGTTAAAATAAAAATGTAATCTATTTGGTTTCTCTTTGGTTTACATTAAAAATTTTTTTTGTAAAATTGATTTTTGTTGTTTCTTATTATTGTAAATAACTGTAAATGCCTAAAAATATTTTCTTGCAGACTTATGTTTAATTTGTATTATCACAAGTTGATGTAAAGGTCCCAATTTTTTTTATTATTTAGTTCCTATTGTATACTGCTGCTCTTTGCTAGTTATCAGCCTGTAAATATTTGCTGACTTTAAGTGCAGTCCAGTCTGCCAACAAGTTTAGAAATTTACTTTAAAAATTTTTATTGCTCTCTAATAAGCTAATTGGTTTACTTTATATGTTTTCATCTAGTCGGCCATGGCCCAGTGGTGGGCCATAGTGGTGTTTTCAGTGGGCCACATAGCATAAATCAAAATGAAAGCAATGTGTTTAATGAAGTCATTATAATTGAAAAATCAGAAACAAAGCAAGGACCCTTTTTTTTGTTTTTGGGATACCGAAAACCTTTTTGTTTACGTTTTTGGGAAATCGTTGACAATTATTGGGATATTGGGAAATCGTTGACAAATTCCAAGTGAAGACCTTTTATTGTTTTTCAGAGGTTACCAGATTTTTGCGATGGAAATTAAATGTTGTTGACCGAAGTGCGTCGTTAAGTTACCTTGGGTTGAAAAGTGGGCCACGGTACGAAAAAGATTGAAAACCATTGTTTTAGTGCAGGGGTGGGCAAATATATCAGCTCGAGGGCCGCATTCGGAAGTTGAATTTATTTGCGGGCCGCATTATAGTGATCTTTAAAAAAAAGCTTTTCATTTCGATTTTTTCTCCAATTTCGCAATTTTTCTCTAAAAATCATGGTGATCTCTAAAAAAAAGGTCTTCACTTCGATTTCGTCTCCGATTCTGATGGTTCAGTTTAAGGTATATGTGGCTCGTTTTGCACATTATACTCGGGTGCGGATAATACGTAAAAAATTACAGTATTTATTTTAGCCGACGGTTCGTTTATTTTCATCTATATTTACAACGGAAATTTATATCCGTACAAACTATAATTGTGGTTTAGGCAGGCATAAGTGGGCTGTGAATTGCCCACCCTGTTCTAGTGTCAACAAGAAATCCGTTTTATGCAGGTTGCACACTATTGTGCTGTTGACCAAGTTTTATTTTGTATCTCTATATTTATCCTGCTGACTTGCAGGAAAACAACAGAAACGCTAATACAGTAAGCAATTACCCCGACCTTCTTCCGGAGGTGCCAAGTTATTGCTGTCCGCTTGAAATTTAATAGAGATGTAACCGAAACTTAGAACTGCTTGCCAAGACCACCAAGCAGGAAAATTTTTGTAAAGTGTCATTCCCAAAGACACAGCAGAATGGCATAAGTAGATTTCGAACCGAGACCAAGTCGATCAAAATCTTGGTGCTCTAACCACATGACAACACTGCTGACAAGTTTGATGTTAAATTGATGTTAACAAGAAAGTGTAGGCATATGTGCTATATATGTGTATACGAGGTGTGGCTAAAAAGAAACGGGACTGACTTCGCAGGTTGTGTAATACAAATAACCTTCAGGAGTCAATGCTTTCACAGCGTGGCATAACGTGTGTTCTCTGTTTAACAGCTGTTTCGATACAACAACGCTATTGTGTTTGCTTTTACAGAGCCTTAAATGAATCTGATAAATTGCTTGTTGAAAAAAATTTATGGTGTAATATTTGTTTAATAAGAGTTCAATTGCAAAAGAACACTTGAGCAAAGAGTCAATCTCAAATTTTGTGTCAAACTTGAAAAAATAGCGACGGAGACTTTGAAAATGTTGCGTGAGATTTATGGAAATTCTTCCATGTCTTGGACAAAAGTTTTTGAATGGCACAAGCGGTTTGTAGAAGGCAGGGAGAATGTGGAGGATGACCCAAAGTCAGGAAGGACTTACACTTCCACGACCAATGCCAACATTGAAAAGGTGCGACAGTTGGTTCGCGTCATGGCCAACGAACTTGGGATGGACAAAGAAACGGTCCAAACCATTTTGGTAGACGCTTTGGGCATGTGGAAGGTGTGTGTCAAAATGGTGCCGAGGCACTTGACTCAGGAGCAGAAAGCTCATTGAGTGAATGCATGCCAAGACATTCTTCAGCAGCTGGAAGCAAGGCTGCCAATAGGAATTTTTTCTTTCCCCCAGGCTTGCCTGGAAAATTCCCCCAGATTCATGCAAAATCTTCCAACATTCAAACAAAATGACAAAAACAACATTACACATTATTTGCAAAGGTTATTGAAAGTTTTAAAGTTTAAACGTATTTAATGTCGAATATCAATATGTTTTTTTTGGACCAGCCAAATCCAACCGAAATGCGTCACAGGGCCAAAATTCATTTTGTTACCGTATTGTAGAAAAGGCCGCAAACATATTGCACTGAAAAGAAATTGCATAAAAATGAAAGGAAAAATGAACGCAGAATCTTGCTCCGATTATTTAAGTTTCATCCCAAAACTTAGGTGTTCTCTAAATAAAAAGAAAAGGTCTCATCCTCGAATCTTTTAT
The DNA here is from genome assembly GCA_963680785.1 of Diplosoma virens. Taxonomy (NCBI): domain Eukaryota; kingdom Metazoa; phylum Chordata; class Ascidiacea; order Aplousobranchia; family Didemnidae; genus Diplosoma; species Diplosoma virens. The sequence goes on along the minus strand of OY796887.1, from coordinate 8,065,770 downwards.
TTATCGATTTCCGCTCCAAATATTTTTCAGCAATCTCGCGGAACTCTTTTTCGTAACTAGAAAACCGAAAATCGTCGTTGGGCCGCACCAGAACCTTAAGTGGGCTGCAGGTTGGACTTCCCTGGTCTAATATTTGATAAAAAAATTGTTTTATGCAATTTGAGGCAAGAATATAGCAGGTGTGTGAGAAAACAGCAATCCATAAGTAAAATTCTCCCAGGTCTTTACCAATTTAAAAAAAATTTTTCATTTCCCCCAAGTACGGGGGAAATTTTTCATATCTGGAAGCCCTGGCTAGAAGTAGACGACAAACTCTTGGAAAAGGTCAGCACAGGAGATGAGTCATGGATTTTTTGATATGATCCTGAAACGAAGCGATAAAGTTTTCAATGGAAAATTGTGTCTTTGGCAAGACTGAAAAAGGCCGGCATGCAACGGTCGCAAGTGAAGGTGATGTTGATCACCTTATTTGACCATCACGTAATGTTGCATCACGAGTTTGTGCCTCGAGGACAAACAGTTAATCAACCATTTTACAAGAAAGTCCTCACTTGCCTTGTGAACAAAATCAGTTAAGAACAAAAAGACTTCTGGGCAGGCAAAACCTGGATTTTGCATTACGATAATGCACCTGCTCACACAGCCCTCATCGTGAAGTACCTCTTGGTTTCAAAAGAAATCACTACGTTGGATCATCCACCGTATTCGCCGGACTTAGCCCCTTATGATTTCTTTTTTTTTCTAAAACTGAAAGGAATACTCAAGGGGACACACTTCGAAGAAGTCGATGACATTGTAGCGGCTTACTGCTTATATATATATATATATATATATTTGTTTAGTTCGTAGCTTGCTGCGTGCCTACTACATACAAAAACACGTCCTCACTTTTCTGTCTCAACTCTTCGTTTTCTTTTATTAGTTTCTTTTTTTACCGTTTTTAAATGCACGATTAAAGGCAATCGTCTACGCGTAGCGCATTAAAGAGAATCACCCATTAAAGTAGCGTGGTCGCTACAATCCTCCCCGCACTAGAAATAAAAAGGAAAATAATAAGGAAGGAAGTAGTAAAATAAATTCTTTTCAGTTTTGCAGCATCTTAAATTCAGTTTCGCAGCAGCCAAAATAGTGTTGGGTCCCAACAACATCCAAAATAGCATCCATCAGTGCTCCCAACTCACCGACCCAACACTATTTTGGCTGCTGCAAAACTGAATTTAAGACCCGTTTTTATAATCACCGACAATCCTTCAATCACCGAGACAAAGCAAACGCCACTGAACTCTCCAAAACATTATGGAAATATAAAGATAAAGGAATCAAACCACGAATAACTTGGTCAATTGTTTGCAAATCATTTGCATACACCAGCGGGGCCAAACGCTGCAATCTCTGCTTAGCAGAAAAACTCGCCATCTTACAAGCCGACCAGCGCACGCTCTCGAACAAGCGATCCGAGTTTGTCTCCAAATGCCGACACCGGAACAAATTTAAATTAAAGAAAGCCTAGTCTGATTTAATATTTTTCAAATTTTATTTAATTTTAATTTTAATTCGATTTTCCTATGTTTAAACTTTTAATTTTGCAATCCTTAACCCCCCCCGTTTACGCCGTGTTTACTCATTGTTGTCGTGTTCCCACTATATCTATTCCTACACCCCCTAATCTCCTCTATAGCCATTTCCTCGCTGTCCGTTCACGCCTCGCTACTTCCTTTACAATGTTCCTTCTCTCCCACTATCTACCGCGCATTTGTAATTTTTGATCGCCAGTCAGTTTTTTGCAGCGTCAGATACGTAAATGTTTAGTGTGATTACAAAATTCTAAATTCTAAATTTTGAGCCTTACAACTAGCTTGCTTACTCAAATATTTTTAAATTTTTAAAATTTTAAACTTTAAATTTTCAATTTTATTTTATTTTATTTTAATTAACTTATATTTACTTTATCCGTAATATCATTACTTTTGGTTCTTAACTATAATAATTAGCTTTTTCGTGTGTTTTTTCTTAACTTCTCGTCTGCGTTTAGAATCACCTCCTGATAAGCCGAAAAGGCGAAACAGACTGTTGAGGTTTTAATAAAATCTCTTTTGTGGCTTTTGTAATTTAATTTAATGCTCTGAGTTTTCATTGAGCTCTTTACTGATAGTCTTGCCACTTTTATTATTATATATATATACACAAAGGTCAGTGCTGTCAATTTACTTTCGACAGCGCTCAATGATTTGAAGATCAGAGCAAGATTATCAAATTAAGTACAAACACTGCAAATAAAATTTATTTAAAATTTGCAACAGTTTGTTTCGCCATAAAACGGCTCATCAGGCGATTATCTGAAACTAAAAGCAAAAACAAAAATAAATACAAATAGAATAAAACCTGGAATGAAAACGGGAAATTAGACAAACTTCTTATAACTTAAAAAACTATAAAACAACAATACCGTCTAAAAATAAAAATAGGCGTAACGGACAAACGTAAGAGGATTTTTAGTCATCGACAAGTGACGCGGTATAAATTGTGACTAATGAAAAACGTTTAAAATTATAAAAAACCGGGTTCGATGCCTGGTGAAAATTACGATAAGTTTTTTGTTTAAATTTGTTTTTATGATGACACTTGCCGGTGAGCTCCGTTCTTTTGTTAAGTGTGCTACGTGGGTCTGCCAGGAGAATGGCCAGTTTTTCATCGAGGCAAAGATTGCGACACCGGGTTGATAGGTGCTAAATTAGTACTAAATACTACTAGATCTGGCTGAAATGCTCCATTTAACATGAGGGTCTCTCCCATTATTCTATGGCTTTCCAGAAGGCTTTCGATAGCTCGGTGGTATATCCTTTTTGCTTGCTCTTGAAAGTCTGGCGATGATTGTAAAAACGAGATTTATATTTCATTTCGCAGCATCCATAGTACGATTTGGAAAGATTGTTGCTGTCTGATGATATGCTAACTTTATAAACAATAGCTTTTTTGTGAATCCATAGTACGATTTGTATATACATAGGCCTATATATATATACGTACAGCCTGTTTCGCCAAAGACGGCTCAACAGGTGGAATCTTATTGAAATAGAATATTTGATATAGAATATTATATTTGAATAAGATGCCACCTGATGAATCGTCTTTGGCGAAACAGGCTGTTGTGAATTTTAAATTTCTAATTTTTATTCTATTGTAGTGCTTTCATTAATAAATACTGCTCTAGTTATTTGGTTATTGAGCTCTGTACCGGCGAAGTAAAGCAAACAGATATATAATATATATATATACGTATATTCTATTTAAATAAGTAACCACCTGACGAATCGATAAGATGAAACAGACTGTTTTAACTAATAAAATGTAGTATTTAATAAATATAATATACGTACATGTATATACTATATGCTATAGGTTTAGTAGATAATGTATTGTTGTTGTATGTTATATTGTTTCTATGTACGACGTATAAGTTTTATTAGCCTATATCAAGTGTAATTTATCAGAAAATATCCACTTTATTGATCAAAATTTTTTCACAAGTTGCAATGTGTATAAGTATTTACTTTTTTATTTAAAAATTAAACAAGTTAATATATTCCTCAGAAATTAGCGTTTGGTAAATGGAAAATGTTCGTGAAGCATTAAATAGACTTAATGAGCCTAGTAATAGTAAGTAATAGTAAGTATTCCGATGTTCAGTGTGGGTCTGTTAATCGGCAAACGTCCTTTTCAGGACGGGGCAATGTCAGGATAAAACTGCCCTTTTCAGGGCACATTGCCAACAAGTTCCGAAGACCCACTATTCTTCAGCTGAACATCGAAGGCCTCACTGCAAGCAAGATGAATGTTCTTCATCACCTCGCTATGCAGTCTGAGGCACTCGTCATCCTACTGCAGGAGACCCACTGCACTGATGCAGAGAAGTTGGTGCTACCACACTACCAACTAGCTGGGTCTTCTTTAAGCAGGAAGCATGGCCTTGCCACGTTTGTCCACGAGCGACTGAGATACACGCTTTTGGACCAATCTCCACCGACATCGGAGATCGAGTGGCTGTGTGTGGACGTTGATGGCTATAAAATAGTCAACGTCTACAAACCACCACCAACGCGATTGCGAACCCTGAATCTCCCAGTGTTTCCTCACCCCTGTCTGTACGCTGGCGATTTTAACTGTCGTCATGCTGACTGGCGTTATGATGACAACAGTCCGGATGGTGAGTGCTTGGCTGGCTGGGCAAGTATTAATTGTCTTGCCCTCCTATATAATGCCAAGGACGCTGCCAGTTTTTATTCCGGCCGCTGGAACACTGGTACCAATCCAGACCTAGCTTTCGCTAGCGTAGGTCCAAACAGTCGCTTACCGGATAGACGTGTCCTTGAGAAGTTTCCCAGGTCACAACATCGACCCTCGCTTATTACACCACCAAGGTTTGCTATGGCAGTGCCAAGCATGCCTGTTAAGCGATGGAACTTCCGCAAGGCCAATTGGAGTCACTACATTGCTTTGACGAATAAATTCGCAAAGACTTTGTTGCCGCCTGATTCACTTGATGTGGATGCGGCTTACCAGGACTTCTGTAACATCATTAAGAAAGCAGCCAAAAAGACTATCCCACGCGGGTATCGAAACAACTATATTCCGTGTCGGGATGCAGAGTGTGAATCCCTCTATAAAACCTTTCTGCAGTCTCCTCAGGGAGACGACTCAAGTTTGGCTGCTACAACTCTGCTTGCCAAGCTTGACAGAAAACGGAGGGATCGATGGTCCGAGGCAGTTCGGAGCATTGACTTCTCACACTCTAGTCGAAAAGCGTGGAGTATTTTGAACAACCTTACTGGTAGGTCACGACACTCTCCTCGTCACTGTCCCGTTTCAGCCGATGCTATTGCATCTCAGCTGGTTAGAAATGGGAAATACGAGGCTATTGACTGCAAGTCATCTCGACTTGTCTTTCAAGAAGTGTCTCACCTTTGGAGGGCCACAACACCAGACGCAGTAAATATCTCTGACAATTTTTCACAGAGAGAATTTGCTGCTGCCCTTCAGCACTTAAAACCAGGTAAAGCTCCGGGACCTGATTCCATCTGCCCCGAGCTTATACTCCATGTCGGAGCTGCTTTGAAGTCCTGGTTACGTGACTTCCTTTCTTCCTGTTTGCGCCGACTCAAAATTCCCAAGATCTGGAGAAGAGCGCTTGTGGTCGCGATCCCAAAACCAGCAAAGCCCGTGGGGGACCCAAAGAGTTATCGACCGATATCTCTGCTCTGTGTCCCCTACAAGATCCTCGAGAGGCTTATCTACGCCCGTGTTGAACCATTAATCGATCCACTGCTCCCTAAAGAGCAGGCTGGGTTCCGGCGCGGGAGGTCAACCGTAGATCAAGCTGTTCTGCTAACCCAGAACATCGAGGATTCTTTTGAGGCTAAAAAGAAGGCCGGTGCCGTATTTATCGATCTGACAGCTGCTTATGACACTGTCTGGCACCGTGGCCTTACCTGCAAGCTGCTGAGACTACTTCCGGATAAGCACGTGGTCAAAATGATCATGGAGCTTGTCCGAAATCGAAGTTTCACCCTTACCACCGGTGACAGCAAGCAAAGCAGGCTACGCCGTCTTAAAAACGGCGTTCCTCAGGGATCGGTCTTGGCTCCCCTCCTATTTAACATCTATACGTACGACCTTCCTTCCATGATTTCCAGAAAGTTTGCTTATGCTGATGATTTAGCATTGTTGCACTCTTCTGGAAACTGGAAGGACTTGGAGGGGACATTAAGCCAAGACATGTCCACACTGTCAGCGTATCTCCAGACTTGGAGGTTGAAGCTCAGTCACACTAAAGACGGTGACGACAGCTTTTCACTTAAACAACCGAGAGGCCAAACGTGAGCTAAAGGTCTACAACAATAGTAGACTTTTACCGTTCTGTCCAACTCCTACATACCTTGGGGTAAAACTGGACAGATCGCTCACGTTTCGTCACCATTTAGTGGCATTGCGCAAAAAACTATCTTCGCGCGTCACACTGTTGAGGCGACTCGTGGGCTCGGGATGGGGTGCTGGTGCTAAAACACTACGCATAGCCACCTTGTCTCTAGTCTACTCAACATCTGAGTACTGTGCGCCAGTCTGGTGTCGCAGTGCTCACACTCGCCTCATTGACAGTGTCTTGAATGACGCCTTGCGCATAGTTACTGGATGCCTGCGTCCCACTCCAACGGACCACCTACCTGTACTTTCAGGCATCCAGCCAGCTGAGCTTCGCCGACTGGGAGCGACACTCTCCTTGGCTTACCGTGGATCTCTGGACCCCGATCATATTTTGCATGGTCTGTTAAATGGGTCCTCAGATACTGGCCAAGTGAGATTAAGATCCAGACGCCCGTTTGTGCCAGCTGCGCGGAATCTCTTGGACAATCTTGCCAGACTTGGCATCCGCGCCTCTGAATGGACAAATCACAAATGGAACGCGGAGTACTGTGAAGGTGCTTCCAGGCTCCGTGCTTTTGTGCCCGGGACCAGTGTCAGGCCTGTTGGGATGGGCTTACCCCGAGCAGCTTGGGTTAAGCTCAACCGCCTGCGGACTGGTGTTGGGCAATTCCATTCGTCCATGCACAAATGGGGTCTCGCTCCTTTACCGAATTGCGAGTGTGGCGCCTCAGAGCAAACCGCAGACCATGTACTAACAATGTGCCCCATACATCGGGCACCACATGGAGCACGAGGTCTGACGGTTTTGGATGACGAAACTCGATGCTGGCTTAATAACATCACTGCCAGCATCTGATCCAGGCAGTGCAGCAGTCTGGGGTAGTAAAAGGATAAACCCTCGGCCCCAGTTATGTTTGTGTCTGGCCTGGAGTGGATGCCCTTCAAACGATGACGACGACGACGACGAGCCTAGTAATTATGATGATCGACAACTAGAAATTGAAAAACTTCGAAATTTGTATGCTACTAAAGGCTGTGGAATAAAATTGCTTGATGATAGTGACGAGTTTTTGCTTAAGTTCCTTCGAGCTCGCCTGTTCAAAGAAGATAAAGCTTTGGAATTGTTAAATAATTATCACACTTATTTTAAAAATTGGCCCGAACTATTTGAGAAAGTAAAAAATCCTCAATCAATAAAACATGTATTTGAAGCAGGTTGTTTCATTGCTTTAAATGGTAAAGCTGTTGATGGATCAGCTGTTTGTATTGGTCGCCCAGGAAAACTAGTTAATATTAATTTGATAGAATATATTGCTGCAATGGTAATATCACTGAAAGTTCTACTGAAAGAAGAAAGTAATCAAATTTATGGTATAACGTTAGTATTGGATAGAAATTATTTAACATATCAGTTTATACATCAGGTAAATCCTTCTGTGGTTGGACAAGTTGTTGATGTTCTTCAAAATGTTCTTCCGTTAAGAATAAAAAGTACGAATTTTATTAATGAGTCAAAGTTTTTTCAAGCTTTTTTTCTAACAATAAGTCTTTTTATAAATAAATCTTTAAAAAATTTATTTATGCATCACGGAAAGAACTTCAATTCGCTTTACAAAGTTGTTGAAGCATCTGTGCTTCCACCTGATTATGAAGGAACAGGTCCAGGCATTGATAATGTTGCAGAAAGATGGAAGAAAAAAATTTTTGGTGAATACGAATTATTGCAAGCAAACAAATTGAAGTAGTTGGCATAATTATAGTGATTTTCAATAAGTTCTATTGTCTTGTAAAGTTGCGAACTTTGATAAAATCAAAAAAAAAACAGTAAGCAAATAAAAAATGAATAGTTGCACATTTTTTTGTTTTATAACTGGTATGTACTGTAGTTTTGCGTGGGTCGACGTCACTTAACCGACAAATTTGTGGACTTTCCTCAAACCGAAAGTTAATTGAGAACAAAAGAAAGTTCCAAAAACAATCAGTTGTCCGACAACAGCTGTCAGCTTCCCGTCCACTGAAAAATATTCGGCTGTTATAAGTTATATTAAATCATAAAATGAACACAATCAAAAAAGCATTGTGATAGCTTGACTTGTTAACTTTATTTTATAGATGGGTTTTTCTTAAAATTTGTTTTATAATAAATGTATTTAAGTAGGTCTCTCATAGGCAAGAGGCAGGAAGCAAGGGGTAAATATGTGACAGCTGCAGCTGTTGTATCGGTCAAGCGGTGTTTTCTAATAATTCACTTTTGTCGGTCAAGGACGCTCCCCCGTTTTGCGTTTTAACTTGAAACAAGGAGATTTCCGGGCTGTAAGCGAACAAAATTGTTTGACATAAATTTCATTAAAATTGTTTGAATTAATTAAAACTGATAGTTAGTTATATTTTCAATAAAAAGTGAATAGATATATCCAGTGGTGGCTTTACAAAGGGGGAGCCTGATGCAAAAAAAAGGAGAAACCACTTTCCAAGTTTTTTTCTCCCACTAAATAGTGATTTAAAAAAAAGGTGATCACTTCTAATCAATGTCGAAAATATCCAGCTTCGTCCCCAAAATAAAGTGATCTGTATAAAAAAAAGCCATTACAAATTACATACAGCAGTTACTCATGTTAATATAAAACAAAAAGTAACCATAAATGTTTTCGGCTTGCATTAGCCCTCTTCAGATGAATAAAAATAAACTGTTTGGAAGTTTTGGTCATTACTTTCAATCAAGTACATCATTTCTTTTTTCGTCCTAAAGTTAAGGTGTCGACAGGGGACCACGATCCTAGTTCTACTATAAAAAAATAGAGAAATATTTTGCTTAGGGCGGCCACATTTTGACGTCTTTTTTTTTGGGTGGAAGGTGGCGCAACTGCTCCGCTCGCACCAATCTAAACCCATCATTGAATATATCTTTAAATACTGGTTTAATGATTTTGTGATTAAATTATTTTTTTAGTGTAGCTTAAGAAGGACTACCTTAGAAGTAGAAAAATAACTTAAGTTATGGGCCACAAGATAAAACCGAATATCTTAATTTAAAAAAGTCTGCATATTACGTTTGGCTATAATTTTATGTAACATTTTGAATTTGGTAACATAACTAGTTGAAAAAGTTAAAATTGAGATAATAATCGGTATCATATTATATTTCCTAGTTTGATGTCTATAGCTAAAATAAATGAAAAGGTTTTTACGCCTTTTTACAATAAAATAGCGAACAATAACTGCATAGTTTTAACTTGAATAAAAATAATGATAGCCTAGTAGAATTTCTTAAGCGCAATCTGCTAATGTGTATTCCTAAACAAAACTGACCGAAAACGGGAACGTCATACTTGTACCTCTGCAACTTGTTTGAAAAGTACCAAACTGCTTTACTTAAAAGTTCCTAAAAGACTCGGAAAATATTGGTAGCAACGCCATCAAGAAACAACAAATTTAATGACAATCATAAAAATAGCCCAATACAAAACTTTATGTTACTTCTAAAACAGTGGGTAGCCTATTGTACGTTTAAAACTGTAATCGCTAATGGGCTATTATAACAAGCAAAAAATATTTCAAGTATGTTAGTTTTCAATGACAGTAGGCCTATAACGCTTACTTTCAGTGCTTTACCTAGAATTTTTAAGGGAGAGGCCATACCACTACAATCGAATATGCTAATTAGTAAAAAATTTTTTCAAGGGGTCGCTAGAGAAAAAAGTCTTTACTGGAATCTGTCCCAATTTGTCAATTTTTTGTCCCAAAAATATGGGATTTAAAAAAGCTTTCACTTTAAATCCACTCTGAATTCTTGCATTAGTGATCTCCAAAAGGGGAGCCATGACACACTGCCTCCTTCCACTTAATACACTACTGCTCACTTTGAACCTGGCCTATTGTGATTTATTGATACGGCTATTACGCGCTTTGTCTCGTGTGTGTTCATACATGTATTGTTTTGGAAACGTGTGAGTGTACAGGAGCAAGTTTGATGTTTTATTTATATATTTTTATATTTATCCTCCTGACTTGCAGGAAAGCGACGGGGTCTCTATACGTGGGGCAAGCAATTAACCCAGCCTGCTTCCAAAGAATCAAGGTATTGCTGTCCGGTTGTCGTTTGGAAGAGCATCCACTCCAGGTGAGACACAAACAGGACTGGCGCCGAGGGTTTATCCTTTTACTACCGCAGACTTTTGTTACGCCAGGATCAGATGCTGGGAGTGATGTTGTTAAGCCAGCATCAAGTTTTGTCATCCAAAACTGTCAGACCTCGTGCTACATGTGGTGCTCGATGTAGGATGCACGCTATTAGAACATGGTCTACGGTTTGTTCAGCGGCGCTAAATTCGCAATTCGGTGAAGGAGCGAGACCCCATTTGTGCATGGACAAATGGAATCGCCCAACAACCAGTAGGGTGGAGTGAAAAACCTTTTTCGTTATTAACACCACATCACCTATCTAGAAACCTGGCAAATCACCCAAAATTAACTTTTGGAAAGTTTGGCATGGTTGGCATTTGAACCCAGCCGCCTACCGGAGGTCAAAGGTCACAAAAAGGCTACTTTTCGGATTTTTTCAAAATTTTGGAAACTGAAAAGTTATGAATTAAAAATTTTTATGACATTTTAATCTCATTTAATTGGTATTTAAAGTGCATAATTAGGCTTTTTGTTAAAAGTCTTTATCTCCCAAAAAAACTGATTTTAAAATGAAGTAAAAAAATGGCGCACTGTTGGAGCATCGGTTCAACAGTGCGCCATTACGGCTCCAACACTGCGCCACTTAGTTTTTTTTAAGCAACATAGCTTTATATCACCTGATTAATTGAATTTTTAAGTTCTTTTTGTTCATACGTTTTTTTTTTGTTGTAACAGCTAAATACGTGAAACTCTTACGTCAAAAAATATTTTTTTATTCTTATATAAAAAGACAAAACAACTCTAAAACCAATTTAAATAAAGAAATGCAAAGTTTACCATTAATAAGTCAACATGTAACATGTAACTTACGAATAAAACACAAAAAATAAAAGTATTCTAATTAGCAAATAGCCTAATAAAAAAAAACAAATAAACAACTTTTACTTTTCTAAAATTAAAAAAATAATGTATATTTTAACTTGTGGGTATCTTACGGCAGTGGCATGCGGTCAGGGCATGCAAGTCATGCGTTGCATGACCACAAATTCTCGTGCTTGACCTTTATTTCTGAACGAAATAAATAAAAGTGCTGCTTGTGCTTGGGGACGAAATTAGGAAAGGTGAGCTAGTTAGAGACGAAAAGTAGAAAATCAAGAAGAGATTTCAGTTAAAGACCCTTTTTTTAGAGAGCACCATGAATTTTGGACAAAAAGTAAAAAAAATGGAACTTATTTCAAGTGATGACCTTTTGTTTTTGGGAGAACAACATGATTATGGGACGAAAATTAGTCTATGTCTTAGAATATCACACAGAGTTCTTTCTGCTACCCGCAAACTATTGCATGCCCTACCCGTTAACTACCCATAAAATACCCAATTGCATGACGAATTTTTGGTGTAACAGTTGCATGGTCAATCTCAGAGGTCAACGCACGCCATTGTCCTTCAGTTGACAAGTTGAAAGGAAATTGATATTGGTTTTCACATCGAGAAGAAGTGCCAAGGGAGTAAAGTCTTGGTAGAATTACAACCACGTCATATTTATTAATGCCAGCAATGTCATCTTCAGATGGAAAAAAGTATATCAGCGATCACATTTTTTATCATAATTCTTTTCAAAAACTTTACTTCAAATTCATTATCTTCGTTGTCTTCATCCAGAATTTTTCCACGGTAGTAATGAAAAATTGAATAAGGTTTTTTCTTTTCGAATTTGACTTTTTTTATCTCTAAATTTATCCTCCTGACTCGCAGGAAAGCGAAGGCGCTAATACATAGGGTAAGCAATTACCTCAACCTGCTTCCGGAGATGCCAAGATATTGCTGTCCGCTTGTAATTTAATAGAATATGATTGTAATTTAGAACTGCTTGCCAAACCACCAAGCAGGAGAAAGTGTCATAAAGTGTCTTTCCCAAGGCACAACAGAATGGCGCGAGTGGGTTTTGAACCGAGACTATGTTGGTCACGAGCCCGGCGCTTTAACCACTCGACCACGCCGCCGACTACCACAAAATCACCAATATTCGGTAACAGTTTTTTGTTTAGATCATCTTCTTCTAAATTAAGATCACAATCGCTCTCATCATGTATCGTTTTAAAAAAATTTTCTTCGAAAGAAAAAGTTCTCTTGCTGTGAATAGCAATACAAGCATAAAAGAAAAAACTCATTTGTAAAGCCAAATATATGAAGATTCTAATGTGTGTGTTTCTTTAGTAATAGAAAAACGCCAGGGGTGCACTGTTAGGTGCTACTGAGTGGCGCACTGTAGGAACACCTGCCATTTTGACTTTAACTCTTGATGTCAGAGAAAAGCTACAATAATCGATTATTATTTTTTATCAGGCTTTACTTCACGCTATGGAGAAACTGATGTCATTTTCACTTAATTCCTAGTGCTTTTATGCAATGAAAAAAAATAATTTTTTTTATCAACAAAAACTAACTTTACTTCCATAAAAATTGAAAAACCTTTTTAAAAAATTTTCTGTTTTTTCAGCATTTCTAAAAATACAAAGAGAAATTGATATTTTAATGCAATTTTTGATAATGCAATTATGATGTTATTTTACGCAGCAATAAAAGAATAAAACGCAAAGGCACACTGTTGGAGGCTCTCCTCTATCTTGAAAACTACACATGATAGAAAGTTGGTATTGATCTTAAAAGTTGCAGAATCACCATGTTTATATCTGTCTTAAAAGAACTTTTTTTGTAAACTCACTCGTTTTGGAGTAAATTTTAAAAAGCTACTTTTTTTGTCAAAAAAGTGACATTTTATTGTAGTTTTTAAAGAATGCAGTAGGTAGTTTGTAACTAAACAATTGTCTTATTACAAATATAGACAATTTTTCTCAAGATTGAGAACCATTATATAAGCATCTGTTTCACAAATTTTTTATTTCAAAATGAAATCAAGCAAAAATTTATAGGGATCATCAAAAACTTTATGTGATTTTGCATGAAAATAATATGAAAACGACCGGTAAAAAAACTAAAGCCTACAAAACAGAACAGTATCAAAAAACACTAGGCTATCTTGTATTTGTACAGTATTTTTGTCTTATCATAATTACATGTTGAAGGTACTTTAGCAATAATTTGCATCATGCATATCTGCAAAATTAGAATGAAGATAACCAAATAATAAGATAGCCTACCACAATAGAATAAACAATATGCAATCTATTGCAAAAATCGTTGTTGCTGTTGTTACACCAATACACCCAAGAAAAAACATATTGCAAAATTTTTGTTGTTGTTGTTATTATTGCATTGTTTTTGTTCGGACTGCATCTGACATTTTTAGTTAACTGTTTTTTTTCATATTTATCTTTACATCACCAAAAGTGGCAGATGCAGCTTACATATCATATACACTGTATGCAGATGCAACTTACATATTATAATCAGTTTGTGGGCGATCGGTCCAGTTTTACCCCAAGGTATGTAAGAGTTGGACAGAACGGTAAAAGTCTCTCATTGTTGTAGACTTTTAGCTCACGTTTGACCTCTTAGTTGTTTAAGTAAAAAACTGCTGTCATCGTTTTAGTGTGACTGACCTTCAACCTCCAAGTCTAAAAATACGCTGAAAATGTAGACCTGTTTTGGTTTACAGTAAAGTCCCTTCCAAGTCCTTCCAGTTTCCAGAAGAATGTAATAATGCTAAATCATCAGAATAAGCAAACTTTCTGGAAATCATAAAAGACAGATTGTACCTATAGATATTGAATAGGAGGGGAGCCAAGACCAATCCCTGAGGAACGTCGTTTTTCAGACGGCGTAACCTGCTTTTTTATTTTATATATTTTATCTCTATTTTTATCCTCCTGACTCGCAGGAAAGCGACGGAGGCGCTAATACATAGGGTAAGCAATTACACCGACCTGCTTCCGGAGATACCAAGATTTTGCTGTCCGCTTCTAATTTAATAGAAATATGATAATACTTTAGAACTGCTTGCCAAGACCACCAAGCAGGGGAAAGTGCCGTAAAATGTCATTCCCAAAGACGAAACAAAATGACGCAAGTGGGTTTTGAACCGAGACCATGTCGTAATTCGTGCATGCTGAATGCGTGGTTGCTCTTATGTTCGAGTCTATGCATTTATTTTATATAATCGTGCTCCGCTTCCCATAATGTTTATTATGTGAAATTTTGCGGCGTTGTTTCTGTGTCCCGCGGTCGATGATAAAATATTTGGTGATGCTTGCTATATATACTGACGTGGCTGAATATCACTTGGGAGACAGGCAACAAAATTATGAAGAATGTTACACCGTTGCTCTGGGACAGAGACGTGTTTTTATAACCAATTAATAAATTCTGTTTAAATAAGTTTTGCTTGTAATATTGTGTTGGTGTTAGTTTTAAAACCAAACCTCCTAATCCTAACAAGACCATGTTGATCATAAGCACGGCGCTCTAATTACTCAACCACGCTTTGCTTGCTGTCACCGGTAGTGAAGGTGTAACTTCGGTTTTGGACAAGCTCCATAATCATTCTGACCATGTGCGTATCCGGCAGATGCCTCAGCAGCTTGCAGGTAAGACCACGGTGCCAGACAGTGTCATAAGCAGCTGTCAGATCGACAAATACCGCAACGGTTTTCTTCTTAGCCTCAAAAGAGTCCTTTGTGTTTTTGGTTAGCAAAACAACTTAATCTACGGTTGACTTTCCGTGTCGAAACCCAGCCTAGTTTTTAGGAAACAGTGGATCGATTAATGGCTCAATGCGGGCGTAGATAAACCTCTCGAGGATTTTGTGGGGAACAAAGAGCAGAACTATCGGTTGATAACTCTTTGGGTCCGCCACGAGCTTCATTGGCTTTGGGATCGTGACTACAAGCGTTCTTCTCCAGATCTTGAGAATTTTGAGTCGGCGCAAGCAGGAAGAAAAAAAGTCACGTAACAAGGACTTTAAAGCAACTCCAGCATGGATTATAAGCTCTGGGCAGATGGAATCAGGGCCCGGAGCTTTACCTGGTTTTTAGTGTTGGAGGGCAACAGTAAATTATCTCTGTGAGAAAATGTCAGAGATATTTACTGGGTCTGGGGTTGTGGCCCTCCAAAGGTCAGACACTTTTTGAGATACAAGTCGAGATGACTTGCCGTCAACAGCCTCGTATCTCTCGTTTCTGACTTGCTGAAATGCAATAGTACCAGCTGAGACGGGACAGTGACGAGGAGAGTGACGTGACCTATCAGTAAGGTTGTTCATGATACTCTATGCTTTTCAATTAGAGTGTGAAAAGTTGATGCTCGGAATTGCCTTGGACCATTGATCTTTCCGCTTCCTGTCAGGCTTGGCACGCAAAGCTGTAGCAGCAAAACTCTAGTTGTCTCCCTGAGGAGATTGCAGAAAAGTTCTATAGAGGGATTCACGCTCCGCATCCCAACACGGAATATAGTTATTTTGATACCCGCGTGGAATAATCTTTTTAGCTGCTTTTTCGATGATGTTACAGAAGTTTTGTTAAGCCGCGTCCACATCAAGTGATTTAGGCGGCAACAAAATTTTTGTGAATTTATTCGTCAAAGCAATGTAATGACTCCATTTGGCCTTGCACAAATTCCATCGCTTAACAGGCATGCTTGGCATTGATAGAGCAAACCTTGGTGGTGTAATAAGCAAAGGTCAATGTTGTGACCTGGGAAACTTTTCAAGTATACGTCTATCCGGTAAGCGAATGTTAGGACCTACAATGGCGAAATCTAGATCCGGTTTGGCGCCAGTGTTTCAGCGGCCGGATTAGAAACTGGAGGCGTCTTTGACATTGTATAGGAGGGCAAGACAATTAATACTTACCCAGCCAGCCAAGCACTCACCGTCCGGACTGTTATCAACGTAGTCACAATCAGCATGACGACAGTTGAAATCGCCAGGTAAAGACAGTAATGAGGAAACACTAGAAGATCCAGGGATTGCAGTCACGTTGGTGGAGGTTTGTAGACGTTGACTATTTTATAATCATCAACGTACACGCACAACCACTCGATCTCCGATGTCGGTGGAGATTGGTCCAAAAGCGTATAGCTTAATCGCTCGTGGGCAAACATGGCAAGGCCACTGTTCCTGCTTAAAGAAGACACAGCTAGTTGATAGCTTGAATGTACCAACTTTTCTGTATCAGTGCAGTGCGTCTCCTGTAGCAGGATGACGAGTGCCTCTGACTGAGGAGCAATACTGAAGAACGTTCATCTTGCTTGCGGTGAGGCTTTCGATGTTCAATTGGGAAGCAGTGGGTTTGGCAATATGACTTGAAAAAGAAGTTTTTTTCCAGGCATTGCCCCGCTCTGAAAAAAACGTTTATTGATTAGCAGACCCTCGCTGAACATCGGAATGGGTGGGATAACCTTTCATTTCGGCAAGTTTGTTTCGGTCAATCATGTTTGAGAGCAATAACAGACTTACTCACGTCCAACGCTGCGATAAAGCACCTGCCAGGTGTCTGGTTAAAGTTTTTTAATTTGGTTTGTTAATATTAAACAGAAAAAAACTAAAATTTAGAATTGTTTGCCTAGGCCATTAAGCAAGGACAAAAGCCGTAAAGTGTTTTTCTCACGGACACTTGTGGACGGCGCTGCTATCTAAGTTTTTTGACCTTGTCAGTAACAACATTTAGTCCACAAAATTAATTAAATTTTTAAGTTTTATTAACATTTGAGAATGTCTTCATAATCACGTTTGATTCCAAAAAAAAAAGAGAGCACATTTTATATTTTATCAAAACAAGAGACAAAGAAAAAAGTTTTTGTTAGAAGCGGGTTGCCAAATATATAATTTATATTACATACTGTATATACATATTTACAATTTATAGTGGGATTCTATTCCGCTACACAGTTCAGAATGGCGCGAGTAGGATTTAAACCGAGACCATGTTGATCACAAGCACGCCGCTTTAATCTCTCGACCACATTGCCGACGAACGTGATGGCAAACGTGATCGGCACGGTTGTAATTCCAAACCCACTCTTATCATTTTTTGTGTTCTTTGTTAAGACACTTTTCTCTGCTTGGCGCTCTTGGCAAGCAGCTTTAAATTTCATTTATATATTTATAAAAATTGAAAATACAAAAAAATATTCAATCAAACGGCTATCCAAAATATATAGATTAATTAATACTACTGTTCTTTTATTCGAAAAGTTAAACAATTAAATGCCAACCTGTTGTACAAAGCAAAAAATTTCCAATCCACCTCCAAGCAGTAAACACTGCAACTTTTCCGTTAAACCGCGTGTTTTATTTTACAATCTGACAGCTCTTGCAAACTACCCAGTAAAAATTTATCATCGGGCCAACGTTGGCTTTGTGCGGCTAGGTTGGGAGAAAGTTGGCAAAATTGCCAACATTTAAGCAGCAATCCCGACTTTCTGCCGATGATTTATTTTTGAGTTCTGGTTTGTTCTATTTGTTGCGTTAAGTACTAAAGTGGAAAAAAAATTAAATTTACGCTCAAAAAAGCTTTTTCGTCACTGTTTTTTGCATAGTAAAATTTCCTGTTCACAGCTGCTGGTAATGTGTTGGGCCAACGGTGAAAGCAGCATTGGCTGTCCCCCTGTCACGTTGCTGATACGTTGGTAAGAAGTTGGCCGAAATTTTTTATTCAAAGACATTACCAATTGTTTGTGTTAAATATTGATGCAAGCTTTTTACAAAAGAGCGACAATAAGTAATATACTTATGCTACAGTTCTTTGCTTGATGAAATTTCAATTGCTTTGATTGTTCAGTGATAGAATATTTTCTGATGAGGGATAGCCTATATGTTTTTGTTATGCCTCAACGTTTAAAAAGAATTTAAAAAAATGTTAGTGTCTATGGTCTAATAGTTGAAAAAAAAATTCGGACACTTTTTGGATGACAGTAAAAAGTCAGAAAAACTGCCAACTATTTGTTAACTCTGCCAACAAAATGCCAATGTAACTTTGTTCTCCTTTGTTCAAGTCTATATGAATCAATTTTATTTGAGCTGCACGAGCCCGGTGCGTGTTGCACAATACCCATTTGATATGCGCATAATTTTATTTAAAATAATTAAATTTTTTATTAATAATTTGTTTTTTAAGCGTTTCTATTTGCTGAATTAAAAATAGTTCTTAGTTAATTATCTATGCTGGCATGGGCGTCCGCTGGGGGGCAAAGCGGGCATATGCCCCCTGGAAATTGACTTTTTATTAAGAAATACTTTAATTTCGCTATTTAAACTGCATTTTCGCATAATTCTGCCCCTCCCTGAAGTTTTACCCCCCTGGAAATTGGTCAAGGGACGTTCATGTATGCTGGCTTCATCACCAACGTCAATCATCGCTCTAACAACGTCAACCAACACGCAATCAACGCACTCGAAAGCATGAAGAGGGAGGACGAATATGGCAACTACGTAGCTAATAAAACCACAAAGAAAGATACCAATGAAGTCTACATTTATATATGAATTTCAACTAACTTTACGTGGGAATCAATTCCAAATTAATCAATTGTCAACTGTCGGACGCATCAAGTCTTTAAAAAGCAACTTAACGAGGAACGGTCACGTAACCAGCACGAAGTCAAGTAGAACATTCCAAAGAAGTTCGCTACAGTGGTAATGATGCATGGTGATACATTTGTTCAGTTCAGTTCAGTCGTTTTTTATTTCCGCCACTTGTCGAACAAAATAATTACATCAACGTAATTACACCACGGAAAAAGGGACATGCAACAAAACGAAACAACGTTGTAACATGCAAAAACTCAATAAACTACACTAGCAAAGGTAACGGCTTGCATGGTTGCATCACCTAGAGAAAAAATAGAATACGAGTATAAAAAAAAAAAAAAAAAAAATTGAGAGTAAACGTTGGGTAAAGGTTGGCAAAATACTAAAATTACCTCACACAACTCGAGGCCAATGTTTCTTAAGTTGGCAGCTAGCGTTTTGCCAACGTTGGTAAGATTCCGCTAAACCGCAAGGGTATACTGGCGGCGGTTCCGATATGCTAACCACATCGAGTTAGCTAACACGGAGACGGGTTAAGACAAGCAAAACCCTGCAGTTCCCATTACAAACATATAGTAAGAATGGTCAAGTCAATCAACAAGCAAGTGCCGACAGACCTGTTTCGTCCTTATTAGGACTCATCAGGACACTACAGCTTGTTGTTGACCCCAGCTGAAAAAGTTGAAAACTTAAACAGCTGGCACAACTTTCTGTTTGTGGTTTTTACACCTCAAACATCCAGTTGTGGACCTGAACGCTGGGTAGGTAGTACACTACTGGGTAGCTTTTGCAGTTGCGCTGGTGGAACATTGTTTTCATTGTACTACCTACCCAGCGTTCAGGTCCACAACTGGATGTTTGAGGTGTAAAAACCACAAACAGAAAGTTGTGCCAGCTGTTTAAGTTTTCAACTTTTTCAGCTGGGGTCAACAACAAGCTGTAGTGTCCTGACGAGTCCTAATAAGGACGAAACAGGTCTGTCGGCACTTGCTTGTTGATTGACTTGACCATTCTTACTATATGTTGGTAAGATTGCTGAAGTAGTTGGGCAGCTGCAGTAGCATGCGCTGGTCATTCATAGTTTGCCAACTCTCTACAGCAGTGGTTCCCAACCTTTTTTGCTGCTCGTACCCCTTTTGCAGGTCAGAATATTCTTCGTACCCCCAAAAAATTCTGGTGGAATTTTGCAGATATATATTGCTGAATTATATTGGTTTTATTGGTCAATTAAACGTAAAACCTGTATTTACACAAAATTGCAAAAATCACACAAAGAAATAAATTGTCAAAAAAGCTAAAAACGAATATTGGAATGAAACATACAAAGGGAAAAAGTTAGAAGAATTGTTTAAGGCGGTAAGAAGACTAAAAAAGAATTGTCTGTTATTTTGTTTGTCACTTCTCAGCGAGATATTTGTTGTTGTTTCATTGATAAAATTCGCTCAAATGATGGTTCGATTTTACTAGTGGCAACACGTAAATCATCTTCCAGTTGTAGACGATTTCTGTACTTATTCTTCATATACATCATGGTTGAAAAGCTACTTTCGCAGTTATAAGTTGTTGAAAAGGGAATTAACACTGTCATGGCTTCCATAGCAAGACTTGGAAAGGCTTTCATAGCAGCACACCAAAAATCTTCTAACTTTGATTTGTCAAATAACAATTTCAATTCTTGGCAGCTTTTCATTTCGATGAGGTTCTCCTTCAAATTATCATCATCAGACATTTTTGTTAAATCAAAAAGAAATGGATTTATAATCCAATGCTGGTAATAATTCAATTCACCAGCAGAAAAGTAACCATCGAAAGAATCAACCAGCATCCTTAAATGGGAAATAATTTCATTTTTGACGTTTTGCAGCAAAGAGTTATTTGCAATTTCATCAAGAGAAGGAAAATTAGCAAGGTTTCCATTTTCAATTCTTCGAGACCACAGGGATAATTTTAGCTTAAAAGCTTTAACTTTTTCACAAGCTGTAACTACATTTATCTGTTGCCCTTGAAGCGACAGGTTTAGCTCGTTTAGGTGATGCATGACATCAGCAATATAAGCCACGCTTTGAACGAACTCATCACTTTCAAATGAGGCAGCCAGATTAGAATTTCGATGTTGTAAATACAACTTGATTGTTTCTCGAAGTTGAAAAAATCGTGACATCACTCGGCCTCGAGATAACCACCTTACCTCAGTGTGGTACAGCAGAATATCGTGCTGATTTCCCATTTGGGCGCAGAAAGACTGAAAAATTCTGTGACTCGTGTCATTTTTTCTGATATTATTGACGATCCGAACACATGTGTCAAAAACATCTTTCAAACTTTTTGGCATACGTTTTGAGGCAAGTGCTTGTCTGTGAATCATACAGTGCGTAACTTTTAGCGTCGGTAATTTTTGCTTCAAGAGAGCAGCAAAACCGGAACGATTACCTAACATGGCGGGTGCACCGTCAGTACAGATAGAACCAATCAAGCTCATATCTAACTCATGTTTGAAGAAAAATTCTTTCACCATATTAAAGATATCGAGTGCAGTTGTTGTTTTTTGCAGTGGTTTGCAAAACAGAAAGTTCTCACAAACAGTTTCACCTTTTGCATATCTAACAATAGCTAAGAGCTGACAACATTTTGCTACATCTGTAGATTCATCCAATTGCATGGAGATTTTTGTTGGACTGCTTTTTATGTCCGTAATTACTTGTTTCAGAATGTCATCACTCATGTCTGAAATCCTGCTCGATATAACATTGTCAGAGAGAGGTACTTGCTGTAATTTTTGTTTTGCTTCTTTTCCTAAAACTATACCAGCCATTTCTAAAGCACACGGTTTTATAAGATTTTCAGCAATTGTGTGCGGTTTTTTGTTTTTAGCAATTTCATATGCTACTTTGTAGGAGGCAAGTAGCAGTGGCTTATCTGCTGGTACGAACCCCATCTTTGGAAGAGTTCCACTCGAATCGAAGCGAACTCTTTTAATCTTTAGTGACTCCGAATCTTGACCAGGCTTAACACCTCCATGCTTATTGTTGAAATGTTCTTTTAGTCTTGAAGGTTTCATATTCGCATTGCAAAACAAAACGTTGCAAAGAATGCATTGCGGTCTTTCATCTCCATCATTGCTTTTCGTCATGGTAAAGCCAAAATGTGTGTACTCTTCCCTCCATTTTCTCTTCTTTGCTACTGAAGATTTAGCCATAATAAGCTTATAAAATTTTAGTGATTAAAAGATTTAGCTGATTGAAATTGATCTAAAATAGTAAAAATATATATTCTACACATTATATTTCGATAAAGGTTAAGACAAGAGTCAAAGTCACGAGATTTTCAAACCGAGAGTGCTTTAACCATGGTTGGTGAGCGTAAATCAAATTCAGTAGTGAGGTCCGGGACAAAGAACACTTGGGACATTGCTTCACAAAATGAATAATGATTTAATGACAAGGATTTGAACCGAGCTACCACGACCGGTTTCGATCTTGCTCGAGGATCACTTCAGGTGGCAAGGACCATTTTTGTATTTGTAGCCAAAAATAATTATCACGGTAGGTCAAAAATTCTCATTGCCAATTTATACTAAATTTATCCCAGTAGGCCTATAGTCTGTATGCTTTTGAGAGATTAGCGAAGCCACACCCTGAAAAGGCATACAAACCGACAGGCAAAGCCCGATGATATTCTGCAATACTGAAATTGAAATAAGCCTACTTCCACTAAAAACCTATGCCACTTCCTGACCTTCAGCTGAACTCAAAACTATCTCCTGAGCTCTGATTTCTAAGCTGCAAAAAATTTTAATTTTATATTTCGAAAATAAATAATAGAATTCAAACAATTGCCATTGTTGCCAAAAAATACAAAATATTGCGAAGCATTACGTGGCAATTAAGTTAGGTAATGGAAAATTTTAAGAAAGACTCCTTATTTTAAGGGGTCTAGCAATTTTAAGGAGTCTAGATTAAATTGATCTTGCAATTAATTATTTAACAAATCTAACAATTAATGGCACGGTGGATCAAGGATCTTCGTACCCCTTGATGTTCAGTCTCGTACCCCTTGGGGGTACGAGTACCCCCAGTTGGGAACCACTGCTCTACAGCGTCGAAAATTTCAGTGTTGGCTAAACGCTGGCAAAGCGCGGTTTATCAGTGTTGGCGAAAAATGTGATTTTGGTGCAGTCGACTCTGGGCCAACCTTGGACGCCATCATCTTGCCAACATTTCTGCTGCTGGAAAACTGCCTTTCGCCAACATTGGCTGGATGACAAATGTTTACTGGGTATAAATAGGACATCCTACCTTCCTATCATTTCCTTTATGCTATCTACCGATTGTTGTGGCACTATGATCGTCGGTACGTTGGTCGCACGTCCCAACGCTTGCAAGAGGGTACTAGACAACACATTCCAAAGTGTGTCACGAATCTTCTCGCTCTTTTAAAATCACGCCAGTCTTTCTCGTCCCTTTATTGCCTTTTCTGTGAGTCATTGGCAAGTATATTTTTGACAAATCTTTCACTGACTCCTCAGACGAGAAAGAAACTTCTGAGACGCTATTTTTTCCGCCCACATCTTCGAGTAAGAATGATAATACTTTGGCAGGAGAGCTACCCGAACTCCCCGCTAATCATGTTTACTCCCCTAGAAGCAGATTCATTACCAAACCCATACGCTATCGCGATTAAATTTTTTATCGATATCTTGTTTGGTTTAACATTTTCATAACGTGTTGAATTTTTGCGTGCTTATTTGTACAGTATAATTTTTTTACCGCTATCAGTGCATGTAAAATTTTGTTACCTTTTTTTGCAATTGCTTTGTTATTTTTTCTTTCAGTGGTATCTGCCTTTTATATTGCGGCCATACCACTTGGGGGGTAAGATGTGTAGCGATCGCCGCAATTTTACGCTTGACCTGTTTGTGTATTTTTTCGTTCGTTTATTCATTTTTTCTCTTGGATAAAAAACGAGAGAGTCTTGTGAAGCGTCATGTAAAAAATTGTACAGTTGGTTTTAAAGAATAAAGAACTAAAAGGAAAATATCTGTCCTGATTACATGTAGCAAGGTACTTTTATAAACCTAAATCGCTACAATAGTTTTTGAATAAAATCAAAATCTCTCGAACAAAGGATATGATGATCTTGTTTTAATTAGAGGTTTTGGATCATAGCTAGTGTACGCTTATTTTCGTGTAGGCTGTCAAGCTTTACATTTGTATTTGTTTTGTTAAAAATTGAAAAATATACCGGTACTGTATTCTGCCGCCATTACCATGGCTTATGGCTAGACTATTAGTCAAATTAATGTTAAATTAAAACAGGAATCATGTTTATCCTGTAAGATACAACAATTGCAACAATTTTGCATAGGCTAAAAGTATTTTTCCAAATACCGGTTATACAGTACATGTAGAAAGTTGATCTATCAATTTTTCTTAAAAATTAGACCAATTACGAAAGCTACATGTAGGCCTATTCTGTTTGTAAAATTTTTACATTTGGTGTATTTAAAGAGCAACAACATCCAATGCCCTTACTGAGTATTCTATTTTGATTAGACTACAAGACCTATAAAGTAATATGGAAATTGTTTGGCCAACCAACATGTTACTGCAAATCTAATAATTGTAATTTTGTAATAGGTTTTCCACAATCCAAATTCTTAATATTATTATTTTGCTTGTAAGTAACTGAAATTTGGATATTTTTATAAATCTTGACTGTTGTCTGCAGTGGCAGCTTGTGCATTAAAGCTGCAGAGCTGCAGAGCTGCAGAGCTGCAGCACCCTAAATATCAGTACAACAATTTTAAATATTAGATATCATCAGCAATGCTTGAAAACTAATAATTATAATTTTTTAATTGTTGCTTATTATACAATGGCAAGCATTGAATTAAGAACAACCTAATTTTTGGTTATAACTTTTTTAATTATCAATTTTATGAAATATCGTTTTCACCATTCAAAAAAGCCAAAAAATAACCATAATAATCATTAATTTATCAAATTAAATGAATTATTGAGAATTTAATGATTACGTTATTCCTTTTGGCTAGTTTTTTTGCAAGCATTGAATTAAGAACGATTTGGGTCATTCCATATCAAACGTCCTGAAATTCAGAAGTGTTCCAGCTTAATCCTCTCAAAATTTGTAAAAATGTTGTATATCATAATTGACTCAGAAAATGAAAATTTTAGCTTAATATCTATTGTATCTATTGTACTTTATGAAATAAGGCCTATTGAAATTTGGTACCCTATTGCAGCGATTAACGTTTGCTCATTTTTGCCCATTTTTGAACAAACATTTCTCCAATTCTGAAAATTGTGAAAAGCTGATTTTTGGTTGTTGACCAACTTTCTGATATATTTCATGGATCAAGTGTCAGGGTAATGTTATCTAATATCATAATGAAAATATTGAGTCCCAAAATATCCACATTTTGACCCAAAAACAGATTTTTGGCCATATTTAAAAAGCTATAGCTGCCATACAAAACATAGCACTGCTTTAATTTTTAACATAAGTATTTCCTACCAACTGGACTATAACTTTACCAAATATAAAAGAAAACATCAGCTTAAAAAAAATTTACACTATTTCAAAGTATGAACCAGCCGTAAAATTGCTAAAAATACCCCATCTAGTGGTTAAAAAATGGTCCTGTAAAACACTGTTTCTGAAAACAGTTTTTTAACATGTGAAAGAGCTTTTCTTAAGGAACTCACACACCAAATTTCAACTTTGTTCCAAAACTATTAGGGGTGAGACATAGTCATCTTGTACATGAAAAATCTAGTTTTTACCATATTCAAAAAAAGTGCAAAATTTCACTTTCTATGTATAATTTCAATGAAATTTTGTATATTAATCAAAAAGTTAAAGCTAAATTGATAAAAAAAAATTCCAGCTCTTCATTGGTTATTGTTTGGCTGTGACTTTCATTTTAAAAATGCCACTAGGTGGTATATTGTAGGTTGGAGAAGAATTTAACAAACGATGCACAAAAATGACAGTGAAACATGGTGCATTTTTAATTTAAGCTTTTGAAATTAACAACCTATTTTCCATGCACTCATGAACAAGAATAGATTTTGCAATATTTTGAGATTTTGGCATTTTGCTGACAATTCTGTGCAAGATAATACACCACTGAAAAAACTAAATCCATTTCTCAAAATGCTTGAAGATGCTCTCACTTCTAAATACACCCCTTCTCAAAAAATGAGTGTTGATGAGTCTTTATTCATCTATGAAGGAAGATTGCATTTTAGGCAATATATCAAAAGCAAAAGATCAAGATTTGGAATAAAGATTTTCAAATTGGTTGATTCTAATGGAGTAACAATTAGGTGCAAAGTATACACAGGACAATGGAGACTAAAGATAGTGTTGTAATAAATCTAATGGAAAATTTTTAGGCAAAAGACATCATATATACACTGTTACTGTTATACATCTCCAAAGTTATACAGTTTTTTGAAAGCTCTCAAATGTAGATTCAAACAGGAAAGTCAGTGTCAAAAGGAAATCAAGGGCAGGACCTATTGAAATAAACATTCCCACTTGTATTGATGATTATAATTGCAATAAGGGTTTTGTTGACAGAACTGACCATGTTTTGCATTATTATATTGTGAATAAAAAACAATTCATTGGTACAAAAAACTTGCAATGCATTTTATTCAAGATCATATATCAACTCTTAATTCAAGTGTATATATCAACTCTCAATTCTCAAAAACTTAAAGCAAACTGCTACAAGGTTGCAGAGAGTTTGTCCAAGGAGAATTAGTCTAAAGTTTTGCATTTTTATGTTACATTTTTATGTGGCATTAGATACATTTTTATGTGGCAGCTTTACAATTAAAGCTCAACAACAAGCCATCACAACCGATCTGAAAAATACATACAAACTGTACTTTGAGAGTTTAAGATAAGGTGTGGGCACCACATCAAGTGTGCACTTCTTGCTCAAGTGACTTTTGAACAAATGAACAAACAAACATCAGCATTGCATTTACTGTTCACATGATATGGAGGGAACCAGGGACTGACTACTTTCAAGTTATTTTTGCCTTGTAGTTGTAAAAGAGCTTGATGTGAAGCAGAGAATGAAGATTACATTTTATTTATTAATTTTATTTTTTTATATTTGTCTCTGTATTTATCCTCCTGACTGGCAGGAAAGCGATAGAGGCACTAATACATAGGGTAGTCAAGTAACCCGACCTGCTTTTGAAGATACCAAGATATTAATGCCCACTTGTAATTTAATAGAGATATGACTGTAATTTAGAACTGCTTGCCAGGACCACCAAGCAGGGGAAAGTGTTGTAAAGTGTCTTTCCCAAGGACACAACAGAATGGCACAAGTAGGTTTTGAACTGAGATCGTGTTGGTCATGAGGCCGGCTCATTAACCACTCAACCACACTGCTGAAAACTTACATACCCAAATCTTGACTCAGAATGAAGAATTGTTTCTGATAATGCTTTAATGCCTGCACCACTAACACCCAAAGATGGGCTTGTAGCTCTTGCTAATGAAGTTAAGGAAGATTCTGATAAAGGAAGTATTCAATAGATTGTTGCCATCGCTAGCAATTCAACAGATTCTGAGTATGAATCACATGAAAGTTCAAAACTTTTCTTCTTTACCAGGAATGCTTAAAAGATCTTATTATAGAATTAGCACTTTCGAAAGAAAAAGCAGAACTGCTTGCATCGAGATTACAAGAAAATAACTTTTTTCAGAAAGATGCAGTTGTTACCATTACAGAAAGCACAACATAAACTTGTTAACAGTCTTCAGAGTGGATGGACCACTGTGCTACTGTCAAAATATTAACAGTTTTTTGAAAAATTGGGAGAGGAGCATATAGCAAGTGAGTGGCATCTTTTCCTGAACTCCTCTAAAAAAATTTCAAATCGGTTTTTTCCATTGTTGTAATATATAGCAACCTTTTCCAGTAGTACACTCTGTGCATTTAAAGAAATATTATAAAAGTATTGAAATCCTTCTTAATGCCCTTCAGTATAGTTGTTTTTAACTTATAATAAATGGAAGATTTGTAGAGATCTTAAGATCATTAAGATTCTGATGGGAATGCAAGAAGGATTCGCCAAACACTGCTCCTTTCTTTATCTACAGGATAGTCATATTACTGCAAAACACTATGTCAGAAGACACTGGTCACCAAGAGATTCATACACTCAAAGATTTGCAAATATTAAAAGTATCCTTTTAGTTGAGCTAAAGGATTTATTCATGCCAAGACTTCATATACGAGGGTCAGTCAATAAGTAATGAGACTTTTTTAATAACTCAAGTTTGCAATGACTGGTAATCAAAAAATGCTTTTTTATTTTTCAACATAGTCTCCCTCCTTTGCAACACACTTGTTCCATCTTGATATTAGATTGTCTATTCCTTTGGCATAGAATTCCGTGGACTGGGTCCTTAGCCAGTTGCTCACAGCAGCCTTCACTTCTTCATCAGTCTGGAAGTGAATTCCCCTCATACTCTCTTTGAGTGGGCCGAAGAGGTGAAAATCAGATGGTGCAAGGTCTGGGCTGTAGGGTGGGTGTGTTAGAAGTTTCCAGCCTAAATCTTCAATTTTGGCTAGGGTTCTTGCTGCTGTGTGGGGCCTTGCATTATCCTGAAGGAGAATCACACCTCTTGATTGAAGTCCTCTCCGTTTGTTCTTAATGTCTTTTTTCACTTGAGTTAGCAGCTCACAGTAGTTCTCTGAGTTCACAGTATTGCCCCTTTCCAAGAAACTGATAGTGATCGGCCCATTTCTGTCCCAGAACACAGTGAGCATGACTTTCCTTAAACTTTTCTGAGATTTGAATTTTTTCTTCACTGGGGAAGAAACATGCTTCCACTCCATTGATCGTCGTTTCGATTCAGGTTCATAATGAAAGACCCAGGTCTCATCAGTTGTCACTATTCTCGATAGAAATACATCTCCCTCCTTTCTGTATCTGCGTAGTGATGCTCTGGAAGCCATCAGGCGCTGCATTTTGTGATCATCCGTTAACATCTTTGGAACCCAGCGACAGCTGACTTTTGAAAAACGCAGCTTCTCACGCACAATTGCGTACACTGTGCCATGGGAGATGTCCAAGTTTGTAGCAATTTCATCTAAAGTGACCCTTCTATCAGATTTGATCAGGTCTTCAACTGCCTGTACTGCTTCTGGGGTAGAGACATCCACAGGTCTTCCACTTCTCAGATCATCAGTAATGCTTTCGCGTCCATCTTTGAATGCTTGCACCCATTTGTAGAAGTTTGCTCTAGACATACAGGAAGGACCATATTGTCTTTGCATTCTAGACAGAATCTCACATGATTTTACACTCTCTGCCAACAGAAATCTGATGACTCCTCTTTGTTCCAAGCATGAGCTGTTTCCTAGCCTAGTAGTCATTTCAATTTATCGTCACACCTACAGTAATCTGAAAATAAACAAGTTTTGTTGTAAATAAGATGACAACTCCATTCATAATCATCACATAAAATTTCAGTTGCATAACTCCAAGAACACCAAAGTAATTGAGAAAGTCTCATTACTTATTGACTGACCCTCGTAAAACTGAGATTAATGAAGAATTTTGTTAAAGCTCCAGGGAAAAGCAGTTTTAACATGTTTGCATTTCTTTCCAACAAGTGTCCCAGAATAAGTGAAGCAAAAATGAAAGAAAGCATTTTTGTTTGCCCACGAGATCGAGAAGTTCTAAAAGATCCAAATTTTGATAAAACACTGACTGCAGTCAGGCAGCCTTGAATGATGCTTGAAAAGCATTTGAGTGGCTGTGTGAAAACTTTATGGGCAATAACATGTCACCTTTATTTTAGGAGAAAGTTGAAAATCAACTTGAAACTTACTAAGAAATGGGTTTTTGCAAGTCTTCAAAAGTGCTTTTTTGACACTCACACCTAGATTTTTTCCCTGCAGACTTTGGTGCAATGAGTGATGAGCAAAGTCAATGATTTCACTAGCATATACAAGTAATGAAGGCATGCATACCAAAGTTTCTGGAATAAAGGAATAATGGGTGATTATTGCTGGATGCTGTATCATGATGATCAAAGCCATTCTTACAAATGAAAATTGTATTGGAAGCATTTTCAGGTAATTTTAGTAAACTCTGCATGTGATATTGTATGTGGGTAGGCCAACTCAAAATGCTCAGTTGGTTTGCAAAAAACAATTGTTTTAAGAGTTGCACCAGTATGAAGTGATATAATGGGGATTTATAGGATATTTCAAACAAACTACTTCAAAACACAATTTGGTTTAACTCAAAAATATTGTCAAGCACGTAGAATATTAACATGCAGATATTTTGAAAACTTGATGTGCTAGAGAAAAACAAAGGCAAGTTTGGAATCAATACAAAAAATTATCTAGAAAAATTTACATGCATCTCTGATAAAAAACTTAAATGAAAATTTGTTAACCAGTGTAATTTTGTAACCTATTATACCAGTACCTTGCTTTATATGTTTGATGTTTCTAACTTAAATTTTGTTACAATTTTTCATTTTTCAGGTGAATTTCATTAAATTTGTTAGAAGTAGTGTAAAAAGTGTAGTTTTACATTGATCTACATTTAGTTTAATTAATTTCTTCAGAATATATTTGCTTTATTACTTTCAATTAATATATTTTAAAAGAAAAATATTCATGAAAGAGCAAAATAATAATTAATTTTTTCTACTATTTTATGTGCAATTATTGTAAAAAGCTGATTAAAAAAAACTCACCTTTAATTTTTGACTTGTTTCACATAGTGTCCATATTAGATATACAGCACCATCCATTCATCTAGGTGGCATCTGCAATTTGCAATTGGGACAAAATCTTTTTTTCAGTTTCTTATCTCATTTATCATTGTCCCCAGTGTCATTCCTGTCCAGTCTTTAATGTTTTGTAGTTGAATCAATCTTTGCCTTCCACGCAATTTCTTTTCTTCAATTTTGTCCATAACTATTTTTATTAACATTTCATTTTCTCAAATTAAATGCGCTAAATACAAAAATTTTCTTTTTCTAGTTTTGTTGATTAAACATGTTTTTTTTTTATGATTTTCAATATCCACATAATAGATTTTTTGTGCATCCAACAGATATTCAGCATCCTCCTACAATACCACATTTGGAATGCATTTATTTTTGCTATATTTACCTTAAAGTCCATATTTTGAAACCGTACCTGAATATCAACCAAATATAACATTTTATCATATTAAGTCAAATGTTCATAATCAATTTATAATTTGACACCAAACTTCTCATTTTTAAGAACTGAGTCTTTGCTTTTTCAATCCTTTTATGCACTTCTTCCTCCATTTTTCCATCTATGTACTTCATTAGTGACACATGTGAGGATATACAGGGTGTCCATAAAATTTTTTTACAATTCAAAAAAATTATTACAAAGTAAAATGATGAGATATTGCAATGAGGGTTGTTTTATGTTAATTAGTATTTCATAGTTTTTATGGACACTAAAATTTATTGTTTCAGATAAAATTTCTTATGTTTAATGATTGAGTTATATATGAACTGAACCCCCATGAAATGACTACTCCTCAAGAAAAAGCACAATGTGTATCCTGGCTCATTGAGACAAAACCAGATGTTCAGACCCAGCAAAACTACAGAAGTAAGTATGGAAGAGACCCACCATTACGTCCTTCAATTCGTTTATGGCACAAGAAATTTATGGAGACAGTGACAGTGTTCAATAAAAAGAGGAGTGGGTGACCAAGAACATCTGAAGAAAACATCGAGTGTGTAAGGCAAGCCTTTCAACGTTCTCCTATGAAGTCCATCTATACTGCTGCCAGACAATTGGAAATACCACGTTCAACAGTGTACAAAGTCCTACACAAGAATTTAAGATTGTATGCTTACAAAGTGCAAATGTTACAGGCACTTCAGGCAAACGACATACTAAGACGAAAAGAATTTGCAGTGAACATGTGCTTCATGCAATTCATGGTGCCCATATAGAAGTGTATTAAATAGAGTAATGATATTTTTAATTAAATGTTTAGAAGGGTATTAAATGTTTCATTAAAAACTTTATGAAATACTGATTAACATAAAACAACCCTCATTGCAATATCTCATCATTTCACTTTGTAATAATTTTTTTAAATTTTAAAGAGACTTTATGGATACCCTGTATGAATGACCAAACTTGCTCCACCCCATTTCTATTTATTCAGATACTCACAGGTTTGAAATGACTACCTTCATTAATCTTGCTCACACCATAGAACAAAAGCTTTTTTGTTTTATTTATTTTTAGTCTGTAAGTGTTGTTAACCTTATTTTTCACTGACAAATTTTTTGCAATTCTATTCTTTTTCCACAATCAGAACAGTGTCATTTGCTTGTCTCATATTATTTACTCTTGTACCACCAACTTTGATTCCAATACAGTCTTGGAAAATCCATTTTCCATACAAGTTGAATAAATTTCCAGTTTTTTTTCTGGAAACCAAACTGCATTTCTTCCACTTTTTTGTCAATTACTTTGTTAGCCTCTTAAGGATAATTTTCAGTAGCAACTTAATACCATGTGACCTGATACAAATGGTTCTATAATCACTAAATTTGATTGCTTTAGCTTTTTTTGGTATGATAATAAGCTCGGATTTTAAAAATTCTTGTGCCACTTCATCTGATTGAAGGACTTGATTTTTCAGCAACATTGTTTTTTTGTTTTGATCCAACACTTTCATCATTTCAGCAGCTATGCAATCCAATCATTGCCTTTACTTTGTTCATCCATTTGATTGAATATTCCATTAGATAGCAATTGGCAGTGTGGTCAAGCAGTTAAAGCACTGTGCTTATGATCAACATAGTATTGGTTTGAAATCTACTCACACCATTCTGTTGTGTCCTTCGAAAAAACACTTTACGACACTTTCCCCTGCTTGGTGGTCTTGGCAAGCAGTTCTAAATTAAATTTATATCTCTATTAAATTACCAGCAGACAACAATATCTTGGTATCTCTGGAAGCAAGTCGTGGTGATTGCTTATCCTATGTATTAATGCCTCTGTCACATTCCTACGAGTCGGGGGAATAACTATAGAGTTAAAATAATAAATGAATAAAATTTTCTTTATTTTAATTTCATATCCATCTAATTCTCCATCTAATTTTGTCTTGTCTCTGCACCCGTTGTCATTAAACAACTCTTTTACGTATTCTTCTTATCATCTTTTCATATCTTATGCTTCATACAGCAGTTTTCTGTGTTTATCAACAATTTTTCCTCCACTTGAATATCCTTTTTGAACTTTGTTTTTGAAGTTCTGTGAGCATGCTTTTGTTCTAGGTCCTCTATTTTTTTGCAGTGCATCTCCATTCAATATTTCTTTGCGTTTTTGTACATTTTTTGAATTTGGCAGTTCAGTTGGGGATACTTTGTTGGATTGAACTTGACTTTCTCTCTTTCATCCATCAACTCACTTATCTTATCTGTGAACCATGGTTTTTTCTTCCATGGACCTTTTTTTACCAACTAATTTTTTTATCGCATCCACAACTACAATTTTGAATTTATTCCAATCCTCATTGGTTGATTTGTTGTCATTTTTAACTATATCTTCCAGAGCTTCAAATTGATTTTCTGTTTCTATTTTGAAAGTAGTTCGAATCTTATAAATTTTTATCAGTGTCTCTAGGCCAAGTTTTCTTTCTTTCAGTGGTTGCTGCATATTCTTCAGTTTCATGCAGTAATCCAGTACTACAGAAACGGGATCAAATGCACAATCTTCTCCTGGGTAAATTTTAACTTTGTGCATGCTATTTCTAAATCTTGTTGAAATGAAAATGTAATCTATTTGGTTTCTCTTTGGTTTACATTAAAAATTTTATTTGTAAAATTGATTTTTGTTGTTTCTTATTATTGTAAATAACTGTAAATGCCTAAAAATATTTTCTTGCAGATTTATGTTTAACTTGTATTATCACAAGTTGATGTAAAGGTCCCAATTTTTTTTATTATTTAGTTCCTATTGTATACTGCTGCTCTTTGCTAGTTATCAGCCTGTAAATAGTTGCTGACTTTAAGTGCAGTCCAGTCTGCCAACAAGTTTAGAAATTTACTTTAAAAATTTTTATTGCTCTCTAATAAGCTAATTGGCTTACTTTTTATCTTCTAGTGCAGTGGTTTTCAACTGGTCGGCCATTGTCCAGTGTGCCACAGTGGTATTTTCAGTGGGCCACATAGCATAAATCAAAATGAAAGCAATGTGTTTAATGAAGTCATTATAATTGAAAAATCAGAAACAAAGCAAGGACCCTTTTTTTTGTTTTTGGAGTAGTGAAAACCTTTTTTTACATTTATGGTACAAAAATTGAGAAATTGTTCACAAATTCCAAGTGAAGACCTTTTTTTGTTTTTTTAGAGGTTACCAGATTTTTGCAACAGAAATTAAATGTTGTTGACTGAAGTGCGTCGTTAAGTTATCTTGGGTTAAAAAGTGGGCCACGGTATGAAAAAGATTGAAAACCATTGTTCTAGTGCAGGGGTGGGCAAATATATCAGCTTGAGGGCCACATTCGGAAGTTGAATTTATTTGCGGGCCGCATTCGGAAGTTGAATTTATTTGCGGGCCGCATTATAGTGATCTTTAAAAAAAAAGGTCTTCATTTCGATTTCATCTCTAATTTCAGAATTTTTCTCCCAAAATCATAGTGATCTCTAAAAAAAAAGTCTTCACTTTGATTTCGTCTCCAATTCTGATGGCTCAGTTTAAGGTATATGTGGCTCGTTTTGCACATTATACTCAGGTGCGGATAATACATAGAAAATTACGGTATTTATTTTAGCCGACAATTCGTTTATTTTCATCGATATGTACAACGGAAACTTATATCCGTACAAACTATAATTGTGGTTTAGGCCGGCATAAGTGTGCCGGATGAAACCGTGCAGTGGGCTGGATCTGGCCTACGGGCTGTAAATTGCCCACCCTGTTCTAGTGTAAACAAAAAATCTGTTTTATGCAGGTTGCACACTATTGTGCTGTTGACAAAGTTTCATTTTCTATCTCTATATTTATCCTGCTGACTTGCAGGAAAGCAACAGAGGCGCTAATACAGTAAGCAATTACCCCGACCTGCTTCCGGAGGTGCCAAGTTACTGCTGTCTGCTTAAAATTTAATAGAGATGTGACCGAAATTTAGAACTGCTTGCCAAGATCACCAAGCAGGAGAATTTTCATAAAGTGTCATTCCCAAAGTTCAGTTCAGTTCAGTCGTTTTTTTATTTCCGCCACTTGTCAAACAAAATACTTACATCAACGTAATTACACTACGGAAAAAGGGACATGCAACAAAACAAAACAACGTTGAAACATGCAAAAACTCAATAAACTACATTAGCAAAGGTAACGGCTTGCATGGTTGCATCACCTAGAAAAAAATATATATTCAAGTACAGAAAATAAAAATGCCTAAAACAAAACAAAAAAAATGCATAAAAACAAACAAAAATTAAGACAGCCTTGTTTATTATTATATTATTTGCTGGCATGTAACCCCAGCACAGGGAGGCTTTCAGGTACTACACCTTGTAGATTCGTCGGGTATTGCGCCAGTTAGATAATAAATTTTTAGTTTGTTTTTGAAAGAAACTAATGTAGAGCAGTTTTTAATTTCTTGAGGCAAAGTATTCCAAATTTTGGGTCCAATAAATTTAATTGATTGTTGGCAGACTGTTGTTCTAAAACACAAAGAAATAATTTGACATGGTTTAAGCTGAAATAGTTGTTGAATTAGAATAGGAAGAGTGGGTTTTTGAAATTTACACATTAAAATTGCAATTTCACTTTCATACAACTGCTGAATATTTAAAAGCTCGTTTTTGATCATAACATTTTTTACACAGCCTCTCCGTTTTATTCCATACATGGCTCAAATAAATTTATTAGAAATACGTTGAAGTTGATTGATTGTTGTGCGATTTCCATAGCACCAGCTGGTGATACAATATCTTCAATGACTTAATAATAATGAATTGTATAAAATTAGCATTGCTTTAGTGGTAAGACATGGTTTTACACGCATAATACTTCCTAGAGAAGAACGAATTTTTTGTTTTATCATATTCATGTGCTCTTTCCAGCTTAAATTTTCATTAATTATTACACCCAAAAAGCGAATTGATGAAACTTTTTAAATAGTATTATTTCTAAAATGTACTTTGAACAATGTATTTGAGACAGAATAATTACTTTTTCTAGGAGTAAAAAGTAGATACTTAGTTTTTGCCGAATTTACTGTTAGTTTATTTGTAGTCATTAAATTATAAATAAGTTTATTTGTAGTCATTTAATCCATTCATCAATATTTTTAAGTTCAAGATTAGTTTTTGAATAGACTGATTGTACATTTTTACCAGTAATAAAGATGTTAGTATCATCAGCAAACGATACATTTGTGCTGAAATCCAAGCAGTTTCTAAAATTGTTAACATAAAGTATAAATAAAAGAGGACCCAAAATTGAGCCTTGAGGTACCAAGCTGGTGATTGGCTTTATAGTTGAAGAAAGACAATTATTGAATCACACCTGTTGTGTGCGTCCTGATAGAAAGCTTTTAAACCATTCGAATGCAGTTCCTCGAATTCCATAATAATTCAGTTTATAGAGTAGGATGTCATGGTCTATAGTGTCAAAGGCTTTGGAAAGATCAAAAAAAACACCAATTGTTAACAGTTTTTTTTCAAAAGTATCAGCTATGTTGCTAATAACTAGTGTGGTAGCATGACTTGTGGCATGTCCTGGGCGAAATCCAAATTGTTCAGCATTAAGAATGTTGTAGCATTTCAAGAAGTTGTACAATCTTTTATACATAATTTTTTCCAGAAGTTTTGAAAACGATGAAAGTAAGCTAATAGGCCGATAGTTAAATAGATTTTTTGAATCGCCTTTTTTAAAAATAGGAACTATTTTTGTTTTTTTGAAAGCATCTGGAAATTTGCCTTGGAGGAGTGATAAATTGAAGATAAAGCTAAGAGCATGCAATGCATCATCTGAAAGATACCTCAAGACAATGGGTGGTATTTAATCAAATCCAGTACTTAACTTTGGTTTAATTTCTGCTATTAGTCTTTTTAATTCAAAGAAACTTGTTGGAAAAAGATGTATTGAAGATAGATGAGAAAATTTTAAATAATTAGAAAAGTGAGAATTAGAATTAGGTAAATTTTTAGCTAATTTAACTGTTGCATTTGAAAAATGTTCATTGAATGCATTAGCAATTTCAACATTATCAGTAAGTGTTTTATTTTTATGTAAAAGAGAAGTAGTCTGTAGTTTGAAAAGATTTCTTCCCATTAAATTGTTTAAAACTTGCCAAGTTTTTTTGATATTATTTGTGTGAGACTTGAGTTTGTTTTGAATAAATGTTTTCTTTTTGTTGTTTATTAAATGAAAGTAAAAGTTTCTTATTTTTTGATACTTTTTTTTAGCACAGTGGGTTTTTGTTTTCAGAAAATGTTTGTATAATCTGTCTTTTTTTCTTGCTAAGTGAAGAAGCTCTCTGTCATACCATGCACATTTGAATTCAATATTTTTCATTTGTTTTTGCTTAAAGCTATGTTCTGCAAAATGATCAATTTATTCTGAAAAAATTGAAAGCTTTTATCAGTGTCAGAAATAATATACAAGTTGGACCAGTCAATTTTTGAGATAGACTCCGAGAACTTTTTCAAATTATTAACTGTATATGACCTCCCTGCATTAGACTTCATTTTCAGTAGAGGTTCACCAACTTTTAAAACTTGCATAATGGGTAGATAGTCACTGATTTCATGGATGATTATTACACTGTTTATGGATGCATTAGTCAAATTACATATGTGATCAATAGCTGAGCAGCTGGAGTTGGATACCCTTTTTGGTTTGTTTATCAGTGGGTAAAAATTATATTCAAGCATCAACTCGGAGAATGATTCAACATGTTCATTATTGGAAGCAACCAAGTTGTATGTGGGAACATATACAGATCTCCTCAAAACAACAATAAATCATTTCTCCAGTTCACAAATCATTTCGAAAAAACTTTTAATTACAATAAACAAAACAAAATCAAAATGCTATCTTCATGGTAACTTCATTTTTGAACTTCAAATTCAAATTCAATGATGACTTCAATTTACAAATTGAAGTCACCATGAAGATAACATTTTGATTTTGTTTTGTTTATTGTAATTAAAGTTTTTTCTAAATGATTTGTGAACTGGAGAAATGATTTATTGTTGTTTTGAGGAGATCTGTATATGTTCCCACATACAACTTGGTTATTTTGAAATTGTATAGCAATAAAGATAGATTCAAATATTTTTTCGTCCATTATCATTAGGTCAGTTAGAATTTGAAACTTTAAGTCCTGTTTAATATAAAAAGCTACACCTCCACCTTTATACCTCCACAGACACAGCGGAATGGCATAAGTAGATTTTGAACAACCAAGTCGATCAAAATCTTGGTGCTCTAAGCACATGACAACACTGCTGACAAGTTTGATGTTAAATTGATGTAAGAAAGTGTAGGCATATGTGCTATATACGAGGGCTGTTTGAAAAGTAACGGGACTGTGTAAATAATTATTTTATTTGAAATGCCACGTAAAAATTACAACTTGTCTCCTTCAAAGTAATCTCCTTGAGCTCGAATGCACTTTTCTAATCTCTGCTGCCATGCTTCTATGCACTTCTGGAAAGATTCCATTGGGATCGCTCGTAGTTCCTTCGTTACGGCTGTTGTTATGGCTTTTGAGTCTTGAAAACGGGTTCCTTTAATGACTCCCTTGAGCTTAGGAAACAAGAAAAAATCACAGGGAGCCAGATCTGGCGAGTAGGGTGGTTGCTCCAGCACGGCAATGTTATTTTCTGCAAGAAATTGTCGTATGCTTGAGGCATTGTGAGCAGGAGCATTGTCATGATGAAGTAGCCATGACTTTGTCTCCCACAATTCTCTTCTTTTCTCCCTTACCGAACGCATCAAACGTCGCAAGATGTCTTTGTAAACATTCTGGTTAATGGTTTGGCCCTGTGGCAAGAATTCTAGATGAACAATTCCATGAACATCAAAGAAAACAATCAGCATCACCTTAATTTTGGACTTGAACAGCCTTGCTTTCTTGGGTCTTGGTGAGGATGCACTCTTCCATTCAAGGCTCTGCCGTTTGGTGAGTGGATCGTACTCGAAGATCCACGACTCATCACCAGTAACAACTCTACTCAGCAGATCTGGTGTAATTTCAAGTTGTTTCAGGATGTCTTGACACACTTGCACACGATTTTCCTTTTGCCCATCATTCAGCAACCTTGGTACCATTTTCGCAAAAACCTTCCTCATCCCCAGATCTTCTGTAATGATCCTCCACACCCTCTCACTATTCATGCTCAACTCATCTGCTATCATTCTAACAGTAAGGCGGCGGTCACTGCGCACTTTTTCTCTCACACGCTCAACATTTTCGTTTGTTCTGCTTGTTGTTGGCCTTCCACTCTTAGGATCATCTTCCACATCCTCTCTTCCCTCTCTGAACCTCTTGTGCCACTCAAAAATCCGAGTTCTTGACATCGTAGCATCTCCGTAAACTTCTTGGAGCAAATTGAATGTTTCAGTTGGAGTTTTTCCAAGTCGAACGAGAAACTTCAAGTTGATTCTTTGTTCAATGCTCATTATTTGTTAACAAAAGAAGAAAAAAAAAGAAAAAAATATTTACTAAATAAATTATCCCAAAACGAACTACAGTAAAGCGCCTTTCAAGAAAAGCCTGTAAAAAAGCATATGGTTGTCACAGAATGCTGAAACTACATTTTTACAACCACAAGACATTGCGCCATCTTAAAAAACAAAGCTTTTATCACTGTTGCAAGTGTTGTTTGTTGAAAGCATACAGTCCCGATACTTTTCAAACACACCTCGTATGTGTATACAAGGTGTGGCTGAAAAGAAATGGGATTGACTTCACAGGTTGTGCAATACAAATAACCGTCAGGAGTCAATGCCTTCACAGAGTGGCATAACATGTGTTCTCTGTTTAACAGCTGTTTCGATACAACAACGCTATTGTGTTTGATTTTACAGAGCCTTAAGTGAATCTGATAAATTGCTTGTTGAAAAAAATTTATGGAGCAATATTTGTTTAAGTGTTTGTGGTGATAAGAGTTCAATTGCAAAAGGACACTTGAGAAAAGAGTCAATCTCAAATTTTGTGTCAAACTTGGAAAAACAGCAACGGAGACTTTGAAGATGTTGCGTGAGATTTATGGAAATTCTTCCATGTCTAGGACAAAAGTTTTTGAATGGCACAAGCGGTTTGAAGAAGGCAGGGAGGATGTGGAGGATGACCCAAAGTCAGGGAGGCTTTGCACTTCCATGACCAATGCCAACATTGAAAAGGTGCGACAGTTGGTTTGCGTCATGGCCAACGAACTTGGGATAAACAAAAAAACGGTTCAAACCATTTTGGTAGACGCTTTGGGCATGTGGAAGGTGTGTGCCAAAATGGTGCCGAGACTCTTGACTCAGGAGCAGAAAGCTCATTGAGTGAATGCATGCCAAGACATTATTCAGCAGCTGGAAGCAAGGCTGCCAATAGAAATTTTTTTCCCCCAGCCTTGCCTAGAAAATTCCCCCAGATTCATGCAAAATCTTCCAACATACAAACAAAATGACAAAAACAACAATACACATTATTTGCAAAGGTTATTGAAAGTTTTAAAGTTTAAACGTATTTAATGTCGAATATCAATATGTTTTTTTGGACCAGCCATATCCAATCGAAATGCGTCACAGGGCCAAAATTCGTTTTGCTAGCGTATTGTAGAAAGGGCCGCAAACATAATCCACTAAAAATAAATTGCATAAAAAAGAAAGTAAAAAATGAAAGTAAAAATGAATGCAGAATCTTGCTCCGATTATTTAAGTTTCATCCCAAAACTTAGGTGTTCTCTAAATAAAAAAAGGTCTCCTCAACTCTTTTTCGTAACCAGAAAACCGAAAATCGTCGTTGGGCCGCACCAAAACCTTAAGTGGGCTGCAGGTTAGACTTTCCTGGTCTAATATTTGATAAAAAAAATTAAAAAGATTGTTTTATGCAATTTGAGGGAAAAATATAGCAGGTGTGAGAAAACAGCAACCCATAAGTAAAATTCTCCCAGGTCTTTACTAATTTAAAAAAAATATTTTCATTTCCCCCAAGTATGGGAAAATCCCCCATGTCTGGAGCCCTGGCTAGAAGCAGACGACAAACTCTTGGAAAAGGTCAGCACAGGAGAGGAGTCATGGATTTTTTGATATGATACTGAAACGAAGCGATAAAGTTTTCAATGGAAAAGTGCGTCTTTGCCAAGACTGAAAAACGGCCGGCATGCAACGGTCGCAAGTGAAGGTGATGTTGATCATCTTCTTTGACCATCACGGAATGTTGCATCACGAGTTTGTGCCTCAAGGACAAACAGTTAATCAACCATTTTACAAGAAAGTCCTCACTTCCCTTGTGAACAAAATCAGTCAAGAACAAAGAGACTCCTGTGCAGGCAAAACCTGGATTTTGCATCATGTTAATGCACCTGCTCACACAGACCTCAGCGTGAGGTACTTCTTGGTTTCAAAAGAAATCACTACGTTGGATCATTCGCCGGACTTAGCCCCTTGTGATTTCTTTTTTTTCTAAAACTAAAAGAAATACCCAAAGGGACACGCTTCGAAGAAGTCGATGACATTGTAGCGGCTTACTGCTTATACATATACTGTATATATTTGTTTAGTTCTTAGCTTGCTTCGTGCCTACTACATACAAAAACACATCCACACTTTTCTGTCTCAACATTTCTTCCTTCTCTTTTATTAGTTTCTTTTTTCACCGTGTTTAAATGCACGATTAAAGACAATCGTCTACGCGTAGCGCGTTAAAGGGAATCACCCACTAAAGTAGCGTGGTCGCTACAATCCTCCCTGCACTAGAAATAAAATGAAAAATAATAAGGAAGGAAGCAGTGAACGTAAAAACAAGCATAACGAAATCAAAATAACAACAAAAAGTCAAAAGCACCATGGCGAAAATACATACAATATGCACATTGACCAAATGACCAGCGCCGTAAAACAACTTGTCTTATATCAGAATAAAACAACACCAGCAGCCGCTTTGAGAAACTCGAGGGAAGGGCCCTTTCCCTGAATCCCTCATAACAACGTTTTAAAGGGCGAGGATTCATCCCGACAGAGAACAAATAAAAGCATATTAAAAAGCGGGTGTCTTAATCAAGGAGCCTGGTAGGCATGTTGACTTTTCTCCCTTTTCGCATGGTAACTTGTGGTGAGGTGAGAGAAGATGAATGAATGGTGTTGGATCCGATCAAGTTTATTCTTCCAACGCTTTATAAGTTCAATAAACACATGTCACATTTGTTGATTTGACAAAAAAAAACAATCAAAAAAGATATGACATAAAGTTTCAAACAATTGAAACAGCAAAAGATCATTTAATCACCAAGTCCAGCTGCCTTAGAGGTGTTTATTATTTTAGATTAACTAAATCACTAAGTTTTTTGTTTAGGTTCATAAAAATTTAAGAACATAAAAAAAAGGAGAAAAAGAAAAAGAGAAACACAAGAAATATACAAAAATTTAATTACCAAAAAAAAAAAAAAAAGACATAATTGAGCATAAATCATTTGCATGCAGGTCAAGGATTATCATTATTTTATATGTTTTAAACACTTTAAAAATTAACCTGAAAAAAAGTGTTGTGCCTCAAAATTGCAGTACAGTTAGGAAAGCGCCATCTGATAGTAGAAAACAACTACAGTTAACAAATTGCAGAGAATGTTTATTCTTATTATCATTGATTTACAATTTTCGTAATCTTTTCTTTTCCTCTTTATAATTATATTAGTATAATTCTTTTACACAATAATTTACTATATAGCAAGAGAACATTTGATTATAATGCATACACTAATATATATATTGTAAACTATGATATGCTCTAAAATGTAGATGAAGCTAGATGGTTTTTTAATTTTTTAGAAAAATTTTTTTATGTTTTCTGGGATTTCTGACCACAATTTAGCTCCTGTATAACCAATAAGTTTTTGGCTTTGTTGCAATTGATATCGCGATAAAAAATAGTTCTGTTGTTTAGAGAGCCTAATAGGGTAGCTATGTATTGATTCTATTGATGTAAAGTATTTATTAAAAGACGTTGGGAGCTGATTAGCATTATAGCGAAACACCAATTTTCCGATTTCTAATTTGTATATTTGTTCAATGTTTAGTAAGTTGGTTTCAAAATTCTCTTTCTCTTGAATCATTTTAATAATTCTATTATGTACCTTGTTGAGTGGTGACAAGTTGGTTTTGTTTACATTTTCCCAAGCTAATATGCCATATTGTAATTGTGAGTATGCCATGCAGTAATAAACATTTAGTAGAGTTTTGGAATTTACTAATGATTTTATAGTTCTGAGAATTCCACAAACTTGTGCTAATTTCTTACAAAGAAGTTGAATATGATTTGTCCATTTTAATTTTTCGTCAAACACTACTCCTAAGTATTTAAAGGAATTTACCTGCTCTAGTTTAATTGAATTTGTCAATGAAATTTGAAAGGTAAGATTGTCATCAATTTTTTTATTACAGAAGGTTTAAAGAGCATATATTTACATTTGTCATAATTTAGCTTCAGTTTGTTTAAAATCATTCATTGGGAAACTTTATTTATTTCTATATTTACTTTTTTGTTTAAAAGTTTCAGATTAGAGTCAGTCATAATTAAACAAGTGTCATCTGCAAATAATCTTGTCGAAAAGTTAGAGATTAGTGGGAGATCATTTATATAAA
The DNA here is from genome assembly GCA_963680785.1 of Diplosoma virens. Taxonomy (NCBI): domain Eukaryota; kingdom Metazoa; phylum Chordata; class Ascidiacea; order Aplousobranchia; family Didemnidae; genus Diplosoma; species Diplosoma virens. Next base: position 8,022,343 of record OY796887.1, on the reverse strand, counting down.
TCAAAAATAGTAGAGAACCTAATGTTGAACCTTGAGGAACCCCTGTATTTAATACATTAGGCTGAGATATGATGTTGTGTAAGACAGTAAATTGTGTTCTGTTTGTTAGATAATCAGATAATAATTCATGTATATTTCCTCTTATGCCATATTTGTTGTGATATTGTGCAATCGATGACGTAGTGTTTTCTTAAACGCTTCTAATCTTAATCAGCGCCTTCTGCTCGATCAATTATTGGACACGTGTATCTCCAAGCATAATTGCTACAATTTAAATTTGCGCTTCTATTTCGGTTCATCAGTCAATTCAAAGTTATCAAGCTACTACAGCAAACGAACTAAAAGCATTCTATTTTCAATACGGTTGTTTTTTTGGCTAAGTGATTTTTGTGAATATTTATTATTGTTTTTTTAATAAACCTGTGTATTCGTGCAAAGATACAACATTTGTGTAATTTTTTGAGTAGAATTGAGTGATTGACAGTATCAAATGCTTTTTTTAAATTAAAGAAGACTGCACAAGTATACTTTTTTTGCTCACTATTGTGTAAAATCTTATTGTAAATGTCTGTTACAGCTAAAGTTGTAGAATGTCCTTGTTGGAACCCAAATTGGTCATGGCTTAGAATATTTTTAGAAGAAAGGTATTCATAAAGTCTTTTGTATATACATTTTTCAAAAATTTTTGAAAATAAAGATAGTATAGAAATGGGACGATAGTTGGTTGTTAAAGAATGAGATCCATTTTTGTGTATAGGTACTATTTTAGCTGTTTTTAATTCTTGGAGAAATTTTCATGGTTATCCTTCCGTCATTGGTAGGCATGTTATCCTCAGAAGAGCAAGTTATGGTTGATATAGGTGATGATGGCTTGAAAGGAACAATGTTACTGTTGCCGGCGCCGAGTTCGTTTGCGGACGGCGATGAGTTGACTAATGACTAGCTTAGGCTGTTGAGATTTGATATTGTGGTTTAAACGTTCTAGAGAAAGATGAGCCACCTTCAAAGTGTCTACAGAGATGTTGTCAATAAGAGTCCACAAGTCTACAACGAAATATTTGGGGTGGCGCTAAATGATTCGGAAAGGACCTTTGTAGACTGCGTGCAATGGTGGGCGGTGGCTATCGATTTTGATAAAAACATGGGTCGTACTAGGATCCATGAGGGCCTTGTCCACATAATGTGCTCTGTTGATACGTCTCGGTGCGAAATACGGGATTTGCTGCATATAATGGCTCAAACTTTGAGCGAAAGATGACGAATTAATGTTAAAAGCGTCTTCAGAAACGGACTCAAAAAATTCTCCAGGCAGTCTTACTGGTTGGCCAAACAAGAGAACACTGGGGGTGGAGAAGTCCAGATCCTCTTTGAGCATCTTAGGTAATGTCAGGAGAGTCCAGGGTAGTTGATCATACCACTCACTAGGTTCTTCGTGGCATTTCAAAGATGTTTTAAGTGTTTTGTTAAACCGCTCTATCAACCCTTGTGCCTGAGAATGATAGGCAGTGGAGTGATGTAGCTCGCAGCCCAAAGTTATACAAATATCATTCCAAACAGTGCTAGTGAATTGGCGTCCTCTATCACAATAAATGCGTTCTGGGCATCCAAAAAGAGATACCCAGTGACGAATAAATCCGTCGACACACTCTTCAGCGGCAATGCCAACTAGCGGTACGGCTTGAAAAAAACCGTGAAAATCTATCAATGACGGTCAAGACGTAATTGTGACCTTTAGAGAGTCCCAGTGGGCCTATGATATCTAGGTAGACGTGAGTAAAGGGTCCTCGAGGAGAGGGTGTGACCGCCTCGACATTGGCCGTATTTCGCCTAATAACCTTTGATCGGGCTCAAGCTTGGCATTCTTTGGTCTACTGTCTGATATCTTTGCGCATGTCACGCCAAACTATCAATCGGTCAATGCTTTAGGTTCCGGATTTAATCCCGGGATGGGAGCTGGAATGAAATGCTGGAAGACTGCCCAACGCATTGATTTTGGAACAAGTGGTCTTAGCCTTCCTTGAGAGTCACCGCACAAAAGTGTAGCGCCAGTTTCTCCCAACGGCACATCTTTTAACAGAAGGCTAGTCGTGTTGTTTTGTTTTAATTTTTGCAAATCCAAGTCGGACTGCTTTTCTGCCATTTTGAGATAGTCGATGCCTGCGAGTTAGGGAAGATTGAATTTAAGAGCGGCGGATCAGCCGGGCGGCTAAAGATGTCGGCAACGTTTTCCTTCCCGCTTACATGTTTTAATTTATTGGTCATTTGGCTGATGAAGTCAAAGAACCGCTCTTGTCTGGGTGAAGCCACTCGGGTTGTGCTATAAAATTATTGGTCACAATGGGGCGATGGTCGGTACACCGAGTGAAGTCTTGGGCTTCCAAATAATATCTGAAATGTTTTAATGACGCATAGCATGCAAACAATTCTCTTTTAAAAGTGGACCAGTGCAGCTGTCGTTTGGTCAGTCCTATTGACCAAAACGCTAATGGAGTGAGTGTCCTTTCTTTTCGTGGCTGTAGAACACATTCTATTGTGGTGCCACTAGCATCGGTCACCAATTTGGTTTGAACATCTGGGTCTGGGAATGCAAGCAGCGTGACGTTAGTAAGTGCTTTTTTACTTGCCTGGAAACATGAAACTAATCCTTTGTTCCACGAAAGGGGGCGTCGAGGAGGGCACTGTGTAGCAAAGTCGTGCAATGGTTGTAACAACTCGGCGTAACCCTTAACGAAGCGGGCGTAAAATTGATACATTTCCAAATAAGCTTTTAGCTGGCGTTTTGTGCGTGGAAGCTGGTAGTCTTTGATGGCCGAAACTTTGGATGGAAGAGGCCCTAGACCTTTGGGGGAAACGTGATACCCCAAAAATGAAAGACTGTGAACTGCAAAAAAACATTTGGATTCTTTTACTACCAAACCATGTTCACACAACCGCGAAAATACTTGGCGAAGGAGCTGAACGTGCTCCTCATAGCTTTGAAACATAATGATAAGGTCGTCAAGGTAGCAGTAAACTTGAGGTAATCCGCTAACTACTTCGTTCATCAAAAGTTGATAGTAGCATGAATTTGAAAAAAGACCCATGGGCAAATAATTGTAACAATAATTGCTAAGAGGGATAGTGATTGTCAGCTTGTGTCTGTGCAAAGGATTGACGGGAATGTTATAAGCATCGGCAATGTCGATGCTTGATAACCACTTGCAGCCGTGAGCAATTGAAGCAAAGTCGTTAATATTTGTTAGTGCATATTTTTGAATTTTGAGCAATTTGTTAAGTTGTGTAAAATCTGCACACAGGCGCCAACCTCCGGATTTTTTCTTAACCATTACGATAGGAGACGTCCAAGGACTCTGGCAGCGTTCGAGAACCCCTTGGTCAATCAACCGTTTAAGTTCCATCTTTAGGGCCTGATACTGTTCGGGATTCAAACGACGAGCTGAAAGGCTAATTGTAGTTTCTGTAAGAGTGTGGACGTCAGCTATCACTAAGTCTCTGATACAACGCAATCGTTTGTCGCCTTCAAAAACGTTAAAAAATTCATCTCTAAGTGTGTTCACTAGTTGGGCTTGGGAAGTGTCGCCTGATGAAATCCCACATTCGGCAGGGAGAGATGAGGAGTCTTCTGAAGAGAAGCGTTGTACCTCAAGGTTCTCAATTAACCGTTGCGAAGCAACGTTGGCCCAAAGCTGATGATGAGCGAGAAAATCGGCTCATAGGATGCCATAGTCGAGTTGGGAGGAAATGTGAATGAGAAAAACCAATAAAATCCTAGATCAGGCTTAGTGGAAAATAACCCAGAGGTGATGAGGCAACCACCGCCAATGGTGGGTAAGAAGGTGTTACCCTGAACACTGGAGTGGAAAGAGGTACCACAGCCACCCATAGTTTGAGGTATAACCGAACATGCTGCCCCAGTATCCACAAGAAATCGTGTGGTAGTGATTCGGTCCGTCACATAAAACAAGGGGGTTTTGTCTATGTTGTCCTGCCTCCGACCCCCTAAGCCATGGAGGCAGGTGCCTCGTTTTTTGACAGGGGAGTTCCAGAGTTGCTAAACGCAGGGCATGGGGGTGATGGTAATGATTTTGATCAGAGGGTAATGATTTTGATGAGGGGTATTGTGAAGAGAAAGAAGTTTGCATGTTTAGCTAATGTATCTAGTGGTCCGTCCTCATAATGATATAAGCACAACTGTATATGTGAGTCTAAAGATTCGAGCAACTTATGCTTGATGAGGTCTTTCTGAAGAAGGGAGTTTGAGTCGTACTGTGTACCTAGTAGCGTACGTAATTGTATCAAGTATGCGGTTACTATACTTTGGCCTCTGTGGCAGTCATACAAAATTTTTTGTAAGCAACCCGATGGTGTTGTTGTATATCGGTCAATCAAAGCTTGTTTTAAAGTGGTGTAGGGAGCGACATTGTTTGTGGTGCGTACTATGTCTGTTAGTCCTTTTAAAATGTGGATGGTTTTACTGAGAGCCTGGATTAAGTGTGAGTATTTAGATATTTCAGATGTTTTGTTGTTATCGTTAAAAATTAATTCAATGGATTGAAAATAGCCTGTTACATTAAATTCCCAAAATTCTGGAAGGTGGACACTGAATGTAGAATTTTGTCTCAAGCTTGTGTCAGCGAGTGAATGGTGGCGTAATGGTGTGGAGGTGTCACGTAATCGAGGAAACTGAGGCATAGCTAGTGAGCAAGTGTTCTGTTGGTTAGCATGTGGTGGAGAGGATGACCAACGGTGATAGGAAATTACGCTAAAAACAAACACAACTGTAATAAAACACAAGCACGAAATTGTTAACAGCATCACAGAAAGCTACTTCGGAAAACTCGATAATAATCTCGAAAGACACAGAATATATACGCAGATGTATTATTTTTTCTTTTTTCAAGAAATCGCTTCAATGTAAGCTGTAAGCCTACCGCGCATTAATTTACTGTACAGTCAATAACAGATTGTTTCTTGCGATTATAATTGTCAAGTAGTATTGTGACGTCACGATCATGTGATAATAGTGGTGGTGGTGGTTTTACCCGACCCATTCCTAAGGATGGGGGCGCGGATCAATTCCGCGGAATCCCAATAATCGAGCGACTCCCCACGGACGGGACCAGAGGTCCAGAAGAGAAGGGGTGTGGCCGCAAATGGCCCGACGCAGAGGGTCTAGTACAGGGCAGTCGAGCACGAGATGTGAGAGATCCTGTGGTTCAAAAAATAGCAAAGTAAATAAATGATTTAAAGAACTATATTCAACTTTGGAAAAAATTAAATACTACAAACAAAGGCGAACGTTCAGTAGGTAATTTATATCGGTCTGCTACGGTATTTTTATTTTTTTATTTTTTTTATTTATACAGTAACTCCAACTGCTTGCTGTAAGTTATTTGCTGATGGGTGAAGGCAAGTCAGTTCAGCTGTTGTTTTCTTGTTTTCTTTGTTCCTTTATAGCTTGAATTTTAATCTAACTGAAATTGCTGTTCGTTTTTTTTCTTTTTATCGGGGTCACCAAAAATGTAGCGGCTTACTGCTTATTTATATATATATATATATGTTTAGTTCTTAGCTTGCTGCGTGCCTACTACATACAAAAACACGTCCACACTTTTCTGTCTCAACTCTCTTCCTTCTCTTTTATTAGTTTCTTTTTTCACCGTTTTTAAATGCACGATTAAAGACAATCATCTGCGCGTATCGCGTTAAAGAGAATCACCCACTAAAGTAGCGTGGTCGAAAATGGTCGAAATCACCCACTAAAGTAGCGTATCGCGTCACAGCGAATCCCTCTCTTCTTGGCTTCAATTTCTTCACTTATGGAAAAGCTATCCAAGCCTTGGCTTTCCACACGTCTTATGGCTTTATAATATTTATTAAAGTTGAGATTTCGATATGAAGGTATAACAGGCTTTCACAAACAAACGACCACAATTATTTTCTAAACACGACAGCTCAAACGGTGCAGCCAACGTACAACCAACGTTCAGCCAACGACACAGCCAACGATGCAATCGCAAAACGAAATTTTCCCAAGTTTCGCTTGCGCTCTATAAACTCACTCTTCAAACCAAACCAAAATCACCGAACCACTTGATCACCAACGACTGAAAAGAATTAAATTTACCAACATCTCAATTTATAGTGTGCTCGCCACGTGTGAGTGAACAAATCAGATTTCATTAAAATCACTGCACGTGATCTGCCTATAAAGCAGTGAACGCAAACAATAGAATTAATTACGAGGTTTCACAAAAGACTTCCATTCAGTTAATGAACTTTTTCAATTTCAGTGCGAGTTCTATTTTTATGATTTTAACACACTTAACGATTCGATAAGATGAAACAGACTGTTGTGGTTTTAACTAATAAAATGTAGTATTTAATAAATATAATATACGTAGGCTACATGTATTTTATGCTATAAGTTTAGTAGATAATGTATTATTGTTGTTGTATGTTGTATTGCTTCTATGTACGACGTATTTATAAATTTTATTAGCCTATATCAAGTGTAATTTATCAGAAAATATCCACTTTATTGATCAAGATTTTCCCACTAGTTACAATGTGTAGAAGTATTTACTTTTTTATTTAAAAATTAAACAAGTTAATATACTCCTCAGAAATTAGCGTTTGGTAAATGGAAAAGGCTCGTGAAGCATTAAATAGACTTAATGAGCCTAGTAATTATGATGATCGACAACTAGAAATCGAAAAACTTCGAAATTTGTATGCTACCAAAGGCTGTGGAATAAAATTGCTTGATGATAGTGACGAGTTTTTGCTTAAGTTCCTTCGAGCTCGCCTGTTCAAAGAAGATAAAGCTTTGGAATTGTTAAATAATTATCACACTTATTTTAAAAATTGGCCCGAAGTATTTGAGAAAGTAAAAAATCCTCAATCAATAAAACATATATTTGAAGCAGGCTGTTTCATTGCTTTAAATGGTAAAGCTGTTGATGGATCAGCTGTTTGTATTGGTCGCCCAGGAAAACTAATTAATATTAATTTGATAGAATATATTGCTGCAATGGTAATATCATTGGAAGTCCTATTGAAAGAAGAAAGTAATCAAATTTATGGTATAACGTTAGTATTGGATAAAAATTATATAACATATCAGTTGGTACATCAGGTAAATCCTTCTGTGATTCGACAATTTATTGATGTTCTTCAAAACGTTCTTCCGTTAAGAATAAGAAGTTTGAATTTTATTAATGAGTCAAAGTTTTTTCAAACTTTTTTTCTAACAATAAGTCTTTTTATAAATAAATCTTTGAAAGATTTAATAATACATCACGGAAAGAACTTCAATTCGCTTTACAAAGTTGTTGAAGCATCTGTGCTTCCACCTGATTATGAAGGAACAGGTCCAGGCATTAATAATGTTGCAGAAAGATGGAAGAAAAAAATTTTTGGTGAATACGAATTATTGCAAGCAAACAAATTGAAGTAGTTGGCATGATTATAGTGATTTTCAATAAGTTCTATTGTCTTGTAAAGTTGCGAGCTTTGATAAAAACAAAAAAGAAAACAGTAAGCAAATAAAAAATGATTAGTTGCACATTTTTTTGTTCTATTACTGGTATGTACTGTAGTTCTGCGTGGGTCGACGTCACTTAACCAACAAATTTGTGGAATTTCCTCAAACCGAAAGTTAATTGAGAACAAAAGAAAATTCCTAAAACAATCAGTTGTCCGGCAACAGCTTTCAGCTTCCGTCCACTGAAAAATATTTGGCTGTCGTAAGTTATATTAAATCATAAAATAAACACAATCAAAAAAGCATTGTGATAGCTTGACTTGTTAACTTTATTTTATAGATGGATTTTTCTTAAAATTTTTTTTTTTTATAACAAATATATTTAAGCAGGTCTCTCATAGGCAAGAGGCAGGAAGCAAGGGGGAAATATGTGACAGCTGCAGCTGTTGTATCGCTCAAGTGGTGTTTTCTAAAAATTCACATTTGTCGGTCAAGTGACGCTCCCCCGTTTTGCGTTTTAACTTGAAACAAGAAGGTTTTCGGGCTGTAAACAAACGAAATTGTTTGACATAAATTTCATTAAAATTGTTTGAATTATTTAAAACTGATAGTTAGTTATATTTTCAATAAAAACTGAATAGATATATCCAGTGGTTGGTTTACAAACCGGGAGCTCGATGCAAAAACAATAGGGAAAACCACTTTCCAATTTTTTTCTCCCAATAAATAGTGATTTAAAAAAAAGGTGATCACTTCTAATCAATGTCCAAAATATCCAGCTTCGTCCCCAAAATATAGTGATCAGTATAAAAAAAAGGTTACAAATTATATACAGCAATATAGGCTACATACATTCATGCTAATATAAAACAAAAAGTAACCATAAATGTTTTCGGCTTGCATTAGCCCTCTTCAGATGAATAAAAATAAACAGTTTGGAAGTTTTGGTCATTACTTTCAATCAAGTACATCATTTCTTTTTTTGTCCTAAATTTAAGGTGTAGACAGGGGGCCACGATCCTAGTTCTATTATAAAGAAATAGAGAAATATTTTGCTTAGGGCGGCCATATTTTGACGTCTTTTTTTGAGTGGGGGGCGGTGCAACCGCTCCGCTCGCACCAATCTAAACCCATCACTGGATATATCTTTAAATACTGGTTTAATGATTTTGTGATTAAATTATTTTTTTAGTGTAGCTTATGAAGAAGGACTATCTTAGATAAAGAGAAATAAATTAAGTTATGGGCCAAACGATAAAACCGAATATCTTAATTCAAAAAAAGTCTGCATATTACGTTTGGTTATAATTTTATGTAACATTTTAAATTTGGTAACATAACTAGTTGAAAAAGTTGAGACAATAATCTGAAATTATCATATTATATTTCCTAGTTTGATGTCCATAACTAAAATAGATTGAAAAGGTTTTTACGCCTACTTACAATAAAATAGCGAACAATAACTGTACATTGTTAACTCGAATAAAAATAATGATAGCCTAGTAGAACTTCTTAAGCGCAATCTGATAATGTATGCCAAAACAAAACTGACCGAAAACGGGAACGTCATACTTGTACCTCTGCATCTTGCTTAAATAAGTACCGAAGTGCTTTACTTAAAAGTTCCTAAAAGACTCGGCAAATATTGGTAGCAACGCCATCAAGAAACAACAAATTTAACGACAATCAGAAAACTGCACCAAAGACAAGCCACCTCAACGTGGTGGTGCAGTCCCCTTCCCTGCACTGGGGAGGGTCGAAATGGCTTGTGGATTCCCCGAGGGTCTCATCCTCGGGCGATTCTCTTTTGGACAACTCTTCTCATTTTTTATCCCTGCTGTCCAATGCACGGTCACATGTGGACAGCACTTTTAAACCCAATTGACCGCCCCCCTACCCTTTCTATTTTCTTTCGAACATCTCTTCCTCGTCCCTTCTTCCACCCCATACTTCTTCATTACTCATCCCACTCACCGCTGATTCTTATCTCTATGCTTCTCCTTATCAGCGGTGACATTCACCCCAACCCTGGCCCCATAGATCCCTGCTCTGTCTGCTCCCGTAGAGTCACCTGGGGAAACAGATCAATACAATGTACTGGCTGTTCTCTCTGGGTACACCTCTCCTGCTCTGGTCTATCTCCCGCTGACTTCCGCAAAATCTCCCCGGGACACTCTTGGACTTGCCCAATGTGCCCATCCTCTTCTCAACTCCTCCCCTCCCTCTCACACTCTACTCTAATCCCGTATCTTCATTCCTTTCTGTATCCCCATCCTCTCACACTCCAAACTCCCCACCTCCACTCACAAACAACCACAAAACCATATCTTCAAAAACTAAACCCTCCCCCAAAACAACCTCGAATAAACCCACCTATCTTCCTAATCACCCCCAACTAATTTATACTTACCCTCCCTCAGCATTGTCTACTCCTTCTCCTCAAACCCAACATACCACCTCTCCTCTCACACAATCCTCTTTTCATCCTTCCTCTCCCTCTCGAAACAACCTCCGAATCCTACAGTGGAATGCTAATGGGATTCGCCCGCGTCGTACTGAACTCCTACACTTTCTCTCTCATAATCAGTACAATCTCATCTTCATACAAGAGTCACACACACCTCTCCTCTGACTCCACCTTCCGTATACCCGGCTACAAAACCCTCCAGAAAAACCGTTTTATGACGAGGAGAGGAACCACCAACTCTACGGGAAACCTAGGAGGAGGTGTACTGATACTTGTCAAAAACGGTCTATCTTACACTTCACTCTCCACACAATCACTCTCCTCCCTCGAACCCAGCTCCGATTATTTAGCTATCGCAGTTAAAATAAAAGGAGCCGCTCCCGTACATCTCTTCAACGTCTATGTCCCTCCTATCCGCTCCTCTTCCTCCGATTCTCGCCCAAAATCCTTCTCACCCTTTCTGCTACCATCATCCCTTACCACTTACATCTTTGGCGACTTTAACAGCCATCATTCATCCTGGGACTCCCACTCACCGGAAGACCATTCAGGCAAAGATCTGTTTAATTGGATCCTCTCTTCTGATCTTTTACCTCTTAATAACCCCGAACACCACACCCTACTACACCGTGCCACTGGAAACCGCTCTTCCCCTGATCTTTCCCTAGTTCCTGCCCGAATAGCCTCTAAATGCACATGGCAGACCCTTCCGGACCTCGGCTCAGATCATCTTCCTATCTCCATCACTATTCCCACTTCCCTATAATTAACTCTTTCCACCGCCCTCCTCATTTAACTATAATAAAGCTCGCTGGGATGATTACCTTACTTATATTGATACCCACTGCCCTACTCCCTCTCACTTTGCAACACTCTCTCTTTCTGAAGCCACCGACACCTTTACCAAACTCCTCAATGATGCTGCCACTTCTGCCATTCCTTTCGGCAGCATCAACCGCCCTGCTAAAGCCTGGTGGTCTCCTGAAGTTGCAGATGCCGTCGCAAAACGCCGAAAGACATTTGCAAAGGCACACTGTTCCGAAGAAGACCGCCAGCACTATATCGCTACTTCCAGATATACCTCCACTGTGATTGCTAAGGCTAAAGCCAAGTCATGGCAGAACACTTGCTCTAGCCTTTCTCCTAAAACCCGTCCCAGCAAAGTCTTTTCTCTACTTCGCTCCATCTCTGGCTCCCCCTCCCCAACTACTTCTGACCTTCCCAATTTCTCAAATTGCCATACCCCTGTAGATTGTGCCAACCATCTCTCCTCACATCTACAGTCCCATTTCTCTACCCAAACCCCAAAACCTTTTCGAAGCACAGAGAAAGCCCAAATGAAGCAAATCAGAACCGCACACTGCAACACCCTCAACCTCCTCAGGCCCTGATCAAATTCCTACCCTCTTTTATCTCACCTACAACAATCTGCGTTAAATTTTCTCCTATACATCTTCAACCTTTCTTGGTCAACACACACCTTCCCGTCTGCTTGAAAGCAATCAACAATCATGCCCATTCTCAAACCCGGAAAACCCTCTAACTCACCTTCTTCATATAAACCCATTTCTCTCACTTCATGTACCTCCAAACTCTTCGAAAGAATGGTTTTAGGACGACTAACCTATTTTCTCGAAATACAAGACATTCTCTCACCCGTGCAAGCTGGTTTTAGACCTGGTAGATCGACTGTAGACCAAGTTCTCCTTCTCTCACAGTCAATCGCCGATTCCTTCCACCAATCTAAGCCAGGCGCACGTACAGTCCTTGCCACTGTGGATTTTGCGAAAGCTTTTGACTCAGTTTGGCACTCAGCCCTTCTCTCTAAGCTCCTCTCATTAGATCTTCCTCTTTGCTTTGTCGAATGGATACGATCCTACCTCTCAGATCGCCGTTCGAAAGTCCGTATCTGTAATTCATACAGTCGTCCTTTCCGTTTCCGAAGAGGAGTGCCCCAAGGTTCGGTTCTAGGACCAGTTCTCTTCTCTTTATACATCAATGATCTTCCCACTTTCCTTCCTGCATCTGTTAAGACCTCTCTCTATGCAGATGACCTAGCCATCTGGGCCTCCTCCCCGAGTGTTGAGTGTGCAACCACTGTAGTACAAGCTGCCCTCAACAAACTGGTGGAATGGTCCTCAAAATGGCGCCTTCCTCTCAACCCCCTCAAATGTGAAACATCCTTCTTCAGCTTAGACCCCTATCAATCACGTATACAACCCTCTCTGCACATTCTTAACACCCCTCTCAAATTCAACCCTCGTCCAACCTTTCTCGGTGTAACTTTCGACCGCACTCTCTCTTTCAAATATCACGTCTTATCCTCACGGAAAAAGTTTCACAGCTGATTCCGTGCTTTCCGCTCCATTGCCTCTGCCTCCTGGGGTCCATCAAAAGAATCCTTATGTACCCTATACAAAGCCTTTATTCGCCCCATCCTCACCTATGCTTCCCCAGGCTGGTTTCCCTTCTCATCTCCTACTCACATCACCTCCGTGGAGAGGATGCATAGATCTTCCTGTAGAGTAATCACAGGTTGTCTATCGTCCACTCCCATTCCTCTACTTCATATAGAAGCACTTCTACCTCCACTACGAGTCACCCTCACCCACCAATCCCTCTCCTTCTTTGAACGAGCCCTCCGTCTACCTCCCACCTTTCCCATAGCCTCTCTTGCGAACTCTAACCCCCGTACACGTCTCAAGAAGAGCTCATGGAGATCCTTCTCCAGATCACATAACCTTACCCCTAACCTACATCTTACCCGTGAACCACTAATCTCTGCCCTCCTAAACCCTCCTGGTCTGCCCCATCTAATTACACAATCTCACTTCACCTCTCATCCCCATGCTCTCGCAAAGACCCCTCCTCCCTTCGCAACACTGCAGCTACCTCCCATCTTTCCACTCTATCTCCCATCTTTACACTCATATCTCTGCCTGGTCTGACGGTTCGATACCTGGCGGGCTGGGACAGGGTGGTGCAAGGATACACATCAAGTGTACAAAGTGTGTCACTGCTACCTCGCTTTCCTTCTCGACTGGTCTCTGGGCTACCAGTTACAGTGCTGAAACCTTCGCTCTCCTACATGCTCTTGAGTGGTGTATCTCTCACTCCAAGACATGTAATTTCGAATCTATCACCTTCTTTTCCGACTCTTTATCTGTCCTATCAACTCTCTCTACCCCCCTACCATATTTAATCCCCAAATCTCTATCCAATACTCAATCTCTTCTTAACTCTCTATCTCAATCCAAGGTTGTCCATCTACAATGGATACCTGGTCACTCTTCCCTCCCAGGTAACGACTTAGCTGACTCTCTAGCTAAAGCCGGTGTCTCTCTCGATCCCTCCAGTATATCAGTGTCCCTCGCACCCTTATCTCCTCCCAACGACTATCCCTCTACACCAGTTGAAGACGCAGTGTCCAATCTGGTTTCTTTCAACAACAAATCCCTTCAGTATCTCCCGAGGAGCTTACTCTCCCTCGCTTCGCTCGCTGTGCTCTCTCCCGTTTACGCTGCAACGGGCACAGCACTCTCCTCAACTCTTATCTACACAGGGTTGGTCGAGCCGAGACGCCTTCTTGCAGCAACTGTGGTTCTGAACCACAGGATCTCTCACATCTCGTGCTCGACTGCCCTGTACTAGACCCTCTGCGTCGGGCCATTTTCGGCCACACCCCTTCTCTTCTGGACCTCTGGTCCCATCCGTGGGGAGTCACCCGACTATTGGGATTCCGCGGAATTGATCCGCGCCCCCATCCCTAGGAATGGGTCGGGTAAAACCACCACCACCACCACAGAAAAATAGCCCAATACAAAACTTTACGTTACTTCTAAAACAGTGGGTAGCCTATTGTACGTTTAAAGCTGTAATCACTAATGGGCTATTATAACAAGCAAAAAATATTTCAAGTATGTTGGTTTTCAATGACAGTATAACGCTTACTTTCAGTGCTTTACCGAGAATTTTTAAGGGAGAAGCCATACCACTATAATCGAATATGCTTAGTAGAAAATTTTTTCAAAGGGTCGCTAGAGAAAAAAGTCTTCACTTTGAATCTGTCCCAATTTGTCAATTTTTTGTCCCAAAAACATGGTAATTTAAAAAAAGCTTTCACTTTAAATCTGCTCTGAATTCTTGCATTAGTGATCTCCAAAAGGGGGGCCATGACAAACTGCCTTCTTTCACTTAATACACTACATGTACTGCTTACTTTGAACCTGGCCTTTTGTGATTTATTGATACGACTATTACGCGCTTCGTCTCGTGTGTGTTCATACATGTATTGTTTTGGAAACGTGACTGAGTGGACAGGAGCAAGTTTGATGTTTTATTTATATATTTTTATATTTATCCTCCTGACTTGCAGGAAAGCGACTGGGTCTCTATACGTGGGGCAAGCAATTACCCCAGCCTGCTTCCGAAGAGCCAAGATATTGCTGTCCGGTCGTCGTTTGGAAGGGCATCCACTCTAGGTGAGACACAAACAGGACTGAAGCCGAAGGTTTATCCTTTTACTACCGCAGACTTTCTTCCTTATTACTTTGTACCGCCAGGATCAGATACTGGGAGTGATGTTTTTGAACCATCATCAAGTTTTGTCATCCAAAACCGTCAGACCTCGTGCTCCATGTGGTGCCCGATGTAGGATGCACGCTATTAGAACGTGGTCTGCGGTTTGTTTAGCATCGCAATTCGGTGAAGGAGCGATGTCTCGGTAGAAATTCGTTTTACAATTCAAATTACTCTCGGTAGAAATTGATTTTGATGATAATGACTGTTTTAGAAAATGTTAGGTTGTTTTATACTCTGACGTAGGGATGCTCAATCTTTTAACCATTATGGTCCAATTTTTGTCGAAAAGTTTATTGCGAGTCCCAATCGGTACAGAAATCAAAGTATCTTCTTTCTTGTCTTTACTTATTTTTAATGTGTTATTTTTGAATGAACCTCCTTGATAACAGGAATTCGGACTACAAATTTAGTTAAAGACCAAACAAAAAAGGTCACCTGTTTGATATATCTACGTGTTTTATTCTTATATAAAGCGAAAAATCTCTAGTGGGAAGAAAGTTAGCCTATTTATTCCGATTTTTCTGCGAGTCATTGGATTGATTCAAAGCATTACAATAATTTGATTGATTATGTAATTACAAATTCTTTGGTAGGCTTCAACAATAGACTTTGCGGGTCTCGGGTTGGGCAGCCCTGCTCTGACAAAATGTATTAATAAACAATTCAATGTACGATAAATTTAAAATCAAAAAATATACGCCAGAGCATTAGTCAAGTTCAACTATAAAATATTCTACTATATGTAAGCTAGACTAACCTACTAAAATAGAAAACAGCTTGTAAAACTCAAAAAAAATTAATTTTATCAAAGTAATCAATTCTAACTAAATTTTTTAAATTAGACTTATTATAACATTTTGTAATAATTGTAAAAAAGTACGATGTGACATTTAAAATTTCAATTTTTTCTTAGAATGAATTGTATTTCTTTTTATTATATGAAAAGTTCATTTCCGAAATTGTTTATAAAGTCCAGTGAATTTTGAAAACATTCGTTGTTGCTAAGATCGAAGCATTTTAATAATGAAATCAGATTTTGCTAAAATAAAGTTTCTTCTTCTGTGAACTGCAGTAACCTCCCTAAGTGGATTCCAACTGTGAAAGAATTTTACTTTTAATCATAAGATCAATCAAACCGCCGAAGTCGTTAACTTTCTGAAACCAATCTTTGCTTTTCGGCCAATTTACGAAAGTTGACTACTTTTCGAAACTTGCTTTTTCAATCCGAAATAATATTTTATTACAACATTTAAGTATCTCTATCCAAAGAGTATGAAATTTTTTTTTGGTTTCAGCTGGGGTCAACAACAAGCTGTAGTGTCCTGACGAGTCCTAACAAGGACGAAACAGGTGTGTCGGCATTTGCTTGTTGATTGGCTTGACTATTCTTACTTAATGTTAGCAATGAACCTGCAGGGTTTAGCTTGACTTTACCCGATTCGTGTTAGCTGACTCGATGATGTGGTCAGCATATCGAAACCACCGCCAGTATGCCCTTGCCGCTTAGCCGTGCTTATCGTAGTTACGCTGGTAGTGTATTGTTTTCATTAAACTATATACGTTATAAGATGTACAAAAAAAATTGTGCATGGTCACCGCACCAGTTGTGCAAAAAAAAAGTGATTATCGTGTTTAATGTGCATATAGTAATTATTGTGCAAAAAAGACATTGTAGCTTTGGAAAAAATAGCATTTTTGCGTGCAATTTTGTCAAATCTTTAGCGCTTTCGGTGCTAAATATGGTATATGAGAAATTATAGGAATCAATCTTAATGTAGTAAATATTTTCTGAAGGTATTGCATTTGCAAGGAACATTCTAGTTGTCTAATTATAAAAATGAAAACATTTTGCATAAAATCGAAAATCCACTAAACACCAGATTTCATATTCATACCAATGCAAAAGGGACTTGATGAAATTTTAAGTTTTTGTTTTTAAAGCAAAAATATAAAAAATTATCATAACAGTTAACGGCCAGCGAAGGTTGAGTAATTTTACTAAATTACCAAAACCAGAGTTTCCCAAAATGGGGTCTGTGATGAGTGCACAAGGGGTCCGCGACCATATGATAAAATTTGTCAACATATATACCTGGTAAATTAATCCATACCATGAAATCCGATACAGATTCCAAGTGAAGGCTTTTAGAGACGAATTTTTGTCTATAAACGAGCGTCCCGGTTTTCCCCTACGGAAATATGATATGCCTGTTTATAAGCATTTATTTTTTAACGGATTTTATGTTATTTATTTTTGGGTTTGTTTTATCTTTCTTCGTTGGTTGGGCAAAAAATTGATGTGACATAAGATTGTGGTCCATGATGAAAAAGATTGGCAAATAGAGGTTTGTGACCCAAAACGTTGGAGAATAACTTTGACTAAAGCACTGTAATAAGTTATATGGAAATTAGTACGATTTTTGACAAACTTTTTTTAATATAAAAACAAAGCAGAAGACAACGTATTCATTAGGCTTTTCATATATGCAAGGCATATTTTATGCGAAAAATCAAATTAAAAACATATTCACGCATGTTTTTTACATCCAAAGCATAATTGATTTTTGAAAGTAAACAGTTGGATACGTACGATATTGTTTTCGCTTTGTTAAGTACATTTTTAAATGTCAAATGAAATCCAATGTATGACCAGAGTTTTAGTTATTACCATTAATTCGTATTATTCAAAAGTACCGAGTACCGGTACCGCGGTACTTTTAAGAAGTACCGTGCCCACCTATGCTAATTAATAAATTCTGTTTAAATAAGCTTTGCTTGTAATATTGTGTTGGTGTTAGTTTTAAAACCAAACCTCCTAATCCTAACAAGACCATGTTGATCATAAGCACGGCGCTCTAATTACTCAACCACGCTTTGCTTGCTGTCACCGGTAGTAAAGGTGTAACTTCGGTTTTGGACAAGCTCCATAATCATTCTGACCATGTGCGTATCTGGCAGATGCCTCAGCAGCTTGCAGGTAAGACCACGGTGCCAGATAGTGTCATAAGCAGCTGTCAGATCGACAAATACGGCACCGGCTTTCTTCTTAGCCTCAAAAGAGTCCTCTGTGTTTTTGGTTAGCAAAACAACTTAATTTACGGTTGACTTTCCATGTCGAAACCCAGCCTCGTTTTTAGGAAACAGTGGATCGATTAATGGCTCAATGCGGGCGTAGATAAACCTCTCAAGGATTTTGTGCGAAACAAAGAGCAGAGATATCGGTCGATAACTCTTTGGGTCCGCCACGAGCTTCATTGGCTTTGGGATCGTGACTACAAGCGTTCTTCTCCAGATCTTGAGAATTTTGAGTCGGCGCAAGCAGGAAGAAAAAAAGTCACATAACAAGGACTTTAAAGCAACTCCAGCATGGATTATAAGCTCTGGGCAGATGGAATCAGGGCCCGGTAATTTTTAGTGTTGGAGGGCAGCAGTAAATTATCTCTGTGAGAAAATGTCAGAGATATTTACTGGGTCTGGGGTTGTGGTCCTCCAAAGGTCAGACACTTTTTGAGATACAAGTCGAGATGACTTGCCGTCAACAGCCTAGTATCTCTCATTTCTGACTTGCTGAAATGCAATAGTACCAGCTGAGACGGGACAGTGACGAGGAGAGTGACGTGACCTATGAGTAAGGTTGTTCATGATACTCCATGCTTTTCAATTAGAGTGTGAAACGTTGATGCTCCAAACTACCTCAAACCATCAATTTTTCCGCTTCCTTTCAGGCTTGGCACGCAAAGCTGTAGCAGCAAAACTCTAGTTGTCTCCCTGAGGAGATTGCAGAAAAGTTCTATAGAGGGATTCACGCTCCGCATCCCAACACGGAATATAGTTGTTTTGATACCCGCGTGGAATAATCTTTTTGGCTGCTTTCTTGATGATGTTACAAAAGTGCTGTTAAGCCGCGTCCACATCAAGTGAATCAGCGGCAACAAAGTCTTTTTGAATTTATTCGTCAAAGCAATGTAATGACTCCATTTGGCCTTGCATAAGTTCCATCGCTTAACAGGCATGCTTGGCATTGCCATAGCAAACCTTGGTGGTGTAATAAGCAAAGGTCGATGTTGTGACCTGGGAAACTTTTCAAGTATACGTCTATCCGGTAAGCAAATGTTAGGACCTACAATGGCGAAATCTAGATCCGGTTTGGTGCCAGTGTTCCAGCGGCCGGATTAGAAACTGGCGGCGTCTTTGACATTGTATAGGAGGGCAAGACAATTAATACTTACCCACCCAGCCAAGCACTCACCGTCCGGACTGTTATTAGCGTAGTTACAATCAGCATGACGACAGTTGAAATCGCCAGCATAAAGACAGTAATGAGGAAACACTGGAAGATCCAGGGATTGCAGTCACGTTGGTGGAGGTTTGTAGACGTTGACTATTTTATAATTATCAACGTTTATGCACAACCACTCGATCTCCGATGTCGGTGGAGATTGGTCCAAAAGCGTATAGCTCAGTCGCTCGTGGACAAACATGGCAAGGCCATTGTTCCTGCTTAAAGAAGACACAGCTAGTTGGTAGCTTAAATGTACCAACTTTTCTGCATCAGTGCAGTGCGTCTCCTGTAGCAGGATGACGAGTGCCTCCGACTGAGGAACAATACTGAAAAACGTTCATCTGGCTTGCGGTGAGGCTTTCGATGTTCAATTGGGAAGCAGTGGGTTTTTGGGACTTGTTGGCAATATGCCTTAAAAAGGGCAGTTTTTTTTTAGACATTGCCCCGTTCTGAAAAGAAAGTTTATTAATTAGCAGACCCTCGCTGAACATCGGAATGGGTAGGATAACCTTTCATTTCGGCAAGTTTGTTTCGGTCAGTCATGTTTGAGAGCAATAACAGACTTACTCACGTCCAACGCTGCGATAAAGCACCTGCCAGGTGTCTGGTTAAAGTTTTTTTTTAATTTAGTTTGTTAATATTAAATAGAAAAAAACTAAAATTAAGAACTGTTTGCCGAGACTATTAAGCAAGGAAAAAAGCCGTAAAGTGTTTTTCTCACGGACACTTGTGGACGGCGTTGCTATCTAAGTTTTCTGACCTTGTAAGTAACAACATTTAATCCACAAAATTAATTAAATTTTTAAGTTTTATTAACATTTGAGAATGTCTTCATGATCACGTTTGATTCCAAAAAAAGAGAGAGCACATTTTACATTTTATCAAAACAAGAGACAAAGAAAAAAGTTTTTGTTGGAAGTGGGTTGCCAAATATATAATTTATATTACATACTGTATATACATATTTACAATTTATAGTGGGATTCTATTCCGCTACACAGTTCAGAATGGCGCGAGTAGGATTTAAACCGAGACCATGTTGATCACAAGCACGCCGCTTTAATCTCTCGATCACATTGCCGACGAACGTGATGGCAAACGTGATTGGCACGGTTGTAATTCCAGTATCAGTATCAGTATCAGTATCTTTTATTTCAGTTCCGCCATAAAAAACATAGTGAAATAGGAAATTTGTAAGTCTAAAAAGCAGAACAGAAAAAGGAAGAGGCAACAAAACGATAAACGTTGTGGCATGCAATCAAGATAAGAAGAGATTTTTAAGAACAAGTGTGCATGGTTGCGGCACCTTTTAAGAGAAACCAAAAAAAAAATAAAAAATAAAAAAAGAAATGAAAAGAAAGAAAATAAAAAGAAAAAAAGCGTAATCCGAGTCATATGTAGACGCTGTTGTGTCGGCGAAAAATGTGGTGGGATACACAACAGGTCATTCCAAACCCACTCTTATCGTTTTTTGTGTTCTTTGTTAAGACACTTTTCTCTGCTTGGCGCTCTTGGCAAGCAGCTTTAAATTTCATTTATATATTTATAAAAATTGAAAATGCAAAAAAATATTCAATCAAACGGCTATCCAAATATATAGATTAATTAATACTACTGTTCTTTTATTCGAAAAGTTAAACAATTAAATGCCAACCTGTTGTACGGAGCAAAAAATTTCCAATCCACCTCCAAGCAGTAAACACTGCAACTTTTCCGTTAAACCGCGTGTTTTATTTTACAACCTAACAGCTCCTGCAAACTATAAATAGGACATCCTACCTTCCTATCATTTCCTTTATGCTATCTACCGATTGTTGTGGCACTATGATCGTCGGTACGTTGGTCGCACGTCCCAACGCTTGCAAGAGGGTACTAGACAACACATTCCCAAGTGTATCACAAATCTTCTCGCTCTTTTAAAATCACACCAGTCTTTCTCGTCCCTTTATTGCCTTTTTTGTGAATCTACCATTGGCAAGTATCTTTTTGACAAATCTCCCACTGATTCCTCAGATAAGAAAGAAACTTCTGAGACGCTATTTTTTCCGCCCACATCTTCGAGTAAGAATGATAATACTTTGGCAGGAGAGCTACCCGAACTCCCCGCTAATCATGTTTACTCCCCTAGAAGCAGATTCATTACCAAACCCATACGCTATCGCGATTAAATTTTTTATCGATATTTTGTTTGGTTTAACATTTTCATAACGTGTTGCATTTTTGCGTGCTTATTTGTACAGTACAATTTTTTTACCGCTATCAGTGCATGTAAAATTTTGTTACCTTTTTTTGCAATTGCTTTGTTATTTTTTCTTTCAGTGGTATCTGCCTTTTATATTGCGGCCATACCACTTGGGGGGTAAGATGTGTAGCGATCGCCGCATTTTTACGCTTGACATGTTTGTGTATTTTTTCGTTCGTTTATTCATTTTTTCTCTTGGATAAAAAACGAGAGAGTCTTGTGAAGCGTCATGTAAAAAATTGTACAGTTGGTTTTAAAGAATAAAGAACTAAAAGGAAAATATCTGTTCTGATTACATGTAAAAGGTACTTTTATAAACGCTACAATAGTTTTTGAATAAAATCAAAATCTCTCGAACAAAGGATATGATGATCTTTATTTAATTAGAGGTTTTGGATCATAGCTAGTGTACGCTTATTTTCGTGTAGGCTGTCAAGCTTTACATTTGTATTTGTTTTGTTAAAAATTGAAAAATATACTGTATTCTGCCGCCATTACCATGGCTTATGGCTAGACTATTAGTCAAATTAATGTTAAATTAAAACAGGAATCATGTTTATCCTGTAAGTTACAACAATTGCAACAATTTTGCATAGGCTAAAAGTATTTTTTTCAAATACCGGTTATACAGTACATGTAGAAAGTTGATCTATCAAATTTTCTTAAAAATTAGACCAATTTCGCAAGCTACATGTAGGCCTATTCTGTTTGTAAAATTTTTACATTTGGTGTATTTAAAGAGCAACAACATCCAATGCCCTTACTGAGTATTCTATTTTGATTAGACTACAAGATCTATAAAGTAATATGGAAATTGTTTGGCCAACCAACATGTTACTGCAAATGCAATGGTTGTAATTTTGTAATAGGTTTTCCACAATCCAAATTCTTAATATTATTATTTTGCTTGTAAGTAACTGAAATTTGGATATTTTTATAAATCTTGACTGTTGTCTGCAGTGGCAGCTTGTGCATTAAAGCTGCAGAGCTGCAGAGCTGCAGCACCCTAAATATCAGTACAACAATTTTAAATATTAGATATCATCAGCAATGCTTGAAAACTAATAATTATAATTTTTTAATTGTTGCTTATTATACAATGGCAAGCATTGAATTAAGAACAACCTAATTTTTGTTTATAACTGTTTTAATTATCAATTTTATGAAATATCGTTTTCACCATTCAAAAGAGCCAAAAAATAACCATAATAATCATTAATTTATCAAATTAAATGAATTATTGAGAATTTAATGATTACTTTATTCCTTTTGGCTAGTTTTTTTGCAAGCATTGAATTAAGAACGATTCGGTCATTCCATATTAAACGTCCTGAAATTCAGAAATGTTCCAGCTTAATCCTCTCAAAATTTGTAAAAATGTTGTATATCATAATTAACTCAGAAAATGAAAATTTTAGCTCAATATCTATTGTATCTATTGTACTTTATGAAATAAGGCCTATTGAAAGTTGGTACCCTATTGCAGCGATTAACGTTTGCTCATTTTTGGCCATTTTTGAACAAACATTTCTCCAATTCTAAAAATTGTGAAAAGCTGATTTTTGGTTGTTGACCAACTTTCTGATATATTTCATGGATCAAGTGTTAAAGTAATGTTATCTTATATCATAATGAAAATATTGAGTCCTAAAATATCCACATTTTGACCCAAAAACAGATTTTTGGCCATATTTAAAAAGCTATAGCTGCCATACAAAACATGCTCTAATTTTTAACATAAGTATTTCCTACCAACTGGACTATAACTTTACCAAATATAAAAGAAAACATCAGCTTAAAAAAAATTTACACCACTTCAAAGTATGAACCAGCCATAAAATTGCTAAAAATATCCCATCTAGTGGTTAAAAAATGGTCCTGTAAAACACTATTTCTAAAAACAGTTTTTTAACATGTGAAAGAGCTTTTCTTAAGGAACTCACACACCAAATTTCAATTTTGTTCCAAAACTGTTAGGGGTGAGACATAGTCATCTTGTACATGAAAAATCTAGTTTTTACCATATTCAAAAAAAAGTGCGAAATTTCGCCTTCTATGTATAATTTCAATGAAATTTTGTATATTAATCAAAAAGTTAGAGCTAAATTGATAAAAAAAATTCCAGCTCTTAATTGGTTATTGTTTGGCTGTAACTTTCATTTTAAAAATGCACTAGATAATATATGAGGGCTGTTTGAAAAGTAACGGGACTGTGTAAATAATTATTTTATTTGAAATGCCACATAAAAATTACAACTTGTCCCCTTCAAAGTAATCTCCTTGAGCTCGAATGCACTTTTCTAATCTCTGCTGCCATGCTTCTATGCACTTCTGGAAAGATTCCATTGGGATCGCTCGTAGTTCCTTCGTTACGGCTGTTGTTATGGCTTTTGAGTCTTGAAAACGGGTTCCTTTAATGACTCCCTTGAGCTTAGGAAACAAGAAAAAATCACAGGGAGCCAGATCTGGCGAGTAGGGTGGTTGCTCCAGCACGGCAATGTTATTTTCTGCAAGAAATTGTTGTATGCTTAAGGCATTGTAAGCAGGAGCATTGTCATGATGAAGCAGCCATGACTTTGTCTCCCACAATTCTCTTCTTTTCTCCCTTACCGAACGCATCAAACATCACAAGATGTCTTTGTAAACATTCTGGTTAATGGTTTGGCCCTGTGGCAAGAATTCTAGATGAACAATTCCATGAACATCAAAGAAAACAATCAGCATCACCTTAATTTTGGACTTGAACAGCCTTGCTTTCTTGGGTCTTGGTGAGGATGCACTCTTTCGTTCAAGGCTCTGCCGTTTGGTGAGTGGATTGTACTTGAAGATCCACGACTCATCACCGGTAACAACTCTACTCAGCAGATCTGGTGTAATTTCAAGTTGTTTCAGGATGTCTTGACACACTTGCACACGATTTTCCTTTTGCCCATCATTCAGCAACCTTGGTACCATTTTCGCACAAACCTTCCTCATCCCCAGATCTTCTGTAATGATCCTCCACACCCTCTCACTATTCATGCTCAACTCATCTGCTATCATTCTAACAGTAAGGTGGCAGTCACTGCGCACTTTTTCTCTCACACGCTCAACATTTTCGTTTGTTCTGCTTGTTGTTGGCCTTCCACTCTTAAGATCATCTTCCACATCCTCTCTTCCCTCTCTGAATCTCTTGTGCCACTCAAAAATCTGAGTTCTTGACATCGTAGCATCTCCGTAAACTTCTTGGAGCAAATTGAATGTTTCAGTTGGAGTTTTTCCAAGTCGAACGAGAAACTTCAAGTTGATTCTTTGTTCAATGCTCATTATTTGTTAACAAAAGAAGAAAAAAAAGAAAAAATATTTACTAAATAAATTATCCCAAAACGAACTACAGTAAAGCACCTTTCAAGAAAAGCCTGTAAAAAAGCATATGGTTGTCACAGAATGCTGAAACTACATTTTTACAACCACAAGACATTGTGCCATCTTAAAAAACAAAGCTTTCATCACTGTTGCAAGTGTTGTTTGTGCAATGCATACAGTCCCGATACTTTTCAAACACACCTCGTATTGTAGGTTGGAAAAGAATTTAACAAACGATGCACAAAAACAACAATGAAACATGGTGCATTCTCCAACCTACAATATACTACCTAGTGGCATTTATAAAATTTTTAATTTAAGCTTTTGAAATTAACAACCTATTTTTCATGCACTCATGAACAAGAATAGATTTTGCAATATTTTGAGATTTTGGCATTTTGCTGACAATTCTGTGCAAGATAATACACCACTGAAAAAACTAAATCCATTTCTCAAAATGCTTGAAGATGCTCTCATTTCTAAATACACCCCTTCTCAAAAAATGAGTGTTGATGAGTTTTTATTCATTTATGAAGGAAGATTGCATTTTAGGCAATATATCAAAAGCAAAAGATTAAGATTTGGAATGAAGATTTTCAAATTAGTTGATTCTAATGGAGTAACAATTAGGTGCAAAGTATACACAGGACAATGGAGATTAAAGATAGTGTTATATAGGAAAATTTTTAGGCAAATAACATCATATATACACTGTTACTGTTATACATCTCCAAAGTTATACAGTTTTTTGAAAGCTCTCAAATGTACATTCAAACAGGGAAGTCAGTGTCAAAAGGAAATCAAGGGCAGGACCTATTGAAATAAACATTCCCACTTGTATTGATGATTATAATTGCAATAAGGGTTTTGTTGACAGAACCGACCACGTTTTGCATTATTACATTGTGAATAAAAAACAATTCATTGGTACAAAAAACTTGCAATGCATTTTGTTCAAGTGCAAAGATCAACTCTTAATTCAAGTGCATATATCAACTCTCAATTCTCAAAAACTTAAAGCAAACTGCTACAAGGTTGCAGAGAGTTTGTCAAATGTTGTTCCAAGGAGAATTAGTCTAAAATTTTGCTTTGCATTGCATGCAAACTGCTACAAGTTGAGTTAAGTTAGTCAAAAGTTTTGTGTTGCTGTTGCAAGACTTGCTCTTGAATGTAGAGTATATATGACAAATTTTAATACGTCTTGAAGTCAATTATGTAAAAATTACTTTTCTTGTTTTTATGATTAATAAAAAAGCAAAGTTTTTGTATTTCAATGTATATTTGTTTGTATTTTGATAATTAAATATTGTTTAATAGCACTTATTAACAGCAAAGTTTATTCAGAGATTGCTTTATGTGTTTCTAAAAGCTTTTTGATGCACATTTCAAAAATGTCTTTTTTTCTAGCACATCACAATTGAGATATTCTCATTTTTTGTTTTTACAGTTTGAGCTACAAAAACTTGTGCAATACAGACTTCAGCATGCTTTCTAGTTTAGCAATGGCATTTTTAAAAGCATTTCAAAACTTGTACGGATAAGTAAAAACTGATAAAACAAAGCATTGTACTGAATACATGACATATCTATTAGCTAAAAATGTATGTGGTGTGCTTCAGTCCTTCAATGCCAGGTAGTTTTAGTTGTTTTGTAGTTGTGCTTTACTAGAAATGTTTATTAGTTACAATTGATTATGTTTTTTCAGAGCTTATAAAAATTAGTTTACTGTTTATAAGTTTCATAATAATGCCAAGAAAGTGTAAAAATTATCCAAACTTGTTTTGCAATTTATGTGGCAGCTTTACAATTAAAGCTCAACAACAAGCCATCACAACTGATCTGAAAAATACATACAAACTGTACTTTGAGAGTTTAAGATAAGCTGTGGGCACCACATCAAGTGTGCACTTCTTGCTCAAGTGGCTTCTGAACAAATGAACAAACAAACATCAGCATTGCATTTACTGTTCACATGATATGGTGGGGACCAGAGACTGACTACTTTCAAGTTATTTTTGCCTTGTAGTTGTAAAAGAGCTTGGTGTGAAGCAGAGAATGAAGATTACATTTTATTTATTAATTTTATTTTTTTATATTTATCTCTGTATTTATCCTCCTGACTTGCAGGAAAGTGACAGAGGCGCTAATACATATGGTAGTCAAGTAACCCGACCTGCTTCCGAAGATATCAAGATATTGCTGTCCACTTGTAATTTAATTGAGATATGACTGTAATTTAGAACTGCTTGCCAGGACCACCAAGCAGGGGAAAGTGTTGTAAAGTGTCTTTCCCAAGGACACAACAGAATGGCACAAGTAGGTTTTGAACTGAGATCATGTTGGTCATGAGGACGGCGCATTAACCACTCGACCACACTGCCGAAAACTTACATACCCAAATCTTGACTCAGAATGAAGAATCGTTTCTGATAATGCTTTAATGCTTGCACCACTAACACCCAAAGATGGGCTTGTAGCTTTTGCTAATGAAGTTAAGGAAGATTCTGATAAAGGAAGTATTCAATAGATTGCTGCCACCACTAGCAATTCAACAGATTCTGAGTATGAATCACATGAAAGTTCAAAACTTTTCTTCTTTACCAGGAATGCTTAAAAGATCTTATTATAGAATTAGCACTTTCGAAAGAAAAAGCAGAACTGCTTGCATTAAGATTACAAGAAAATAACTTTTTTCAGAAAGATGCAGTTGTTACCATTACAGAAAGCACAACATAAACTTGTTAACAGTTTTCAGTGCAGATGGACCACTGTGCTACTGTCAAAATATTAACAGTTTTTTTGAAAAATTGGGAGAGGAGCATATAGCAAGTTAGTGGCATCTTTTCCTGGACTCATCTAAAAGAAATTTCAAAGCGGTTTTTTCCATTATTGTAATATATAGCTACCTTTTCCAGTAGTACACTCTGTGCATTTAAAGGAATATTATAAAAGTATTGAAATCCTCCTTAATGCCCTTCAGTATAATTGTTTTTAACTTATAATAAATGGAAGATTTGTAGAGACTTAAGATCATCAAGATTCTGATGGGAATGCAAGGGGGATTTACCAAACACTGCTCCTTTCTTTATCTACAGGATAGTTATGTTACTGCAAAGCACTATGTCAGAAGACACTGGTCACCAAGAGATTCATACACTCAAAGATTTGCAAATATTAAAAGTATCCTTTTAGTTGAACTAAAGGATTTATTCATGCCAAGACTTCATATAAACAGAGGTGCACCCAGGGGGCTGATTTGGAGGTCATGTCAGCCCCCTTTTAAACACTTTTGTCAGCCTCCTTTTTGCCTAGTGTCAATCCCCTTTGCGCGCTGATACACAAAAAATGATAGAACTTTTGCGCTGATAAGTAAAGTGATGTTTCGTGCCAACCTAACTATAACAAATGGTTTTTGTTTTTCTTTCATCAAAGGGTAGATACGAGCGCGTTTTCACACGTTTTCGCTTCAGTGTTTTTTTGTAAAGTGTCCCAATTTTTAGCAAAATTTTGATCTATAATTACATTTGCCATTTTTAGTATCTACAACAGTGGTTTTCAACCTTTTCTGTACCGTGGCCTATTTTTCAACCCAAGTTAACTTCACAACCCACTTTGGTCAACAAAATCAAATTCCCATCCCAAAATCATAGTGTTAAAAAAAAAAAAAAAAAAAGGTCTTCACTTGGAATTGCTGTCAATTTTCCCTATTTTTGTCCCAAAATCATAGTGTTCTCTAAAAAAAAAAAGTCTTCATGTGGTTGACTGCACAGGACGCCAGAAAAATAATTAAAAAATGGGACGGATGGCAAGCCTAATTATACATATATATTATACATATTGCTTTCATTTTGATTTATGCTCCATGGCCCACTAAAAAAACACTGTGGCCCACTACTGGGCCATGGCCCATAGGTTGAAAACCCCTGATCTACAACGTTCAACAAAAATGTTTATGTGATGCCTAAGTATACACTAAACGTCGTTCGCTTCCTAACAGATGCCCTTGTACGGTGGATGAGTTTTAATTGCCAAAACGATTGCGAAAACAGTTGTTTACATTTTATATGGCATTTAAAAAAAACTCGAAACCTTAAATCTTTGGTCAAATTTGCTGCTTCCGCGCTGTATGTGGCATTCGATGACCATTGTTTAAGCCTGGGCAACAGTCATTTTATTTCAAGTTTTTTTAACCAAGAGTTTATCCAGTTTATCATAGCTTTTATTATGACATCAAACTAATCTTTTGTAACACAGTTTGCTTTCAAAAGATTATGCTGCACAATGCAGGATATTATAGTTTTGCTCAGCTGAAGCAAATCACTTGCTAAAGTAGGAAAGCGCTTATACAAGTTGAATTTTGCGATTGCAGATTATTAATTGTGATGTAACAGTTTACCTTACAACATTTAAATAGTACTGTACTTTTTTTAATTGAAACCATTTCTATGACGTAATAATTTGGTTAGTACATTCTAGCAAATTCTGATGGCCATACATATAAAATTGAAATTTTAAAATTCAGTTAATTACAGTAGAAAAAAAAACAATTAGGTGTTTTTTGATATTGAGTTTTAATTTTATCACAAAAGCATTAAATCTCCAAAATATCTGCTAAAATTTATTGCTTATATAAAAACAAAATTTTTGAGCAACTTGAAATTCCTCTATTCTGTAAAATTTTAAGTAGTCTATAGTTCTTTAACGTGGTTCTGAGCAGAACTCGTTTTGCAAAATAACAAATAAGGCAAATGAAAAAACAAGACTTATAGGTTTTCAATTAGTACAATGTATGAAAATGGGAATTTAATGAAGTGACACTTTTGGAAAATATTTCCATTTCCAAGTCTTCCAAAAGAGTCACTTCATGGAATTCTCACCTTAACTTTTCGCGCTACCATTACACCTTAGCGGTTATAATAACTTATGCCTGATAAGGTCCAAAGACCAAAACAGGCCTGTCGCATAATAATCGTCCTCTTTGTTAATTTGTTTTTGTCGCTTTTTTACTGTTTCTATTCAACTCGTTGAAATTCCATTTGATTGGTTACATTGTGATCTCTTTAGAAAATACATTGTACTTGTTGAGAATTGATTTTTCACATGTTGCATCCGCTTCGGCCTGGATCCTTTTTAAGTGTTTTTTCACATTAATTGTGTTGATTAAGTTATAGCAACGTTTCTTGATTGTCAGTAATTTATAGGTTTTAGTTACTTTCTTAAAACAACATTAGAATGATCGGTAGCACTACTTGGCTTTTAGATAGCGAGCTGAAATCTGCAGAAAAAAACGCCGCCATCAGCAATTTCGCAAGACGCGATGAAGTCTTTGTGACGGCGCAAAGCATCGGGCGCGCTCGTAGAGTTTACTAAAATGGGCGGTAATTAGAAAAAACCTTGGGGGTGTGGGGGGCTTTGCTTTCCTATGTTTGAAAAAATGTTGAAATTCTGTCATCCCCCTTTTTGGGGGGCTGGGTGCGCCCCTGCATATAAAACTGAGATTAATGAAGAATTTTGTTAAAGCTCTAGGGAAGAGCAGTTTCAACATGTTTGCATTTCCAACAAGTGTCCCAGAATAAGTGAAGCAAAACTGAAAGAAAGCATTTTCGTTTGCCCACGAGATTGAGAAGTTCTAAAAGATCCAAATTTTGATAAAACACTGACTGCAGTCAGGCAGCCTTGAACGATGCTTGAAAAGCATTTGAGTGGCTGTGTGCAAACTTTATGGGCAATAACATGTCACCTTTATTTTAGGAGAAATTTGAAAATCAACTTGAAACTTACTAAGAAATGGGTTTTTGCAAGTCTTCAAAAGTGCATTTTTGACACCCACACCTAGATTTTTTCCCTGCAAACTTTGGTGCAATGAGTGATGAGCAAAGTCAATGATTTCACTAGCATATACAACCAATGAAGGCATGCATACCAAAGTTTCTAAAATAAAGGAATGATGGGTGATTATTGCTGGATGCTGTATCACGATGATCAAAGCCATTCTTACAAATGAAAATTGTATTGGAAGCATTTTCAGGTAATTTTAGTAAACTCTGCATGTGATATGTGGGTAGGCCAACTCAAAATGCTCAGTGGGTTTGCAAAGAACAATTGTTTTAAGAGTTGCACCAGTATTACAGGGTGGGGAAAATGTTCCCGGACTTGTTTTGCATTTTATATTTATCAATCTTCCGTAAGGATTACAGTACTAAAATTACGCTAATCTGTCACTTATATTTTCGTTCTTTATTCCAGAGTAGTTAGATATAGTGTATTTGTTAAAATTTACTGACAATATGAGTAAACGTGATGCTATCATTGAGCTTTATCGTGCGGGAACGCCTATTCCAAAGATAATAAAGCAGCTGAAGGTACCAAAGTCAACCGTTTATGATGCTGTAAAGAGATATCAAGATCTGGGCAATACAAAGGATTGTCCCAAAAGTGGGTGGCCTTGCACAGCTCGTACCAAAGCCAACATCAAGGCTGTTCGGGAGAGGGTGAGGAGGAATCCAAAGCGATCCATGAGAAAAATGTCACAAGAGATGAATATGGATCCAAAATCCATGAGGACCATTGTCAAAAGTGACCTGAAGCTTTCTCCCCTCAAACTGAAGAAGCGCCAGCAGCTCACAGTCCTTCAAAAAAGAAAAAGGGAAGAGCTCGACTTCTCTTGAATTTCATAAAATCAGGCATGCAAACGGGTAACATTGTCTTTTCAGATGAAAAGATGTTCACCGTGGAGGCTTAATTCAATTCACAAAATGACAGAGTGCTGGCGAAATCCTCTGCTAACATTCCTGAAGAAGTTCTGACAGTTTATCGGCGTCAGAAGCCAGCATCTGTCATGGTTTGGGCTGGAGTCTCCAAAACTTGGAAATCATCCCTGATTTTTGTGAAAGAGGGAGCAAAAGTGAACACAAATGCATACATCGATGATATTCTGACCCCTGCCCTTTGTGAAATGAAAAAGCACTTCAAAAATGACAAATTCATTTTTCAGCAGGACGGTGCTCCCTCTCACACATCCAACAGAACTCAAGAATGGTGTTGAGCCAATTTTCCCAATTTTTGGAGCAAGGATTTGTGGCCGCCTTCATCACCTGATCTCAACCCAATGGACTTCAGTGTGTGGTCCATGTTGGAGTCCGAGGCCTGCCGCTCTTCACATGACACGGTAGGAAGTTTGAAAGAGTCTCTGATGAAAGCATGGGCCAAAATTCCCCAGGAAAAGTTGCGTGCCGCAGTGGAGAGCTTCAGAGGTAGACTTCAGCAAGTAATTGATGCCAAAGGGGGGCATATTGAAAAGTGAATGATGATCATTTTTTTGTTACACCTGAATACATTGTAGAAAGCCTTGAACTTTTATATCCTTTACTCAGTTTCACAATTATCGCAATTTACTTTGTCCGAGAACATTTTCCCCACCCTGTAAGTGATATAATGGGGATTTATAGGATATTTCAAACAAACTACTTCAAAACACAATTTGGTTTAACTCAAAAATATTGTCAAGCATTAACATGCAGATATTTTGAAAACTTGATGTGCTAGAGAAAAAACAAAGGCAAGTTTGGAATCAATACAAAAAATTATCTTAAAAATAAAAAACTTAAATAAAAATTTGTTAACCAGTGTAATTTTGTAACCTATTATACCAGTACCTTGCTTTATATGTTTGATGTTTCTAACTTAAATTTTGTTACAATTTTCCATTTTTCAGGTGAATTTCATTAAATTTGTTAGAAGTAGTGTAAAAAGTGTAGTTTTACATTGATCTACATTTAGTTTAGTTAATCTCTTCAGAATATATTTGCTTTATTACTTTCAATTAATATATTTTAAAAGAAAAATATTCATGAAAGAGCAAAATAATAATTAATTTTACTATTTTATGTGCAATTATGCAATGACTACCTCATTGATCTTGCTCACACCATAAAACAAAAGCTTTTTTGTTTTATTTATTTTTAGTCTGTAAGTGTTGTTAACCTTATTTTTCATTGACAAATTTTTTGCAATTCTATTCTTTTTCCACAATCAGAACAGTGTCATCTGCATATCTCATATTATTTACTCTTGTACCACCAACTTTGATTCCAATACAGTCTTGGAAAATCCATTTTCCATATAAGTTGAATAAATTTCCAGTTTTTTTTCTGGAAACCAAACTGCATTTCTCCCGCTTTTTTGTCAATTACTTTGTTTAGCCTCTTAAGGATAATTTTCAGTAGCAACTTAATATCATGTGACCTGATACAAATGGTTCTATAATCACTAAATTTGATTGCTTTACCTTTTTTCGGTATGATAATAAGCTCGGATTTTAAAAATTCTTGTGCCACTTCACCTGATTGAAGGACTCAATTTTTCAGCAACATTGTTTTTTTGTTTTGGTCCAACACTTTCAGCATTTCAGCAGCTATGCAATCCAATCATTGCCTTTACTTTGTTCATCCATTTGATTGCATATTTCATTAGATGGCAATTGGCAGTGTGGTCAAGCAGTTAAAGCACTGTGCTTATGATCAACATAGTATTGGTTTGAAATCTACTCACGCCATTCTGTTGTGTCCTTCGAAAAAACACTTTACGACACTTTCCCCTGCTTGGTGGTCTTGGCAAGCAGTTCTAAACTTCAGTCATATCTCTATCTCTATTACCAGCAGACAACAATATCTTGGTATCTCCGAAAGCAGGTTGTGGTGGTTGCTTATCCTATGTATTAACGCCTCTGTCGCATTCCTCGAGTCGGGAGGATAACTGTAGAGTTAAAATAATAAATGAATAAAATTTTCTTTATTTTAATTTCATATCCATCTAATTCTCCATCTAATTTTGTCTTGTCTCTGCACCTGTTGTCATAAAACAACTCTTTTTCGTATTCTTCTTATCATCTTTTCATATCTTCTGCATCATACAGCAGTTTTCTGTTCTTATCAACAATTTTTCCTCCACTTGGATATCCTTATTTTCAACTTTGTGACATTTTTTAGGTATTGTTCTGTGAGCATGCTTTTGTTCTAGGTCCTCTATTTCTTTGCAGTGCATCTCCATTCAATATTTCTTTGCATTTTTGTACATTTTTTGAATTTGGCAGTTCAGTTGGTGATACTTTGTTGGATTAAACTTTACTTTCTCTCTTTCATCCATCAACTCACTTATCTGTGAACCATGGTTTTCAGTCTCAGTATCTTTTATTTCTGCTCCGCCACAACAAAAACAGAAAGAAATAAACAAACATATAGGACTTTAGCAGAAGAAGAAAAAGGAAGAAGCAACAAAATGTTAAACATTATAGCATGCAGACAGTAATATTTGATATAGTAGTTATAAGAATGGTGCATGGTTGCAACACCTTACATAGAAAAGCAGATAAATACATAAAAAAGAAGATACATAGAACTAATAGAATTATAAGACAGGGAAAAACATACTAGGAGATAAAAAAGAAATGCCCAACAAAGCAAGACGTACCATGTATTTGAGGCATTGTTGTTTTGGCGGCAAAAATATGGTGGGAAGCACAACAAGCCTTTGACCAAAAAGGGTCAGACAGGCAAACAAATCCACCGAAAGAAATCCTGTCACGGGTCAAAAAGGACCAACTCATGGAGACATGGTACGAAAGAAAGAAAAAAAAAAAAAAAATACACACACACATAAAAAAATTGTTTGAACATTTTCTGTTGAGATGTCTAGTCTTCACACAATCTAGTCTTCTCTATTAGAAGCAGTTTCTTCAGATAGAAGTCCCGTGTCCTGAAAAATAACAAAGACAAGGCCAGACAAAGCTCAACGGCCAAAAAAAAATACTAATAATAATAATAATAATAACAATAATAACATTCGTTCTAATCAAGCAGATTATCAGTAATTGTAGTCTAGATTAAAGTTGGTTATTCTATTGTAGAGTAGGTTTGGTACTAATACTAAACTATTTGTATTAATTTAACAAGGAATTTGGAAAACGTGCCAAGTGTTGAGTGAGTTTTTTTCTGAAAGTGTTGCTTGAATGGCTGTGTCTGATCTCTGAAGGTATTTTGCTCCAGAGTTTAGGTCCAGGAAATTTCAGAGATTGCTGACTTACTTTAGTTCTGAAGCAGTTTGATATTATTTGGCTGTTGCTTTTGGTTTTCATTTTTAAAGATTTTTGTGTGAAAAAGTTATTAAATCCTGGTGGAAGTTGTTTGTTTTCATATTTAAACATCATTTGTGCTATTTCTAGGTTGTAAAGATTATTTATTGTAAGAAGTTGAGCGTCTTTCATAGCTTCTGTGACGTCACTGTTGTGTTGCAGATCAAATGTCATTTTTAAAAATCTGTTACATATATTCTGCAGTTTTCTAATTAGAGTGGAGTTTTCAAAACACCAATTGTTTATGCAGTATCGTATGTGACTAATCAATAAAGAATGATATATAATTAGGAGAGAATCTTTACTTAAACATGGCTTGATTTTCATAGTTACCACCAATAGTGCTTGTAACTTTTTTTTAAGAGATAAAATGTGATCTTTCCATGACAAGTGTTCGTCCAGAATAACTCCTAATAGTTTAAAAGATGAGATTTTCTGAATTGCAGTGTTTCTGATTTTCAATGTTAAGTTGGGAGTGGGTGTGTTGAGGGTTTTAAAGTGCATGCACTTTGTTTTATCAATGTTTAAAGAAAGCTTGTTGGTCACTAATCAGTTGTCGATGTTATTAAGCTCTTCATTGCATTGTTATACAAGCTTTTTTGTTTTTTTCCTGAAATTAATATAGTTGTATCATCTGCAAAGGCTAAACAACTGCTGTATCTCAGGCATTTAGGAAAGTCATTGACATATATTATGAACAGGATGGGTCCCAGAATTGAGCCTTGGGGGACAGAAGAGGTCAGTTTATTGATGTTTGTAGATTTAGTGCCAAGGACTTCAGTTTGTTGAGTTCTATCTGTGAGATAACTTTTAAACCAAGAAAAAGGTATGCCTCTTACTCCATAATGGTACAGTTTGTTAAGCAAGATTTTATGGTCAATAGTATCAAAGTTTATGAATCTTTGATACTATTGACCATAAAATACTTATCAAAGCTTTAGAAAGATCTAAGAAAATCCCCAAAGTTGATTGCTTGTTTTCAAAGGCTGTTGTAACTTTATCAGTTAATAATGTAATAACATGTGAGGTGGAGTGCCCTTGTCTAAAACCAAACTGGTGATTGGACAAAAGATTGGAGTTATTGAAAAACGAATAAAGACGTCTGTGTACAATTTTTTCAAGAATTTTGGAAAAATTGGATAGCAAGCTAATTGGTCGATAGTTTGCTGCATTTTTTGTGTTTCCTTTTTTGAAAATAGGAATTACTTTTGCATGTTTAAAAAATGTAATAAACTTGCCTTGGGAAAGGGAAAGATTAAAAACATAACTCAGTGCTGACAATGCATTAATAGGTAAGTATTTTAGTAGTATAGAAGGTATACCATCCCAACCAGCACTAAATTTTGAAGGAGTTTCAGATATAAGTCAAGATAATTCAAAAGTAGTTGTTGGATAGAAAAACATTGATGTAGGGTTTGACGTACCAAGAAAATTATGATAACTAACAGTTGTTTGTGGAAGATTTTTTTGTAGTAATTAAGGTGTGTTTGTGAAGCAGTCATTGAAAATGTTAGCGATTTCAACAGGATCAGTAATTGCTTTGTCATTAGTATTTAGTTCTAGTTTTTCAGGTCTTTGCTGTTTGTTTTTGCCAATTAAGTAGTTAATGCATTGCCAACTTTTTTTGATATTGTTTTTGAACTTTGTAAATTTTTAAAATATTCTTTTTTCTTGTAATTGATTGTGTTAAAGTATAGATTTCTTAACTTTTAATATTTTGCTTTTAGGTTTTGACTGCCTGTGGTTATGTATTGTTTGTATAATCTGTCTTTTTTATGTAGTAACTTTGCAAGTTCTTTGTCATACCATTTACAACTGTTTGGTCTGTTTTTGGAGCATTTTAAAGTGAAACAGTTTTTAACTTTATTGTTCATTAGATTGTGGAATTGTGCATAGGATTGATCAGGATCTGATTCTTGAAAGACTGTTGTAAAATCAACTTGTTTGATGGATCTTTGAAATTGAAGAAGATATTGTGGACTGAAGCATTGCATGAAATTTTTTTGGAAAGGAGATAATTCTTCGATAACAGATGTTTGAAAAATGGGTAAATGGTCAGCTACTTGGTAAACAATAATGCCACTGAAAATTTTTGTGTTTGTGAAATTAGTCCAAATGTGGTCTATAGTTGAACTACTTTTTTCAGTAATTCTTGTTGGTTTGTTAATTAAAGGATAATAGTTAAAGCTAAACATGGTTTCTACAAAAGCATCTGTGTGATGATCTAAAGAATCTAGTAAGTTAAAGTTAAAATCTCCTGAAATGATGCATTTGTTTTTTGTTTTGTTTATATTATTTAGTACATAGTGAAGAGAATTGTTAAAAGAATCTATTGAATTTTTATCTTTTCTAGGAGGCCTGTAAACTGTATTTTCTTCCATGCACCTTTTTTTACCAACATTTTTTTATTGCATCCACAACTACAATTTTGAATTTATTCCAATCCTCATTGGTTGATTTATTGTCATTTTTAACTATATCTTCCAGAGCTTCAAATTGATTTTCTATTTCTATTTTGAAAGCAGTTTAAAGAAAAAGATTGAAAATCATTGTTCTAGTGCAGGGGTGGGCAAATAATATCAGCTCGAGGGCCGCATTCGGAAGTTGAATTTATTTGCGGGCCGCATTATAGTGATCTCTAAAAAAAGGTCTTCATTTCGATTTCGTCTCAGATTCTGATGGGTCAGTTTGAGGTATATGTGGCTCGTTTTGCACATTATACTCGGGTGCGGATAATACGTAGAAAATTACGGTATTTATTTTAGCCGACGATTCGTTTATTTTCATCTATATTTACAACGGAAATTTATATCCGTACAAACTATAATTGTGGTTTAGGCAGGCATAAGTGGGCCGTAAATTGCCCATCCCAGTTCTACTGTAGTTTCAACAAGAAATTCGGTTTATTCAGGTTGGTGATTCTCATGGTTCAGTTTGAGGTATATGTGGCTCGTTTTGCACATTATACTCGGGTGCGGATAATACGTAGAAAATTATGGTATTTATTTTAGCCGACGATTCGTTTATTTTCATCTATATTTACAACGGAAATTTATATCCGTACAAACTATAATTGTGGTTTAGGCAGGCATAAGTGGGCCGTAAATTGCCCATCCCAGTTCTGGTTTCAACAAGAAATTCGGTTTATTCAGGTTGCACACTATTGTGCGGTTGACAAAGTTTTATTTTGTATCTCTATATTTATCATCCTGACTTGCAGGAAAGCAGCAGAGAGGCGCTAATACAGTAACCAATTACCCCGACCTTCTTCCGGAGGTGCCAAGTTATTGCTGTCCGCTTGAAATTTAATAGAGATGTGACCGAAACTTAGAACTGCTTGCCAAGACCACCAAGCAGGAGAATTTTTGTAAAGAGTCATTCCCAAAGACGCAGCAGAATGGCATAAGTAGATTTTGAACCGAGACCAAGTCGATCACAATCTTGGTGCTCTAAGCACATGACAACACTGCTGACAAGTTTGATGTTAACAAGAAAGTGTATGCATATGTGCTATATATGTGTATACGAGGTGTGGCTAAAAAGAAACGGGACTGACTTCACAGGTTGTGTAATACAAATAACCTTCAGGAGTCAATGCTTTCACAGCGTGGCATAACATGTGTTCTCTGTTTAACAGCTGTTTCTATACAACAACGCTATTGTGTTTGCTTTTACAGAGCCTTAAGTGAATCTGATAAATTGCTTGTTGAAAAAAATTTATGGTGCAATATTTGTTTTAAGTGTTTGTGGTAATAAGAGTTCAATTGCAAAAGGACACTTGAGAAAAAAGTCAATCTCAAATTTTGTGTCAAACTTGAAAAAATAGCGGCGGAGACTTTGAAAATGTTGCGTGAGATTTATAAAAATTCTGCCATGTCTAGGACAAAAGTTTTTGAATGGCACAAGCGGTTTGTAGAAGGCAGGGAGGACGTGGAGGATGACCCAAAGTCAGGAAGGCCTTGCACTTTCACGACCAATGCCAACATTGAAAAGGTGCGACACTTGGTTTGCGTCATGGCCAACGAATTTGGGATGGACAAAGAAACGGTTTGAACCATTTTGGTGGACGCTTTGGGCATGTGGAAGGTGTGTGCCAAAATGGTGCCAAGACTCTTGACGCAGGAGTAGAAAGCTCATTGAGTGAATGCATGCCAAGACATTCTTCAGCAGCTGGAAGCAAGGCTGCCAATAAGAAGTTTTTCTTTCCCCCAGGCTTGCCTGGAAAATTCCCCCAGATTCATGCAAAATCTTCCAACATACAAACAAAATGACAAAAACGACTTACACATTATTTGCAAAGGTTATTGAAAGTTTTAAAGTTTAAACGTATTTAATGTCGAATATCAATATGTTTTTTTGGCCAAGCCATATCCAACCGAAATGCGTCACAGGGCCAAAATTCATTTTGCTACCGTATTGTAGAAAGGGCCGCAAACATAATGCACTGAAAAGAAATTGCATAAAAATGAAAGGAAAAATGAACGCAGAATTTTGCTCCGATTGTTTCTAAGTTTTATCCCAAAACTTAGGTGTTCTCTAAAAAAAAAAAAAAAAAAAAAAAGGTCTCGTCCTAAAATCTCTTATCGATTTCCGCCCCTGATGTCTTTCAGCAATCTCGTGGAACTCTTTTTCGTAACCAGAAAACCGGAAGTCGTCGTTGGGCCGTAACAGAACCTTAAGTGGGCCGCAGGTTGACTTCCCTGGTCTAATATTTGATAAAAAATTGTTTTATGCAATTTGAGGCAAGAATATAGCAGGTGTGAGAAAACAACAATCCATAAGTAAAATTCTCCCGGGTCTTTACTAATTTCAAAAATTTATTTTCATTTCCCCCAAATCTGGGGAAATCCCCGATGTCTGGCAGCCCTGGCTAGAAGTAGACGACAAACTCTTGGAAAAGGTCAGCACAGGTGATGAATCATGGATTTTTCGATATGATACTGAAACGAAGCGATAAAGTTTTCAATGGAAAAGTGTGTCTTTGGCAAGACTGAAAAAGGCCGGCATGCAACGGTCGCAAGTGAAGGTGATGTTGATCACCTTTGACCATCACGGAATGTTGCATCACGAATTTGTGCCTCGAGGACAAACAGTTGATCAACAATTTTACAAGAAAGTCCTCACTTGCCTTGTGAACAAAATCAGTCAAGAACAAAGAGACTCCTGTGCAGG
This sequence comes from Diplosoma virens, assembly GCA_963680785.1. Classification (NCBI taxonomy): domain Eukaryota; kingdom Metazoa; phylum Chordata; class Ascidiacea; order Aplousobranchia; family Didemnidae; genus Diplosoma; species Diplosoma virens. The sequence goes on along the minus strand of OY796887.1, from coordinate 7,982,639 downwards.
CAAAACCTGGATTTTGCATCACGATAATGCACCTGCTCACACAGCCCTCATCGTGAAGTACCTCTTGGTCTCAAAAAGAAATCACTACGTTGGATCATCCACCGTATTCGCCGGACTTAGCCCCTTGTGATTTCTTTTTTTTCAAAAACTGAAAGGAATACTCAAGGGGACACGCTTTGAAGAAATCGATGACATTGTAGCGGCTTACTGCCTATATATATATATATATTTGTTTAGTTCTTAGCTTGCTGCGTGCCTACTACATACAAAAACACGTCCTCACTTTTCTGTCTCAACTCTTTTCGTTCTCTTTTATTAGTTTCTTTTTTACCGTTTTTAAATGCACGATTAAAGGCAATCGTCAACGCGTAGTGCGTTAAAGGGAATCACCCACTAAAGTAGCGTGGTCGCTACAATCCTCCCTGCACTAGAAATAAAATGAAAAGTAATGAGGAAGGAAGCAGTGAACGTAAAAACAAGCATAACGAAATTGAAATAACAACAAAAAGTCAAAAGCACTGTGGCGAATATACAGTATATACAATATGCACATTGACTAGCGCCGTAAAAAAACTTGTCTTATATCGGAATGGAACAACACCAGCAGCCGCTTTGAGAAACTCAAAGGAAGGGCCCTTTCCCTGAATCCCTCATAACAACGTGTAAAAGGCGAGGATTCACCCCGACAGAGAACAAATAAAACGGGTGTCATATTAAAAACGGATGTCATAATCAAGGAGCCTGGTAGGCATGTTGACTCTTCTCCCTTTTCGCGTGGTAACTTGTGGTGAGGTGAGAGAAGATGAATAAAAGGTGTCGGTAGACATGTTATCCTCAGAAGAGCAAGTTATGGTTGATGTAGGTGATAATGGCTTGAAAGGAATAATGTTACTGTTGCCGGCGCCGAGTTCGTTTGCGGACGGCGATGAGTTGACTAGCTAGGCTGTTGAGATTTGATATTGTGGTTTAAACGTTTTAGAGAAAGATGAGCCACCTTCCAAAGTGTCTACAGAGATGTTGTCAATATGAGTCTGCAAGTCTACAACGAAATATTTGGGGTGGCGCTGAATGATTCGGAAAGGACCTTTGTAGACTGCGTGCAATGGTGGGCGGTGGCTATCGATTATGATGAAAACGTGGGTCGTACTAGGATCCATGAGGGCCTTGTCCACATAATGTGCTCTGTTGATACGTTTCGGTGCGAAATACGGGATTTGCTGCATATAATGGCTCAAACTTTGAGCGAAAGATGACGAATTAATGTTAAAAGTGTCTTCAGAAACGGGCTCAAAAAATTCTCCAGGCAGTTTTACTGATTGGCCAAACAAGAGAACACTGGGGGTGGAGAAGTCCAGATCCTCTTTGGGCATCTTAGGTAATGTCAGGAGAGTCCAGGGTAGTTGATCATGCCACTCACTAGGTTCTTCGTGGCATTTCAAAGATGTTTTAAGTGTTTTGTTAAACCGCTCTATCAACCCTTGTGCCTGAGAATGATAGGCAGTGGAGTGATGTAGCTCGCAGCCCAAAGTTACACACATATCATTCCAAACAGTGCTAGTGAATTGTCGTCCTCTATCAAATAAATGCGTTCTGGGCATCCAAAAAGAGATACCCAGTGACGAATAAATCCGTCGACACACTTTTCGCGGTAATGCCAACTAGCGGTACGGCTTGAAAAAACCGTGAAAATCTATCAATGACGGTCAAGACGTAATTGTGACATTTAGAGAGTCCCAGCGGGCCTATGATATCTAGGTAGACGTGAGTAAAGCGTCCTCGAGGAGGGGGTGTAACCACCTCGACATTGGCCGTATTTCGCCTAATAACCTTTGATCGGGCTCAAGCTTGGCATTCTTTGGTCCACTGTCTGATATCTTTGCGCATGTCACGTCAAACCATCAATCGGTCAATGCTTTAGGTTCCGGATTTAATCCCGGGATGGGAGCTGGAATAAAAATGCTGGAAGACTGCCCTACGCATTGATTTTGGAACAAATAGTCTTAGCCTTCCTTGAGCGTCATCACACAAAAGTGTAGCGCCAGTTTCTCCCAACAGCACATCTTTTAACAGAAGGCCAGTCGTGTTGTTTTGCTTTAAATTTTGCAAATCCAAGTCGGACTGCTTTTCTTCCGCCATTTTGAGATAGTCGATGCCGGCAGAGTTAGAAAGGATTGAATTTAAGAGCGGCGGATCAGCCGGGCGGCTAAAGATGTCGGCAACGTTTTCCTTCCCGCTTACATGTTTTAATTTATTGGTCATTTGGCTGATAAAATCAAAGAACCGCTCTTGTCTGGGTGAAGCCACTCGGGTTGTGCTATAAAATTATTGGTCACAATGGGGCGATGGTCTGTATACAGATTAAAGTCTTTGGCTTCCAAATAATATCTGAAATGTTTTAATGACGCATAGCATGCAAACAATTCTCTTTCAAAAGTGGACCAGTGCAGCTGTCGTTTGGTCAGTCCTATTGACCAAAACGCTAATGGAGTGAGTGTCCTTTCTTTCCGTTGCTGTAGAACACATCCTATTGTGGTGCCACTAGCATCGGTCACCAATTCGGTTTGAGCATCTGGTCTGGAAATGCAAGCAGCGTGGCGTTAGTAAGTGCTTCTTTATTTGCCTGGAAACATGAAACTAATCCTTTGTTCCACGAAAGGGGGCGTCGAGGAGGGCACTGTGTAGCAAAGTCGTGTAATGGTTGTAACAACTCGGCGTAACCCTTAACGAAGCGGGCGTAAAATTGATACATTTCCAAATAAGCTTTTAGCTGGGGTTTTGTGCGTGGAAGCTGATAGTTTTTGATGGCCGAAACTTTGGATGGAAGAGGCCCTAGACCTTTGGGGGATACGTGGTACCCCAAAAATGAAAGACTGAACTGCAAAAAAACAATTGGATTCTTTTACTACCAAACCATGTTCACACAACCGCGAAAATACTTGGCGAAGGAGCTGGACGTGCTCCTCATAGCTTTGAAACATAATGATAAGGTCGTCAAGATAGCAGTAAACTTGAGGTAATCCGCTAACTACTTCGTTCATCAAACGTTAATAGTAGCATGAACTTAAAGAAAGACCCTTGGGCAAATAATTGTTCCAAGACTCCTTGATCGCTCCAAGACCTGAGGGATAGAATTTTTATGAGCAGAGAAAGAAATTTTGAACTTTTGATCGGTTGAAAATATGTAGATCACGATTCCTTGGGTACAAAATTGAAAATTGCGGTCCTACGATAAGTTTTTTAGTTCAAATTTGTTTTTATGACGACACTTGCCGATGAGGTCCGTTCTTTTGTTAAGTGTGCTAGGTGGGTCTGCCAGGAAAATAACCGGTTTTTCAACGAGGCATAGATTGCACCTGGCGGCACCGGGTTGATAGGTGCTAGATCTGGCTGAAATGCTTCATTTAACATGAGGGTCTCTCCCATTATCTATGGCTTTCCAGAAGGCTTTCGATAGCTCGGTGGTATATCTTTTTTGCTTGCTCTTGAAAGTCTGGCGATGGTTGTAAAAACGGGATTTAAATTCCGTTTCGCAGCATTTATAGTACGATTTGGGAAGATGTTGCTGTCTGATGATATGCTAGCTTTATAAACGATAGCTTTATTGCGACATCCATAGTACGATTTGTATATACATAGGCCTATATATATGTACGTACAGCCTGTTTCACCAAAGACGGCTCATCAGATGGAATCTTATTAAAATAGAATATTTGATATAGAATATTATATTTGAATAAGATGCCACCTGATGAACTGTCTTTGGCGAAATAGGCTGTTGTGGATTTTAAATTTCTAATTTTTATTCTATTCTAATGCTTTCATTAATAAATACTGCTCTAGCTATTCGGTTATTGAGCTCTGTACCGGCGAAGTAAAGCAAACAGATATATATATATATACGTATATTCAGTGGCGGCTCGTACATAGGGGCCACAGGGGCCGGGCCCCACTAAAAATTTGACTTAATTTTATTTATTTATTTATCTCAGACGCAAAAAACGCCCATAATATGTGAATTTCTAAAGAGAAACCCTATATTAAATATCAAAATGTTTACATGCGTGCCAAGATAACAGTTAACCGAAAAACAACGAGAAATATTTTCAAACATTTTTTGAAATCTCTTCAAAACGATCCAGAGGGGCCCACATATTCTGGCTCATTTACTTGTATATATTTATATCTAAAGCCAACCAACTCACGCGCCGCGCTTTGTGAAGATTTTCACTATGCAAGATTTCACTAGCACAAATTTGGGGCCAGCGATGTCTGGCCCAAACAGACGTAACTTATAAGCGGACGTTAGCTGCGCCTGCGCCTGCGCCTTTCCGTGTGCAGCCTTAAAGAATTAGTTATTATTCAGTTGATATTGGGTCATGTTGTGCATTCTTTTGTGAGATAGCAGTTTCTGCTTTTCAGCTCATGTTTTTCACAGCTGTCGTTGTTTATCAGTTATGTTCATTTTTATTTATGAATAACATGCTTAGTTTATTTATATTTTGTGTAATTTTTGTATTTCCAGATCAAAATAACTTAACTTCAAACAAGCTATTCCAGTAAATGGTGTCAAATTACTCACTAGCGAATACTACAATATCGATATCGCGATAGCGAATATCGCATTTTTTGCTAAATTTATTTACCCCACCTTTAAATTTAGATAGTCTACGAATGGAACTTTTTGACATTTTAATAATTGTTTTGTTGGCCCCACCATTAATGAAAGCCACGAGCCGCCACTGCGTATATTCTATTTAAATAAGTTGCCACCTGACGATTCGATAAGATGAAACAGACTGTTGTGGTTTTAACTAATAAAATGTAGTATTTAATAAATATAATATACGTACATGTATATATATGCTATAGGTTTAGTAGATAATGTATTATTGTTGTTGTATTTTGTATTGCTTCTATGTACGACGTATTTATAAGTTTTATTAGCCTATATCGAGTTGTAATTTATCAGAAAATATCCACTTTATTGATCAAAATTTTCCCACGAGTTGCAATGTGTATAAGTGTTTATTTTTTTATTTAAAAATTAAACAAGTTAATATATTCCTCAGAAATTAGCGTTTGGTAAATGGAAAATGTTCGTGAAGCATTAAATAGACTTAATGAGCCTAGTAATTATGATGATCGACAACTAGAAATCGAAAAACTTCGAAATTTGTATGCTACCAAAGGCTGTGGAATAAAATTGCTTGATGATAGTGACGAGTTTTTGCTTAAGTTTCTTCGAGCTCGCCTGTTCAAAGAAGATAAAGCTTTGGAATTGTTAAATAATTATCACACTTATTTTAAAAATTGGCCCGAAGTATTTGAGAAAGTAAAAAATCCTCAATCCATAAAACATGTATTTGAAGCAGGTTGTTTCATTGCTTTAAATGGTAAAGCTGTTGATGGATCAGCTGTTTGTATTGGTCGCCCAGGAAAACTAATTAATATTAATGTGATAGATTATCTTGCTGCAATGGTAATATCACTGGAAGTTCTACTGAAAGAAGAAAGTAATCAAATTTATGGTATAACGTTAGTATTGGATAGAAATTATTTAACATATCAGTTCATACAACAGGTAAATCCTTCTGTGGTTCGACAATTTTTTGATGTTCTTCAAAACGTTCTTCCGTTAAGAATAAAAAGTATGAATTTTATTAATGAGTCAAAGTTCTTTCAAGTTTTTTTTCTAACAATAAGTCTTTTTATAAATAAATCTTTGAAAGATTTGGTAATACATCACGGAAAGAACTTCAATTCGCTTTACAAAGTTGTTGAAGCATCTGTGCTTCCACCTGATTATGAAGGAACAGGTCCAGGCATTGATAATGTTGCAGAAAGATGGAAGAAAAAAATTTTTGGTGAATACGAATTATTGCAAGCAAACAAATTGAAGTAGTTGGCATGATTATAGTGATTTTCAATAAGTTCTGTTGTCTTGTAAAGTTGCGAGCTTTGATGAAAAAAAAAACAGTAAGCAAATAAAAAATGAATAGTTGCACATTTTTTTGTTTTATAACTGGTATGTAGTTTTGCGTGGGTCGACCCCAGCCAACATGGTCGTGCAGGGCCCTTGAGGGTAAAATGTGGGCAATGCGGGCTCGTGCGGGCAAGCCAAAACCGTAAGGGCCCGGTACAGGTCCGGTGCAGTTGTCACGAGGGTAAAGTGCAGTTTTCAAGTGGGCTATCGTCAATAGCAGACGTGTACAGGAACCGTGCGGTTCCTGTACAGTTTGGTAAATAGCAAGTGCCAAAATTTTCAAGTGAATTTTGGTGTAGTAATTATGTGAAGGAACTGTGCGGGTCCTGTGCAGGTGTTATGCGGGTTTTGAGTGGGCAATTAAAACCGAAAACCTGTACAGGTTTTGTGCGGGTCCCGTTCAGTTTGTCGTATTGTCCGAATAAGGTTTTTGAAACGCAATGCGTGTGCAAAGCCCGTGCCCGAACTGTGCAGGTCCTTCACAGTTCATCACATAAAAATATAAAACATTATTTGAAGTTTGCATGTAAAAATCATGTGCAGGAACTGTGCGGGTCCAGTGCAGTTTTCTATGCAGGAGTTGTGCGGGTCTCAGGTGGGCAATCCGAGTAGGATAACTGCACAGGTCCTGTGCGGGTCCGATGCAGTTTATTAAGTGTATTTTTTGATATTTTCAAGAATGCAAAGCAATATAGCAAAAACTTGATGGCTCTGTGCCGGTCCTTCACAGTTTCTCAGGTAAACTTTTAAAACATTATTTGAAGTTTGCATGTAAAAATCATGTGCAGGAACTGTGCGGGTACTGTACAGTTTTCTATGCAGGAGTTATGCGGGTCTCAGGTGGGCAATCTTAGTAGGATAACTGTGCGGGTCCGATGCAGTTTATTAAGTGTATTTTTTGTTATTTTCAAGAATGCAAAGCAATACAAAAAAAAACTTGCTGGCCCTGTGCAGGTCCTTCACAGTTTCTCAGATAAAATTTTTAAACATTACTTGAAGTTTGCATGTAAAAATCATGTTCACGAACTGTGCAGTTTGCTATGCAGAAGTTATGCAGATTTCAAGCGAGCAATTTAAGTAGGAAACCTGCACAGGTCCTGTGCGGGTCCCATGCAGTTTTTAACATATATTTTTGGATATTTTCAAGAATGCAAAAAAAAAATAATTAAAACTTTATGTTGGTCCTGCGCAGGTTCTTGTACAGATTTAAGGTTTCTGAAAACACCATTGCGAGTGCAAAGCCGCTGCGCCCGAACTGTGCAGGTCTTTTACAGTTTCTCAGATAAAATTTTAAAATATTAGTTGAGGTTTACAATAAAAATCATGCGCAGGAACAGTTTTTTATGCGGGATTTATGCGGCTTTCAAGTGGGCAATTAAAGTAGGAAACCTGTACAGATTCTGTGCGTATCCCACGCAGCTAGTCGTGTTGTCTGAATAAGGTTTTCAAAAACACCAATGCAAGTGCAAAGCCCGCGCCAAAACTGTGCAGGTCCTTTACAGTTTATCAGATAAAGTTTTAATATATTTTTAAACGTTTGCGAGTAGAAATCATGTGCCGGGACTGTGCGGGTCCCATGCAGACTTGCTATGCAGGAGTTATGCGGGTTTCTAGTGGACCATTCAAGTAGAAAAACTGTACAGGTTCTGTGCGGGTTCCATGCTGTTTATTAAGTATATTTTTTGATATTTTAACGAATGGAATTAATTTTTTTTTATTTATTCATTTAAATCAGACTCACGGTCCATAACAGAAAACAAAACAAAACAGCAAAAACTACACGGAATAAGAGACACATACAAAAAAACAACACTTCAAAAAAAATTAATAAAAAACTTGAAAACTATGGTAAGGGTTTGGAATGCCTGCAAACGTTAAAAACTGGTGAACTAAATTAACAGAAAGACAACGTGCTTTGCAAGAGTTACTTTCTTTAAAGTTGGTTTTATAGCGATGTTTAAGCTATAAACTGTTCAAAGCTGTTTCACTCCGTCAAGCAGCCATCAGAGAGCGCCGCTAAATTTATTAAAACAAAAAGCAGGATCGAAAAATCTGTAAAAGATCATGTAGTGTGCGAATTGCGTTAATGTAGATCAAACAAAAGTTATATTTTGCAATTATTATTTGGTTTAAGTACTTTTTGATGGCACCAGGTTCTTTTGAATGTTAAAATTAAAAGCGAAAATAAATTGCTTTTCGGTTGGACAATTATAAGCTATTGTTTCAACGGAAAATTACAAAACAGTTTGATTTTAGGCTTGATTTTAAAAAAGTAAGAAGCAGGGACAGCTTCATTTATAAAATGTAGCAACACTGCCACAGCACCTACATCGCATGTAAACAAAAGAAACGACGCTACAGCATCTGCCAATGGTCACCAGCTCTGCAATCTCGATTGTTTGTGCGAGATCAGAACTTTTTTTAACAGTTGAAAAGTTGTTGGGATTTAAATTCAGCACTATTTTACCGCGTTTTGTTTTATAGCGTGCTAAACGGATATTGGTGAATATGCAGTTTGAACAACGCCCACTTACATAAAGATTAACGTCCTCGCGATGACGCCGTTTCTCAAATTAAGGTCATTTATAATGCCCTGTCACAAGCAAAGTGTAAAAGCTTGCCTAATAGTATTTACGTTTGTTAAAGTTTTATCAATTCCATATTTTTAGATTGGGTGTTAAAGTACTTTTTGCTTGAAATTGTTTAAATTTTCGAAACTTAAAATTGTACGGCTTTTAACTTTGCTTTCTATTAAGTCGTGTTTGACGAAGAAAAATCCAATAAAAAAATGTTTCGTTAGAATAACAGTTGTCATCAAGCCTCAATCAATTCAATAAATCATACTAAATTATCAGATCTTGCATTTTTTGGCGTCCGACCTATGGGGCGCGCCGGAATAACGTAATATATCTGGTTGGTCCAACCGAGCCCCGTCATTCAATTGTTTGCAATCTAACAATTTTGAACTTTTTAAGCAAGGTTTTGTAGTAGCTTTATAACAATCCCAACAAACGATTTTTGAGGTTGCCTAAATGTTTTTTAACTCTTACAGGTTCAGTCTTTTAATAAAAATAATTTCGCTAAGAGATCAAAAATTTATTTATTGTAGGGTAAAACATTTATTTTTTAATGCATTATATAGACTACTTCTTTATGGAAGTGTTACCGGTATTACAATAAAACAAACGCTAAGTGACGCCAACTGCAATTTTTTTGAAAATTTCTTATATTTAATAATGGCTTTAGTATGGTGCAAACGGAGCGGCCGCACCAGCTGGACCCCTAAAAAACGTCAAAAAGTGACCGCCCTAACCCAAACATTGCTTTATTTTTTCATAGTAGCACCATGACGGTGGCCCCCCTGTCTTCACCTTAACTTTTTGGACGAAAGTATAGATTGGTTTGAAAGTGTTGACGTTTTTTTAGAGATTTTTGGAACAAAAAAAATTTACACATTAAAAAGTGGCTCCCTTTTTTTTCTTGCACCAGGCCTTCCTCTCGTAAAGCCTTGGTAATAGGCAAAAACTTCAAAAATTAGGCCTACATTCAAAAACAAAGTGTTTTGTTTTTAAGACCATCTTGCAGTAGAATGAATTTCTTTTTACCAAACCGTAAAACTAATTATTGAAAAGGCATGTGCGAGTACGCAAATTTAATTCAAATATGACAAGAACTTTCCAAACTAAAAGCAACATAAGCAACTCGTATAAATGATAAGAACAAAAGGTGAAAAATCAAATGAACAAAAAAATAACCTTACTTAACAAATATTTAAAGTTTTTTTTACAGGTTTATATTCAAACGCCTATTTTTTTCACTTAATCTGTTAATTACGTCATCAGGCAAGGCGTGTAGTTCCTATACATGTTTAACAACGCAAGTCCATTCATTCGAGTGGTGCCAGTTGTGTTTCGTAAGTACGTTTTTAGTCTGCGCAATGTGGAAAACGATCGTTCACTAATGCATGTTGTCACTGGAAGAGTTAACAAAATGGTCATTAATGTAAATATGTTCGGAAAGGCATCGGAACTGCATTGCTTGATGCTACTCAACGCATCAGTTGGTCTTTCTACTGCGTTCAATCGAGAAAGTTTCCTGTACCATAATATAAGTTCAGGTACTAGTTCTTCCGAGGATTTCGTTTAATCATTTTCGTAAAATTTTCCCAAAACTTGAATACTTTTAATTTATTGAGAATTTGGTCCAATGGTTGGATCAGCAGGAATTAAACACTGAAATCCACCAATAATTGATTTGTGGGCAGAAAATCTTGCTTCGAGAGTGACAATAAAGTTATCAAGAAATGGAATAAAAATTCCTACTCTAAAATATTCTTCATCTGTTTCAGCAGCAATGTTGCATCGATTGGTCTATCTTGAAGTAAGGCGTGGTGTTTTAAAAATAAAATTTCGGGTTTTGGCCGTTTTTTGCGCAGAAATATAGAGCTGGTGAAATTCATCTTCAGCTTTTTCTCTAAGACACTTCAATTTACTTGCAATATCATGTGCAATATTGACGGCCTCAAGAAGATTTATCGACTTTTTTGCGTAACTTTGCACAAAACAATACTGTATCCAAAAATTTTTTTTAAAACTGAGACAGCAATGCAAAATTCACTTTGCCTAATTGTGGATAGCAGCTGTAGAGCTCGTGATAAAGTTTCTCTGTCTGGCCATGTTGAAATTTCTGTCAGAGCTTCTACAACAGCAAATTGTAAATTTGAAAAGATACTGACACTCTCGTGTCGATCGACCCATCTGGTGGCACAAATTTGAACAAGTTTTTGAGCTTTTGTTGTTGACAAAATTGTGTTGATAGATTTGCGTAAAATGTTTTGACGTTTTGGAGCATTGAAAAAATTGTAAACTGAAGCTATTGTTCCCATGCAGTTACGAACCGGCGAGAGATCGCATGAATTAGAGACAGCCAAATTAAGACTATGGGCTGCACAGTGAACGTAAAGAGCTGTAGAAATAATTTTCCTGATATAGGCTTGGGCACCATTCAATCTTCCACTCATAGCTGTGGCCCCATCTTATCCTTGACCGCGCATTTTTGAAACATCAATACCAATATCTGATAAATTGTTCAAAATTGTTGAAGCCAAATTCTTGCCTGATAGATCTGTTATGGGTACAAACTGAAAAGATTCTTCAAAAGCAAAGTCATCACTTACGTACCGAGCACAAAGAGTCAATTGTATATATTGCCTGACATGATATATCGGTTGTTTCGTCAGTCAATACAGAAAAAAATCTGGACCTGTTAATGGAATCGACCAATCGCTTAAGTATCAAGTCATTGCATATATTTATAATATTGTTTTGCATTCTTGGGCTGATATACTGAGAGGTGCGTCCGGCAGAAAGAAAATCATTCTTGAAAACTTGATCATGTTTCATTCTGTATCGAAGTAAAGCACGCAAATTTCCGTCTTTATTATTATCTTCTAGATTTTTTTATGATTCGAAAGCGAGTGGACCACTATCCCGATGTCCTCTTAAAGGAATACCCTGTCGACCACAGAGTATAATTGTTTCTATAATTGATGTGATTTTTCTTCGGTTTTCTAAAATTGTTTGCTTCTGTTGCTGATTAAGTTGAATTTCAATGCTATCTTGTTTTCCTGATAAGATTGACATAACGGTCTCTGCTGCAACCACACTGTCGCGATGATATTTTGTGCTCTCATAGTCTGCAAAGCGTTCAAGCGCATTTTTCCACTTTTGAAACTTTACCGCGCACAAAGTTCCTAGAGGTTGGTTTCCAACTCCACTGCCTGCTTTACTTCCAAATAAAACGCAGTATTTGCAAAAGGCTCCATTTTCTAAATATGAGTACGCTAACCACTTGAAGCGAATAAACCAGCGGTGCTGAAACCGTAAATTTCGGTGATTGGTTGCGGTAATTGGAAAATTAGAAGACTGATCCGAAATCCATATGTTTTTTAGCATTCGAAATCTTTCTGCTTGAGTATAAGTTTTTCCTATATAAAGTGAAATGTGATTTGACGGTTGTAAAACTAAATCTTTTGTCGCTTTGTCTGCGTCTGGAGTCTCACCTGGTTCTTCTATTACATTCTGCGGATTATTTTTGCTACATGCCAAATCATTAACGGGAATACTTTTTTTAACATTTTCGCAGTCGTTATTACGAATTTTTTAAAAATTAAAGTCTAACAAAGTTTTTCTCCTTTTTTGTTGAGGAAACATGACTAAATAATTAAATAAATTCTTTTAAGATTAAAAAATTATGCAACCTGAAATCTCTTTTAAATTAATTCTTGTTAGAATAATCGTATATTATGAATACGAATGGCAGGATAAAAAAATTTGTACCAGTGCAAAAAATATTAACTGATAATTTTGAAAGCAATAATGTTAATTGTTAACTATCAAAGAATTAGAGCAAATAACAATAACGTCATGCCTCATCCTTTGCAAAACGCCATAAGCGTAAAATTTTTGATTATTATTTTCCATTTATTTTTAAATACCATTTCAGCATTTAATAGCAAAGTTAGAATTTAGGAAATCAAATAATTACAAACTTAATTTTGGAAAAGATGTAATTAAAAAAATTTTATGACAAATTTTTACCATTTTAAATCACTTGATTTTAACAAGTTTAACATTTTCGGCTCATTCTTGTAAAACTGCTTGTTCTTCTCATTCTTGTTCGGCTCATTCTTGTAAAACTCATTCTTGTAAAACAACTTTCCGACTCCTGACTTTGTCCCCAGCATCACGCTAGCTCCATCACTGCAAAATCCGATGATTACTTCTTGGAGTAACTCGATGGTGTAGCCGTTTTTGAGCAAACAGTCCACAATTTTGTCAGCAATATGAGAAACGCACAGACTTTCCAATTCTACTAAATCTAGCGGAAAGGTAATAGGCGCCGCTTTGCCATCAATACTAGCTCTTAGAAACACGATTAAAGTTGATTTGTCACCCACGCGAGTTGATTCATCCGCTAAAACATTTATCTTACTTCTGCTCTCTATAGTTTTGGTTAAAGTTTTTTTCTTCATATGGAAGATATATGTTCAATTATGTCAACAGCTACAGTTTTACTGTGTAAGACACGTCCCATGTCTATAGAATTGGCTTGCTGAAGGTTAATCAATTTTTCAAAGTCTGTAAAAGGTTTGCTATTTTTTGCCAGATAATAAACTGTCCTGAACACTCGCGCTGTGGATTGAAACGCACTTTGCTTACTCTGTGCATTTAAATTAAGGAGTACATCTTTCTTTGCCGTCTCTAGAATATTAATAGCATCTTGGTGCGCTTTTGAGTTTCTGTGCTCACAGATTTTGTTTCGAAGTGATGAAAGTTGAACCGTTCTTGTGCTACCATAAAAAGTGACATTGCCATCTGCCCATTGAGTGGAAATATTAACACCACGAGATGCTCTTACTCCCAAATTATTGACTTTATGACATGGAGTACATCCTACTTTACCATCACTAGCGTACATCCAACTGTTTTTTTGCTTAAATTCCTCATATTGTTGTTCAGTCCATATTAACGGATAAACAGTGGAACATTTTTCCTCAACCTGATCTTGATTCACAGGTAGAGGATCGCTGATTGCACCACTTTGGGTAGGCCTACTAACATTGCTCTCCGTTCTTTGAACTTTAGTTGCTACTGAACTCAAAGTCTCATCACTGGTCTCTTTTCTCTTCCAATAATGATTAATTTTTCTTTGCATTTTATAAAGGTTTATTATTTAGGCTGGAAATATTCCTAAAAATCAAACTTTTAAAATATAATACTCGCTATGTTTTATCATTTATTTGATATTCTTTTAACAGGAATCGATAACTTGAAATCCATAAAAATCTAAAACAACCTCTGTCAGTAGAAGACTCACTACTAAACTGTTGTCTCCACAACACTGCTTTCTATTTTAATCGAGTCTGAGCTCAATCATTCCCTATTGTGTTAAAAGTTACTGTACTTATTGCTGGGTTCAAGTTACTGTACTTATTGCGATGGGCCGATGAATTGAGAATTTTAAGTAACTTTGTAATTGTGATAAAATAAAACCTATTGTGTTAAAATGTATTGTGTCAACACAGTTTCAAGATAAGAGTACGTAACGCGATAAATTGAACTTGATAACTTCCATTCTTTTACCGGAACGGCATACCGGACCGTTCCGGCTTACTTTCACCACTGCAGGTAGGTTACTACCAAAGTTTAAAGACAACTCTTATTTTGCTACATATTCATTTCTATTTGAATAAGGTACCCGTGACGATCATACTTTCGCGAAACATACTCTTACAGTTGGGATTTTAATACATTAAATGGTAATTAATTGCATGATAGTTTGATTTAGAAATATTAAACTCTAACTGCCTTATCGAACAAACTGTATTGCAACTGCTATAAACGCTATCTAGCTGCACATTAAAATAATTTCAGTAAAAACGAAGAACCATTTTTATAAAACTTGCTCATTTAGTTATGGTGTACAATTATTACTTTATAAAGTTTTATGAACCTTCGTCTCATAGAAAAAAACTTTTTACAATGGTGACTTGATCAGTTAAACTATTTTATATTATATTTTACAATTCATGTTTAAATTTTTTTTATCACGTTTATCAGAGTTCAATCAATCAATCTTTCAAATCCTCCTTAGGTGCTTAAAACTTGTTTTATTTTTCATATCAATGTACATCTGAGTAAGCAGGCTTGTATCTCATGGGGAAGCATTGTAATAAAACGATAGACATCAAAAGCAAAGCATAAAATGATTAACTTTCAATATTTTACAATTTTGAAAGTTTTCTTCACAAGTGGCAGCTGTACATTAGCTGACTTGACACAATTTAGGCGATAACAAAAATTGATGCACAAGCAGTAATTAAGTTAAAAAAGTGCAGTAAACAATAGAAACTAAAATCATATTATGGATGTCTACTTATTAACATGTATATATGCTTAAACACCATTCTTCAAGGGGGGGTTGACCCCTGAAACCCCCCTTTGCGTACGCCTATGCCACTGAGCCATAAATTCGATTTTTTGATAATTCAATGCACTCAAATATCACATGAAAGCTAAAAAAATTCTCACTTACCAATCCGAACCTTTTTTGATCCTTACTTAACGCTTACAAATGTAAATAACCACAGTTTATAATCTTCTATATAAACAGTTTCAAATCAAATGCAACCCAAAAATTATAACAAATTTAAAAGCAACCTCCAGGAGTCAAGAACTTGGATTGGTTGATAGTGAAATAAAGATGACTAAAAAAGGTTTAAATTACCTCGTAAGTTCATTTAAAATGGCATGCAGTTTGCGCAGTGACCAAGTTGTCAACATTAGCGTATTTTCCATTGGTTATAAAGACAGATTGTACGAGTATATATAAAAGTAAAACAGAAGGGATTCAAAACTGATCTATAGAAATTTTTTGAACAGTGGAGCTTGCTTTGCTTGTTGGAGCTGGTAGCAAAGCCGAAACTTCTTTTTTAGACAAGATTCATTATTATTTGGAACCAAAGGGGTACCGAGGATTTTTGAAAGGGATGGGGGTATAACAGCCACAATCAAATTTACTTAGCGAAAAATCACTTTTTTAAGTGGTAGAAAAGAGCCTTCACTTTGTATCTGTCTCGGTTTTGTTAATTTTTCGTCCCAAAAACACGGTGATGTATAAAAAAAAGTCTTTACTTTAAAGCTATCTCTGATTTCTTATATAACTGATCTCCAAAGGGAAGCATGGCATAATACCCCCCCTAAATACGCTGCTGTTTGGAACATGTGCTAATGCTGTAGAAGTACTAAAAGCATATGTTGGTAAAGCAACGACAGCAGATAAATGTTATATAGAACTGTCAGATCAAAAAAGAACTTCTTTTCAATCCTCGATGTTGTTTGGGCAAAACCACTCGGTGCTTGTCTTGAGGAAGGAGAGGGCCAATAAAAAAGGTTTATTTCGGGGTTAGATAGGCTCCTCGGTTGTAGGGAACACCAACTAGAGATATCGGTTGATAACTTTTTTTATTTTATTTTATTTTTTCTCTATATTTATCCTCCTGACTCGCAGGAAAGCGACGGAGGCGCTAATACATAAGGTAGGCAAATACCCCGACCTGCTTCCGGAGATGCCAAGATATTGCTGTCTGCTTGTAATTTAATAGAGATATTACTGTAATTTAGAACTGCTTTCCAGGACCACCAAGCAGGGGAATGTGCCGCAAAGTGTCTTTCCCAAGGACACAACAGAATGGCGCGAGTGGGTTTTAAACCGAGACCATGTTGATCAAGAGTCCGGCGCTTTAACCACTCGACCACGCTGTCGACTTTTTGTGCTCTCTTCAGGGTTTAATTGTGTGATCGCGACTGCAAGCGCTCTTCTCCAGATTTTGAAAACTTTGAAGCAATGACGTAACCAAGTCACGTACAACAGCTCCACAATAGATTATAATGTATGTTCAAACCAGATGAAATCTAGGCTCAGAGTTTTACCTGGTATATAATTGTTCTAAAACAGCATTAAATTCTCTAAGCTAAATTTCAATTACAATTGTATATGTTCACTGAGTTTTATAAGGTAGTCCTGCAAGGAAACCTCTTGAAAGGCGAGTCGAGATGATGTGGGTCAACCTTGTATCTTTCGTTTCCTAAATAGATAATCTACAATAGCATCATGCATCTAAAACGAAATAGTTTGACGCCTCGGGATTGTCTTGACTCTTGACTTACCTGTAAAAAAGATTTGCTAAGGTACTCCATGTTTTTAATTGGAGTGTGAATAGTTGATGCTTCGAGAATTGCTTCAAACCAGCGATGTTCTTTTGTTTCTTTTCAAGTCTGGCTAGCAAGGTTTTGCAGCAGCCATCCTTGACCCGTGTCACTCCAGAAAACTTCTTAATTATTTTGCAGTGGGTTGGATATCTAAAAATGATATAAAAATGGTCTAAGTCACCTGGAAGAATAGTCTTTTTGGCAGCTTTTCTGATGATTTTGAAAACATTCTGGTAAGTCTGGTCCCCATCTTGTGAATTTAGTGGCCATAAAGTAGTTCAAGACTCAATACTGGGCCTCACGAAATTCCATCATTTAACATTGAACATGCTTGGCACCGGCAAAACGTACCTCTGTGGCATTATGTGAAGGTTTTTATTATTGTGACCAGAAACATATCTGTATGGTAAGTAGTGAGTATGAGGACAAAAGTAAACAAATGCTAGATCAGGATTATTCTCAGGCTTCTACGGCTGCCTGTGAGTGTGGCGCAAAAAAGCGTACATCGTGAGCTTATAGTAACATCTTGGCCCATTTATCACTATCCGAATGGAGTCTGTGCTCTCTCAGATATCGAAAAGACCTGATGACCTGGCTAACAGAAATATGTCCGGCAATTTAGTGAACCATCCAGCTCCAATCTTTATCAAGTGTTCCAGCGACCAGCAGAGTAAAAGATGGTGATACTTTTGCCATTGAACAAGAATGCAAGATGGTTAATACTCGCCCAACACTCAATTAAAGCAACAACATAGAAACTGTTATGGGATTGTAGCCCCAATGAAAATGCAGGCCAAAGGGTATAGACAGTGGTAAAAAATTGGGCGGTTCTAGGATCACAGTTAGTTGGTTTTTGTAGGTAGGCCTAAGTATCAACAAAAACGGTTATTTATTTACCATTAACGGCCACGCAATCATTCAATCTTGCAATGTTTAAGTGGTAATCAGTCCAATCCAGAATATAAGGTGTTGCAACCATGCATCATTCTTCTAACTACTATATCAAATATTACTGTGTGCATGCTATAACGTTTAACGTTTTGTTGCTTCTTCCTTTTTCTTCTTCTGCTATAGTCCTATATGTTTGTTTATTTCTTTCTGTTTTTATTGTGGCAAAGCAGAAATAAAAGATACTGATATTGATATTGAATAATAGTTTTTAGAAAAATATATGCATGTAGAAAAACTATAGTTACTTCAAAACTAAGAAGTATAATTTTTTTCTGCCCATGTGCACATTAATGGTGCAGCTGGGTCTTTTGGATAACAATCAGTGCCTTGAAACTATAGAGTGATAGTTATTAGAAACGTTTATTTTGAGGCTTTCGATGTTCTGCCAGATGGTGAGCTTTCGGTGCTCTGGACAATATGCCTTGATAGGGGCATTTTTCTTTATTGCATCGTTCTAAAAACAATGATTGCCAATTAGCAGGCCCTGGCTAAACATTGGAAGTTGTAGATACAGCTAAGATATTCTAACATTCTGGAAGATTTGTTTTTACTCCCTTACGCAAAATTTTAAGTATAAACCTTAACATTTGGCTACAAAAAAGCATTTTCCATTCGAGTCAATTTGTTTGTTTTTACAGCAGGTAACTACAGCATTTTTATTGTTTCTGATAAAGGATTTATGAAGGTCCAAAAATGTTTAAACTAAATGTTTTAGTATGTTTGAATTAAGAATTTTTAAAATGAGGGTTCGATTACTTTAGAGCGAAGGCGTGCAACATACGGCGCGCGGACTAGAATGCGGCCCCCGGTGCCTCTTTTATGGCCCGCTTCTGGTGAACAAAGAAACGAGGTTATAAATACAAGTTAAACAAAACCTTGAAAAGAGAAATTTTTTTGCTTTAAAATAAGAAACAATTTTAAAGTCGAGTAAATAAACCATATTCAATAGCTATTTTTTTTATCCTACCTATAGTTTTCAATTCGTATTACTATTTTTGTCTTGATTTTACGTCACATAGTAATTAAATTCAGACTATGAACCAAGGCAATTTGCTCTTGTTTAATCATAGTCCTTGTTGAACGAATACTTAAATACAAAATTGATTCTGAAAATTAGCAAAAGCTTAAAATATGAACAAGTAAGAGAAGGAAGGTTAATTGTGGAAGAAAACGGTTCAGCAATAAGTGGTGCAAAATGTATTAAAAATCTCTGGCACACTTTTCTTGTTTATAAATTAAAAAAGTTAAAACGCAAAGGTATCAATTGTGAAAAGTATATTAAAACGGTTGAAACGTATCACTACATTTGTAACAAGCTTTGAAGATGACCGTAGCTCGAACAGCTGTTGTCTCAAAAAAATCGTGACGACTGCAAAATAGAGCGATTAAGTATTAGGCGAGTTGTTTGTTGATTGTGGCAATTTTGCTCTTTATAGAAACTTTTATTCTTCATAGAAAAAGCAGTTCTCTTTTTGCTTCAAATGAAAAATATATTTTGAAAGATGGAAATTTATAGATGGAGGTTTTTCATAGTTTGTGATTTGCTTTACGTGTAATTAAAAACGTTTTACTTTGACCCACTCTTTTGGCAAATTTGTTTTTACTTCTGAAAATATTATTTTTACACGCAGTTTGTGTATAGTAACAGGTACTAACAGTAATCACTAGTAGACCAAACATAAAACTCTTGTCCTTTTTGCTAGCAAGTTAGAATGATATTTGGTGGACAATTTAGTATTTTGTAAAATTAATTTAACATTACTTAGTACAGATTACTTATTTTATTTTTTATTTTATCTCTATATTTAATTTATCCTCCCGACTCGCAGGAGAGCAACTGAGGCGCCGATAGATAGGATAAGCAATTACCCCGACCTGCTTTGGGAGATGCCAAGATATTGCTGTCTGCTTGAAATTTAATAGAGATATGACTAAAATTTAGAACTGCTGGCAAAGAATACCAAGCACAGTATTATATGGCAAAAAAACGAATAAATTTCAGTTAATTATTAAACATAAATAAATTAAAAACTTTAAAACGTTTAGCAAAAATGCCAATTCATTTTAAGTTATTTAATTATTTTTTAAAACTAGGGTTATATTTCATTTTATCATTACCATATAAGGAATTTTATTAAACTATTATGCTGCTTTTTGAATTTATTATTTTGCTATGTATTAGTAAATTTTTAGGTTTTGATTGATTTATCAAAGCTTCCATAAACGCTGTTTAATTCGCAATACTGACATGTAATATTTATTATTAAATAAGGCTGTAGGTTTGAAAATTTTTATTGTAAACTTTTATTACCTCGTTTTCGCTTTCGCTACACTGGATAGCTTTTGTCGTTTTAGTGATTTTGAAAATGTCAGATTTTGTTTTTACTAGTAACAGAACTAAGCGCCGTCGTCTTAAAGCAAAAGTTGATAATTATTTATTGCATTTTGATGGTTCAGCTTCAAAATCTTATGCGTCTAGAGACAAATATAAATCAAATGAAAGTGCAAGCATTGCGTTAAAACCATTAACATTATCAACTGCTTCAAATTCATGTCCGTTAATTGAACAGGCTGCTTGCTCACAGTCAAAACCAAAAGAACACGACTACTTAGATTTCGAATACGATGATTTTCTGGGTGAAAATAATAAAAATAAAGATAACAAAGCCTATATTCACATAACAGAAAGCTTATCAAAATGAGCTGTAAGATTTAATATTTCTCATATGGCATTATGCGCATTGCTTATTATATTAAAAGCAAATAAACTTGATATCCCTTTGGACGCAAGAACTTTACTAGTTACTCCAAAAAAAGTGAAATTATCACAGTTGCTGGTGGTCAGTATTATCATTTTGGTATATCTAATATGCTGTGCGTAGCATTAAAAATATGGAAAAATTCTACGGCTTTTCTCGCTCAAAACACAAGCTCTTTAACTTTACGTATTAATATTGATGTTATACCGTTAGCAAACAGTGCAGAAACTTGTCTTTGGCCCATTTTAGCTGTAATTAAGGAGATTCCAGAGGTCAGAGTTCTTATGTGTGGAGTGTATCATGGCGCAACACAGTCTGACAGTCTGAAAAATTATTTACATAATTTTCTGATTGACTTAAAAAGGTTGTAAAAGAAGGATTTACGTTCGAAAATAAGTTTTTTAAGATAAATTATTCGAATTGCACTTTCATCAAACATTATTAAAAACAGTTTGCTTGATTCAGCTGGCAACACTTTTCTTGTTGTATAAAATTTTTCCCGAAAAGCCAGGTTTTTCGAATCACCTTTAAATTCTTCAGAACTTAATATATGGGTTGTATCTTTACTAAATACTAGTTTTGTTATCGTTCCACTAGATGCTGTTGTATGTAAAATGATACTGCTGCCGCATAAAGATATAAAAATTTGCTATACAGTAGTACACATGGATAAAGGAAAATTTTAAAAATACGAATCATCTCTGTTAATATTTTTATTGTTTAATTGATTTATTGTAAGCATACATGTATTATTGCTAAAAGTGGCAAAACCAAGATGTTTAATGGTAAAGGGAGGGTCATAAAGTAAAAAAACATTGTTTACAAATAGGTACTAAAATAACACAATTTATTTGAGGCCAGTGTCAAGCGCTTGGCCAAATAACGCATGATAAACAAATAAGATCAGTTTTGGATCTCCAAACACCTTTTTCTGATTTTTATTTAAAAAATTGTAAGGTAAACAATAGCATAGCAAATTGTTTTGGTAAATTTTTCTTAATGACAAGTCGCAAATCAATATATGCCAATTGGCACATATAATATGAGCCAATTTTTATCTTATTTTTCGCAACTAACTACTTGAATGGCGTCTAAGGAACACGAGTAAGGTATCTACGTACAATCGTTTTGTTTAAGAAATATAAAAAATTGCGAACCTCTGAAGATATGTGCCAAGTGGCACAAAATTTGTAATTGAGCTGCCCGTTTATTTGTTCACTATCGTTCAAACTACACCCACTGTGAGGAAACTACACCAGCTTTCTTGATCTTTTCAGTTAACGTTTTCAATCTTAGCGGGAGTTTGCGGTTTTTATTTCACTACATTACGCGTTTTTTCATCTTCGTAGCGTGATTGATAATCATGACGTCAGCTGTTGTGTCGTTTGCCTTGTAGCTTTTACTGAGGCTTTACTTTGTGTTTTTGAGTCAGGACCCGATAAGTATGAGTAAAGTTTTTTAAATTTTCCAAAAATTTTGTCAAAAACATTTAATTGAATTTTTCACAGAAACTGATGGCGACCTTTATGGGTCGAAATTAATATTTCGTGATTATAGCTAGTTTAATTTTTAATTTTATTTTCTAAATTAAATATCCGGCTCATTGGAATTTGACCGATTTTATTTTTGCATTTATGCATCGCAATTGATCAGTTAAATAAAATTGTTAATTTGTCTTTACTGGAAAAAGTGTAGTAGATTACTGACTTCGGAAAAAGACTTTCGACATGTTAAGAGGGTTTGTCAATTAATTTGCAAGCATATCGTAGAAATCAATTCTTTATAGCCTCTTTTCTCTGGTTACCATAAGCTGAAACCATAGGTCAATTAAAGTTAGTAGTTTAAAGCAGCGAGATTTTTCAAGACTTCTCTTGTATTGCAAGTCAGCTACGCAGGCTTAGTACAAATTCTGTATAGATTACACAAAAGAGCGCTTTTTTCATTGATCCTCGTTACATAAAAATTTTCATAAATTTTTGAAGAGAATAAATCGGAGAAATACTTTTTTAAAAACAAAAACACTATTTGCATTAAAGTTGCTTTAAATCAATATTGTAACGTTGAACTATTACAAAAGCAATCAAAAATGTCATAAAAATGACGGACAAACTTATTGCTGCTTGGGTCTCCCAGATTCTAAACGATTCATTTTCATGATCGCAAATCATCCAAAAAAAGTTTAATGTAACTTTTAATAAAATATTTGTATTTTTGTGCATTTTTTCCAAAACAAATTTTTTTAAAAAACGTGTTTCAAAAATAATTTGTATACTTTGTTATTTCAGATATCCGTCTTGAGCGACATAGGAGAGGTGTCGATTGACGACATTGTGAAAAGAATAATGTCGTTTATTTTGATAAATGAGATTGCCGTGCAATTCAATTTTGTTGGACGTCACTGCAAAAGGGAATTTGGGGCAACCAAACTATTTGAAGTTATATTTGGTTAGTTCTATTTATGTGAGCGTTTGTTTATTTATAGCTAGTAAGTCTACAAGCAATGTCCTTTCCAAAAGTTTGCTGTAAATGTGCGCGGAAATTTTTCCGTAGAAACTTTTTTTTGTTAAATATATGCCAGTACAAAAAAAGTTTATATTAGCAGACCTATAGCGTAACGTCAACTCCCTCCAAAAATAAAAAGATATAAAGAAAAATTGCTTTTTAATATTAAATATATTGCCGTAAAATCATTTTGAAAAATTTTTGTTAATTTTATGATGTTTAAAAACGCCAGTATAGCGTCAATGCTATCATGTTTAACAATCAGGCATTCATATTAAAAAAGCAACCTTTTTTCAAAAAAAGTATTTTTTTAAAATTTTTATTTCCCTTTTTAACTTTTTTGAGCAAACATAGAAAAAAATTTATAACATATCAAAAGCAATGTAATCCAGTTCTAGATAATAAAAAAAATTATTCCCCTACCCTTAAAATTGACCTCTCTCAAAAAACTTTTATAACCTTTTTTCAGCTACCTTTAATACAAAGTCATTCTTTACAATACGGAAATTGATATCAAATAAATTTAAAATTTAAAAAAAAAAAAGGACCGATGTTTCCCCCTCCATCAATTTACGAAGTTACATCCTACGCCTAAAAACAAAAAAAATGTATGTCAAGTTTTTTCAATCCTATAAATGAGTATAATGTTTGCATATTCTTTCCCTGTCTAATATTTGAATTTAAAATAATAAAAAAATCTATAATTGTACTTTATAATTGCTTAGGCATTGTGTTTTATGAACGGGAGCTTATATCACATATCTGTGTGGGGTTCTTGTTGCCAGCTATAATAATAAATTTTCCGTAATTCAAACTTTTATCATCGAACTTTATCATTTGTATGCAATAAATCCCGTATCGGTAGTTATATCAAAAATGATTATTACAGCTGTCCAATTAAAAAACAATTAATTAATGCAAACACCAAAGAACATCAAGCAATGTGGAAACGTCAATATCCACTATTTCAACAGAAAAAAATTTTTTCAGCATGTGACTAAAAAATTATCCTGATTCTGGCTGTTTCAAATGTGTTTTCTTTCAAATTTACTTTTGGGTAAGTGTACAAGGAATAAGGATTTGTTATTACATAGCTGTTCTCTTTAAAAGCCACCATATTTCAAGTTGATCTTACGTACCTCAATTTTCTGGATTACGTTTTTCTATCTAATTTAGTGTTTCTCAACTTTTTGTGGTTGATACCTCTTTTGGAAGATGAATTCAGCTTGCGACTCTCTGCTAACTACAATATTTTCTTTACTTACAAAATTAAAAATATATTTTCTACATTTAATATCTGTTGATAAAGTGCTTCTCAACTTTTTTACTGTTGCAAACCAAAAACTCTAAATACCATTATTGCAGTAGATAGAGGTCTTTTCCTTGTTTTTGCCAAACACAAGCATACATAATTTAAGTGAAGAAAAAAAAGAAGGTCTTTCTTAGTTGTCGAAGTAAAATCAAGGGTGAAAAGACTTTTCTTTGATGTTTAACAAGGTTTGTGGTTTCAACTCCACTATTAAAAATGGTAATTAAAAAAAAGGAAAATTAAAGTAAAGCCTAAGAAAATCATCATACTCTGATTCTGCTTCGCCAACTAACAAAGACTTCTTTTCATCTTCACTTTAATTTTACATGTGCCTGCGGCCTGCGATAAATCTGCTAATAAAAAAGGACCCACAATGGGTAAAAAGTGAAACAGGCCTGCTGTAGAAGAAAGATTTAAAAAATTGCATAAAGTATCGTGGGAACTTTCCAAAACAAACTTGGCAACTTTCCAAAAATGCGCTGCAAAGTGGCTTCGCGGCAGCGGTGACCGCGACGGCAGAAGAATAAAAAGATCAAAAGCAAATTCCGACTGTTGATATTTTGTCATAATTTTTGAATGTTTAAATTTAAAAATATAAAAGTAACTTGTGATTTGTCGAAAGTTTTAAAAATAAAAAATATCAAAAAATTGGATTATAAAAGTGAACAAGTTTTAATAAAGAATAGGTAATCCACTAAACAAAGCATGGTTTTATAGTTTTTTAGTCTTGTCTTTATCATTGTGTAAAATGTGGTAATTTTCCAAGCAAGATTATTTGAAATCACTATAAAATCCGCGCAGGAAGTTGCATTAAGCCACCGTGAAAACCCTTATAGGAAATCGGCATTAAACCATCACGAAAACCGTGCAGGAAATCGGCATTAAGCCACCGCGAAAACCATACAGAAAGTCGGTGTTAAACCACAGTGAAAACCGTACAGGAAATTGGCATCAGCCACCATAAAAACCATGTACAGTAGGAAATCGGCGTTAAACCATCACGAAAACCGTGCAGGAAATCGGCATTAAGCCACCGCGAAAACCATACAGAAAGTCGGTGTTAAACCACAGTGAAAACCGTACAGGAAATTGGCATCAGCCACCATAAAAACCATGTACAGTAGGAAATCGGCGTTAAACCAGCATGAAATCATGCAGGAAGTCGGCATTAAACCACCGCAAATCACGTACAGGAAATTGGCATTAAGCCATCATAAAAATCGTGCAGGAAGTCGGCATAAAACCATCATGAAAACTGTGTGGGAAAGTGGCATTACACCACCGTGAAAACCGTACAGAAAGCCGGTGTTAAACCACCATGAAAACTGTGCAGGAAATCGGCATTAAGCCACTATGAAAACCATGTAGGAAATCGGCATTACACCGCCAAAAAACGTCGTGCAGGAAATCGGCATTAAGCCGCCACGAAACCCGTGCGGTTAAACCCATGTGGGGCCACTTCGGGGCCCGCGGCCAAATCGATACGGGTCCTGTACGGGCTGCCCTCACAGGGCCCGCACAGTTGCCCGTACAGGGTCTTGCGGGCCCTGCATTGCAATGTTGGCTGGGACGTCACTTAACCGACAAATTTGTGGAATTTCCTCAAACCGAAAGTTAATTTACAACAAAAGAAAGTTCCTAAAACAATCAGTTGTCCGACAACAGCTGTCAGCATCCCGTCCACTGAAAAATATTCGGCTGTTATAAGTTATATTAAATCATAAAATAAACACAATCAAATTAACATTCTGATAGCTTGACTTGTTAACTTTATTTTATAGATGGGTTTTTCTTAAAATTTGTTTTTTTTATAACAAATGTATTTAAGCAGGTCTCTCATAGGCAAGAGGCAGGAAGCAAGGGGGAAATATGTCACAGCTGCAGCTGTTGTATCGGTCGAGTGGTATTTTTTGATAATTCACTTTTGTCGGTTAAGTGACGCTCCCCCGTTTTGCGTTTTAATTTGAAACAAGGAGGCATTCGGGCTGTAAAAAAAACGAAATTGTTTGACATAAATTTCATTAGAATTGTTTGAATTATTTAAAACTGATAGTTAGTTGTATTTTCAATAAAAAGTGAATAGATATATCCAGTGGTGGTTTTACAAAGGGGGAGCCCGATGCAAAAAAAATAGGGAAAACCACTTTTCGATTTTCTTCTCCCAAAAAATAGTGATTAAAAAAAAAGGTGATCACTTCTAATCAATGTCCAAAATATCCAGCTTCGTCCCCAAAACATAGTGATCTGTTTAAAAAAAAAGTCATTACAAATTACATACAGCAGTCATTCATGCTAATATAAAACAAAAAGTAACCATAAATATTTTCGGCTTGCATTAGCCCTCTTCAGATGAATAAAAATAAACAGTTTGGAAGTTTTGGTCATTACTTTCAATCAAATACATCATTTCTTTTTTTGTCCTAAATTTAAGGTGTAGACAGGGGGCCACAAACCTAGTTCTACTATAAAGAAATAGAGAAATATTTTGCTTCGGGCGGCCACATTTTGACGTCATGAATATATCTTTAAATACTGGTTTAATGATTTTGTGATTAAATTATTTTTTTAGTGTAGCTTATGAAGAAGAATAAGAGAAATAAATTAAGTTATAGGCCACACGATAAAACCGAATATCTTAATTCAAAAAAAGTCTGCATATTACGTTTGGCTATAATTTTATGTAACATTTTGAATTTGGTAACATAACTAGTTGAAAAAGTTAAAATTGAGACAATAATCTGAAATTATCATATTATATATCTTAGTTTGATGTCTATAACTAAAATAGATTGAAAAGGTTTTTACGCCTTTTTACAATAAAATAGCGAACAATAACTGTATATTGTTAACTCGAATAAAAATAATGATAGCCTAGTAGAATTTCTTAAGCGCAATCTAATAATGTATGCTTAAACAAAACTGACCAAAAGCGGAAACGTCATACTTGTACCTCTGCATCTTGCTTAAATAAGTACCGAAGTGCTTTACTTAAAAGTTCCTAAAAGACTCAGCAAATATTGGTAGCAACGCCATCAAGAAACAACAAATTTAAAGACAATCAGAAAAATAGCCCAATACAAAACTTTATGTTACTTCTAAAACAGTGGGTAGCAGTGATGAAGGTCTCGAGACTGGTCTTGGTCTCGGTCTCGAGACCAATTTTCAGGGTCTCGGTCTCGGTCTCGGCCTTTTGCTGGCGGTCTCGGTCTTGGTCTCGTAATGACCTGGTCTCGGTCTCGTACTTTTTAAATTGTTCTCGAGACCGGACATTTTTTGATATTTTGTTATTTGATGTGGTTATGACGATTTACTGATTTCTTCACCATAAACAATTCTCCTTGCAAAATGAAATTGAAAGCCTTTTATTGCCTCGTAAAATTTTTCAATAAACCTAGTGTTACGTAATGCAAATCGCTTCTTTGTGAATTTTTGTGACCTATTAGAAATGCAATGAGTCGCAGCTGCCAACAGCGAGGAAATGTGATAAAATTAACGCCTTTAACAGATCAATCAATTTATAGATTTTAAATTAACTGCATCCGTTCTAAATAATCTAAATGCATCGTCCTAATTACTTAATCCCAATGTGACCTCGTTTTCGCAGTAACCTGTATAAGAGCATAAAATCGAGTTTTATTGTTAATTTTGTTGTCTGAGCCACGTGGCCCAATTCGGATTTATTACAAATAGAGTGAGAGATCACTCTTGTCATACAGTAACTAGAATTGTACGTTGTATTAATTTTTGTTCTATTGTGTTAAGTAACTTCGTGTGTGAAACCGCAGATAAATAATAAATTCAATCCTCCCTAAAGTTGCAACTATAATTTTCTGTATCGGGCGTCATAGAGTTACGCATATCAAGGGTGGTTGTAACTTGGAGGGATTTCGCTGACCTTATTGAGACAAGTTCGGCATTTCAAGGACGGTTATAGTTACTGAATTCCGTTTTTATCGTTGGACACGCCGGCACCTTTCGGCGGGGAGCGGAAACTGGGATCGCAAGTCTTTGCTTCATTAACAAGAATTTGGTCTTCTCCAAAATTTGAATTTATAATTTAGTCTTTGAACCAAAAAAATTGAATTTATAAGTAGTGTTTCTACCAAAATTTGAATTTACTCTCTTCATCAACACATAGTCAATAAATGGTTTAGTTCAGTGGTTCTTAAACCGGGGAGGCACGCCTCCCCTAAGGGGCGTACGTAAATTTTCAAGGGGGCGCGATTGTTAACATGTTTTACAACACATTTTTTATTAATTTTGATAATCAAAATGACAGGAAACTTGACCTCAGCAAGAATCAAATTGAACAACGGAATCTAGCAAGCTTTTTTTAATAGGATTTTGCACTCGCAAACGGTAACTGTGAGTCTCAATTTAAGCACAAATAAAAACTCATTTATCTGATTAAAAAAAAAAATTAATCAAATAAAATTCTCCTATAGATGAGAAGCAAGAAACACATTACAATGCGAAATAGGCGACATTTTTGATGAAGCACAAGAACAGTTTCTCGAGTTAAAATTTAACTCAGCAGCCAAGGACAAATTTAAAGTGCTGGACCTTGAGGAGTTTTGGGCCAAATACCTTCCCATTTACCATCTTATTTCTGTAAGTCATCGACGATTTCCTGTGAGTCAGGGAGTCAGGAGGATAAAAATAAAGATACATAATAATATCAAGAATAAATACATATTTTAAATGTTTTTTTAAGTGAATATTTGAAAGTGGCTCCTTTTTTTTGTTGCTTCAAGGTTTCCTTTTGTAAAAAACATTACGAATTGTAGTGATCGTGTTTTCGGCTCTCAACCGCCCCCAAAACAAATTTCTGCAAACGCCATTGTGTGAATCTAATTGCTTAAAATAAATTATTAAATTGCTAATAAGACGAACTAGAAAAGAAGAAAATAACTAAAAACTACTTTGATTAACCTATACAAAGGCGAACATAAAATAAACAGGGGTAATACAAAAAGAAAAGTCAGCGAGTTGTTAAGCAGCTTTTACTGGTTTCCATAATTTGTCCTTATTTCTAATCATTTTTAGGAGATTAATTAGACTAAATCTATTCTATGTAAATCAAACAACGCACCAACACAGATAACCAAGCTAATCAAATATTTGAATGAAGTTTTGGTTCTAGGTGTATTCTATTGCGGTAAGCAATGGCCTGCGGATCTGTGATTGTACAACCTGTATCTGTTAGTATCTTAGTAGGTACAGAATTTTTTTGTTTTCTATTGTATACTAGTTCATTAACAATATTCCATACTTTTTTGGAATTATTTTTGTTATCTTTTAGCACGTTGTGATAGTAATCAACTTTTGCTTGTTTAATTAAACGATTTAACAGATTGCGATAAATTTTGTATTTATGACTTTGTGATGTGTCGGGCTTCTCACGCAAATTGTTGTACATTTTGTTTTTGATTCGGATCGATTGGTAGAATATACTGGGTTAGAATTTAACTATGATGAAATATACCCATAGGTGGGCACGAAAGTGCCGCGGTATTTTTACTCGGTACTTTTGAATTATCCAATTTAATAGTAATAAAAAAACTATTTTTGAAATTTTTTTTTTATTTTTATTTTTGAATTACACTATTTTTGAATGTCAATTGAAATTCAATGTATGACAGAGAAGTTAATAGTTATAACTATTAAATTGGATTATTCAAAAGTACCGAGTAAAAGTGCCGTGCCCACCTATGAATATACCGGGGTGGAATTTATCGGTCACCCAAGTTTCAACCATTTTCGTAATTAGCGTGCCTTCAGCATTTTTGGGTTTTGAAAAAAAATTTTAATGATTTTTTTTAAAAGTTTTTTTGATTGCTGTTTTTAGCATTGTTTACCGCCGTGCCTTGTATATTTCGGCTTTCTTTTGCTCTAGTTGAAAGGATTTTTAAAGCTGATTGTTTAATGATGCAATTAAACTTGAGCAAAACTCTTTTCAACATGATCGAGATGCTTGTTCAATAAAAAAGTAATCTTAGATTGCTGTTTAGAAAATAAAAATTTATGGTTTTTGAAATATTTAAACCGACTATATTTTTGGTAAAATTTTTCGCTCTCGATCTCGATCTCGGTCTTGATTATTTCTGGTCTCGGTCTCGAATCTTAGGTCTCGAAATTTTCTGGTCTCGATCTCGGAAAAATTATCGGGTCTCGGTCTCGGTCTCGGTCTCGACGTTTGTGGTCTCGACTACATCACTGGTGGATAGCCTATTGTACTTTTAAAGCTGTAATCACGAATGGGCTATTATAACAAGCAAAAAATATTTCAAGTATGTTGGTTTTCAATAACAGTATAACGCTTACTTTCAGTGCTTTACCGAGAATTTTTAAGGGAGAAGCGTCGTCGTTTGAAGAGGTATCCACTCCAGGTCAGACACAAACAGGACTGGGGCCGAGGGTTTATCCTTTTACTACCCCAGACTGCTGCACTGCCTGGATCAGACGCTGGCAGTGATGTCATTAAGCCAGCATCGAGTTTCGTCATCCAAAACCGTCAGACCTCGTGCTCCATGTGGTGCCCGATGTATAGGGCACGCTGTTAGTACATGGTCTGCGGTTTGCTCAGAGGCGCCACACTCGCAATTCGGTGAAGGAGCGAGACCCCATTTGTGCATGGACGAATGGAATCGCCCAACACCAGTCCGCAGGCGGTTGAGCTTAACCCAAGCTGCTCGGGGTAAGCCCATCCCAACAGGCCTGGCACCGGTCTCGGGCACAAAAGCACGGAGCCTGGAAGCATTTTCACAGTACTCCGCGTTCCATTTGTGATTTGTCCATTCAGAAGCGCGGATGCCAAGTTTGGTAAGGTTGTCCAAAAGATTCCACGCACCTGGCACAAACGGGCGTCTGGATCTTAGTCTCACTTGGCGAGTATCTGAGGACCCACTTAAAAGACCATACAAGATATGATCGGGGTCCAGAGATCCACCGTAAGCCAAGGAAAGTGTCGCTCCCATTCGGCGAAGCTCAGCTGGCTGGATGCCTGAGAGTACAGGTAGGTGGTCCGTTGGAGTGGGACGCAGGCATACAGTAACTACGCGCAAGGCGTCATTCAAGACACTGTCAATGAGACAAGTGTGAGCACTGCGACACCAGACTGGCGCACAGTACTCAGCTGTTGAGTAGACTAGA
Source organism: Diplosoma virens (assembly GCA_963680785.1). NCBI lineage: Eukaryota > Metazoa > Chordata > Ascidiacea > Aplousobranchia > Didemnidae > Diplosoma > Diplosoma virens. Next base: position 7,951,211 of record OY796887.1, on the reverse strand, counting down.
GACAAGGTGGCTATGCGTAGTGTTTTAGCACCAGCACCCCATCCCGAGCCCACGAGTCGCCTCAACAGTGTGACGCGCGATGATAGTTTTTTGCGCAATGCCACTAAATGGTGACGAAACGTGAGCGATCTGTCCAGTTTTACCCCAAGGTAAGTAGGGGTTGGACAGAACGGTAAAAGTCTACCGTTGTTGTAGACTTTAGCTCACGTTTGGCCTTTTGGTTATTTAAATGAAAGGCTGCTGTCACCGTCTTAGTGTGACTGAGCTTCAACCTCCAAGTCTGGAGATACGCCGAAAGTGTGGACATGTCTTGGCTTAAGGTTCCCTCCAAGTCCTTCCAGTTTCGTCGGCGAGCAGAGGAGTAATAATTTCTCCTTAAAATACATTCATATTATCCTTTGTATCTGTTCTTCGTTCATCACTGTTCTTGCGTGTGATTAATTGTGCTTCTTCTACCTTTGGAATTAAATTTTGGTAAGTTATTTAACTTTCATTTATATTTAAGCTAAGTGTTGCTTCTGTTAGCGCTGCAGTATAAGTTACATATAGGTAAAATTTAGTTAATTAGCTGAGCGCGGCAGTTTAATTCGCTTAAGTAGCTTTGAGGTAGTTTTAAGCAGGATAATTATTTAAAGGAACTCTCTCTACGCTGACCGGTCGTCTCTACGACAGTGCCAATATTTTACATTTCTTTTAAGGAGAAATTATTTTAAGATAAGTTTTAATTCTATTTAAAATTTGGCATTTGTCTTGATTGATAACTTGTGTTTCATTTGTTTGTGGTAATTATTTTAGTACCAATTGTTAACCATGAGTTCTCATGATAAAAGGGCGGTGACTTCGAGTAGTGGTAGCTCCGGGCGATGTAGTGAAAGCAATTCACAGACCATTAATAAGAACGAATTAAAACGAAAAATCATTGCTATTCAAGCAAGAGCTTCTGTGTTAAAAAGGCAGCTTAACCGTAAATCTGTGAAAGAAGAAGCATCATGTGTTGAGAATGAGTGGCAAAGGTGTTTTGAAGCAATTTCGTTGCTACATGCAGATGTTCTTGCGTGTGATGATGATGAGGTTGACGTAGATTTGGATAAAATTGCTTGTCGGGTAGAGGATGTGCTGTTTCAAGTTAAGGAAGAGGTTTCACGGGTTTTAAAGTACGATGTTGACGGAAGGTCTAGCGTGAACGAAAGTTGTGCGTCAAGTTATTTGTTGAGTAAGCATCTTGACATCCCTGTTGATAATATCTCTAATGTAAAGGTTAGTGAAAGGTTTCCTGTGAATATCGATGATAATGAATTTTCACCGCCGCAAAATCAGACCCATTGTATAAGAAAAGGTTCTGACACAGGTAAATTGGAAGCAGACAGCAAGGTAGACTTTGCTAAGCCAACTCTAAATCCAGGAGCTGTACCCTTTCTTGGCAATGTAAACAATTTTCCAGCAGCGCAAGTGAGTTATGGTCAGATACCTTTACCTCCTGCGCCTAGACTAAACCTTGATAATTTTGATGGAGATGTCTTAAAATATTGGGACTTCAAAAGGCGTTTTAAAAGACATGTGGAAGGTGTATATACTAATTTTGAAGATAGAATGGCATTTTTGAATAGTGCATGCGTAGGAAAGGCTCATGAAGTGATCGCAGGAATAGGATGCCTTATTGATAGTCAAACTGCTTATGCTAAAGCTTGGGATAGATTGGATAAGCGATTTGGTGATGTTATCGAATGTCTACGCGTTGATCTTCTTAACGGACCTATAATCAAAGAGGGTGATGCCGAAAGTTTGCTGCTTCTTGCGGATAAGATGTTTCAGTGCGAAGTAACGTTTGAAGGATTAGACAAGATGTGGATATTGAATTCACAAGAGCTTTTGCATGGGTTATTTGAAAAGTTGCCACATAGGGTTAAATCTCAGTTTGTTTCCGTGAGCACAGATGGATTTAAGTCGTTTCACGATTTGAGAATTTTAGTTGAGAAATCGGCCTCGGAAGCCGAGAGCGAGTTTGGCAGATTGCTCTATAAAACGCAGCATATTCAATCAAACGAGATGAGGTCTCGAAATTTTGCAGGAAAACCCCAGCGAGTTTGTACCGCTCAAAGATCAATATCACTTCCTTTAAACAAATTGGTGTGTGCATGCTGTGAAGGCCATCATAAATTATGGCGATGCCCTGACTTTAAATCCAAATCGATAGATGATAGGAGACTGATTGTTCAGAAAAAGGGACTGTGTTTTAACTGCTTACTCCCTGGGCATCAAGTTTCTAGCTGCAGGGTTAAAATAGCGTGTGGTAGCTGTGGTAAGAAGCATAATACCTTACTTCATTGGTATCCAAGGAAAAAAAAATCTATAAATGTTGATGCTAATATTCCCCCCACTGACGACGAGATGAATCAGGACGCTGATCAGGTGGTGTGTGCAGCTATTTCTAGGACTAATCTATCTGGGGACGCCTCCGGATCAGCTATTTTTAAGGTTGTTCCCGTGAAGGTGTGGGCACATGATCCTGACGACTATGTGCTTACATACGCTTTTATCGATGAAGGATCAAGCGTCAACATGTGTTCAGATCGCTTAGCCAAGCGACTGGGGTGGTCTCCTTCTGCAACGAATGTGAGATTACTTACGAGCAATGCGGTGTCCGTCATGGATCGAAAGGTAAGTGACCTGGCCATCCAGGGGGTGAATGAGGTTGAAGCATTCAAAGTGAAGGATGCGTTTGTAGTCGACGAAGTGGTGGATGTAAGTTGTAGCATTCCAACAGACGAGTTAATTCAAGGTTATTCTCACCTTCGTAGCTTAAACTTCCCTTCGTTGGCCGAAAAAAATATAGATCTCTTATTAGGTTGTGATTTACACCAAGCATTTTTGACGAAAAATATGATTGTCGGTGATCCAGGCGATCCATGTGGGCTTCACACAGCTTTGGGGTGGACTATTTACGGCACAGATGGGGGAGACCAGAGGCTGGAAGAGCCTTCTAATTTAATGGTTAATTTTTTAAGCACTGAAAACACAGATACGTCTTGCGAGCGATTATTAGAAATATGAGCACAAGATTTTGAGGACTGCAATGAAGGCAGAAACGCACTGGCTTTGTCGCAGGAAGATAAACATGCTCTTTTTATTTTAAACAGATCGGTTAAGAAAGTAGATAGTCATTATTCGGTCGGTCTCCTGTGGAAAGGTGACGCGACACTGTTGTCCGATGGTCGTTCGTTAGCAGAGACGCGTTTAAAATATCTTTTCCGAAATTGTTTATAAAGTCCAGTGAATTTTGAAAACATTCGTTGTTGCTAAGATCGAAGCATTTTAATAATGAAATCAGATTTTGCTGAAATAAAGTTTCTTCTTCTGTGAACTGCAGTAACCTCCCTAAGGGGATTTCAACTGTGAAAGAATTTTACTTTTAATCATAAGATCAATCAAACTGCCGAAGTCGTTAACTTTCTGAAACCAATCTTTGCTTTTCGGCCAATTTACGAAAGTTGACTACCTTTCGAAACTTGCTTTTTCAATCCGAAATAATATTTTATTACAACATTTAAGTATCTCTATCCAAAGAGTATGAAATTTTTTTTTGGTTTCAGCTGGGGTCAACAACAAGCTGTAGTGTCCTGACGAGTCCTAACAAGGACGAAACAGGTGTGTCGGCATTTGCTTGTTGATTGGCTTGACTATTCTTACTTAATGTTAGCAATTGAACTGCAGGGCTTAGCTTGACTTTACCCGATTCGTGTTAGCTGACTCGATGATGTGGTCAGCATATCGAAACCACCGCCAGTATGCCCTTGCCGCTTAAGCCGTGCTTATCGTAGTTACGCTGGTAGTATATTGTTTTCATTAAACTATATACGTTATAAGATGTACAAAAAAAATTGTGCATGGTCACTGCACCAGTTGTGCAAAAAAAAAGTGATTATCGTGTTTAATGTATTTTTAGTGTTTAATGTATTTTTAGGCCCGGTAATTTTTAGTGTTGGAGGGCAGCAGTAAATTCTCTGTGAGAAAATGTCAGAGATATTTACTGAATCTGGTATTGTGGCCCTCCAAAGGTCAGACATTTTTTGAGATACAAGACGAGATGACTTGCCGTCAACAGCCTGGTATCTCTCATTTCTGACTTGCTGAAATGCAATAGCACAAGCTGAGACGGGACAGTGACGAGGAGAGTGACGTGACCTATCAGTAAGGTTGTTCATGATACTTCATGGTTTTCAATTAGAGTGTGAAAAGTTGATGCTCCAAACTGCCTCAAACCATCAATCTTTCCGCTTCCTGTCAGGCTTGGCAAGCAAAGCTGTAGCAGCAAAACTCTAGTTATCTCCCTGAGGAGATTGCAGAAAAGTTCTATAGAGGGATTCACGCTCCGCATCCCAACACGGAATATAGTTGTTTTGATACCCGCGTGGAATAATCTTTTTGGCTGCTTTCTTGATGATGTTACAGAAGTGCTGGTAAGCCGCGTCCACATCAAGTGTATCAGCGGCAAAAAGTCTTTGCGAATTTATTCGTCAAAGCAATGTAATGACTCCATTTGGCCTTGCACAAGTTCCATCGCTTAACAGGCATGCTTGGCATTAACATAGCAAACCTTGGTGGTGTAATAAGCAAAGGTCGATGTTGTGACCTGGGAAACTTTTCAAGTATACGTCTATCCGGTAAGCGAACATTAGGACCTACGGTGGCGAAATCTAGATCCGGTTTGGTGCCAGTGTTCCAGCGGCCGGATTAGAAACTGGCGGCGTCTTTGATATTGTATAGGAGGGCAAAACAACACTTACCCAGCCAGCCAAGCACTCACCGTCCGGACTGTTATTAACGTAGTTACAATCAGCACGACGACAGTTGAAATCGCCAGCATAAAGACAGTAATGAGGAAACACTGGAAGATCCAGGGATTGCAGTCACGTTGGTGGAGGTTTGTAGACGTTGACTATTTTATAATTATCAACGTTTACGCACAACCACTCGATCTCCGATGTCGGTGGAGATTGGTCCAAAAGCGTATAGCTCAGTCGCTCGTGGACAAACATGGCAAGGCCATTGTTCCTGCTTAAAGAAGACACAGCTGGTTGGTAGCTTAAATGTACCAACTTTTCTGCATCAGTGCAGTGCGTCTCCAGTAGCAGGATGACCAGTGCCTCCGATTGAGGAGCAATACTGAAAAACGTTCATCTTGCTTGCGGTGAGGCTTTCGATGTTCAATTGGGAAGCAGTGGGTTTTTGGGACTTGTTGGCAATATGCCTTAAAAAGGGCAGTTTTTTTTTCAGGCATTGCCCCGCTCTGAAAAGAACGTTTGTTGATTAGCAGACCCTCGCTGAACATCGGAATGGGTGGGATAACCTTTCATTTCGGCAGGTTTGGTTTCGATCAGTCATGTTTGAGAGCAATAACAGACTTACTCACGTCCAAGTCTGCGATAAAGCACCTGCCAGGTGTCTGGTTAAAGTTTTTTTTAATTTGGTTCGTTAATATTAAATAGAAAAAAACTAAAATTAAGAACTGTTTGTGTTGTGATATTGTGCAATAGATGACGTAGTGTTTTCTTAAACGCTTCTAATCTTAATCAGCGCCTTCTGCTCGAACAATTATTGGACACGCGCATCTCCAAGCATAATTGTTACAAGTTAAATATGCGCCTTTAGGTTCATCAGTCAGTTCAAAGTTATCAAGCTACTACAGCAAACGAACTAAAAGCATTCTATTTCAATACGGTTGTTTTTTTGGCTAAGTACTTTTTGTGAATTTAATTATTGTTTTTTAATAAACCTGTGTATTCGTGCAAAGATACAACAGGCAAAAGTGGCGACGAGGATTCAAGTAACTCATCTGCGTCAAGAAAAAAAAGAAAATTTGTTGACTTTGCATTAACAGCTTGAATTGTCAAAATGAGTGAAATTTCCGAACTAATTTTGTTGTTAAATAAGCAACACCAAGAGCAAATGGCAGTTTTACGCGGCGAGCATCAAGAGCAAATGACAATGCTTCAAGAGCAGCTAAAAATTCTACAAAGCAGCTTGAACAACCCGCGAGAAAATGTTCCAACACCGATGGCAAGTTTTCAACCATTCGATTCCACATCTGAGTTATGGACTGATTATTTGGCAAGGTTCCGAACATTCGTCACTGCTAACTCCATTCCCGACAACAAGCAAGCACAAATTTTTCTTACCAACCAATCTAACTCCGTTTACAAAATGCTTAGCAACTTAGCGGCTCAGCAACAACCTGTCAAAAGCATACATGAGCTAACCATGAATGATATTCAGACGTTTATGGCAGAGCAGTTCGACCCAAAACGATTTGTTGTCAGAGAACGTTTCAAGTTCTGGTCTGACATGAAACGCAAACCTGGCGAAACTATTCCTGAACTGGCAAGCAGAATACGACAAGATGCAGCTACATGTAATTTTCAATCCATTAAAGATCCTTTAGATGAAGCCTTGCGAACTAAATTCATCTGTTCAGTAGACAACGAAGCAGTTTTGAAGACACTCTTCAAGCTCAAGAACGATGAACTGAAGTTTAGCAACGCCATCCGAGTGGCTCAAGAAGTGGAAGAAGCAGCCAAGGTAGCAAAGGAAACCGTACACGGTCAACCTTCTACGTCGGTGCAGAAAGTTTATCACGCAAAGTCCAAAACTTCCAAAACGCAAGAAAAGAAAACCGCCTGCTTCAGGTGTGGAAATTCTGGACATTTTAGCAAAGCTTGTCCCCACATTAAAGCTATTTGCAGCTTCTGCAAAAAAACAGGTCATCTGCAATCTGTATGCATGTCTCGACTAAGAGATAATAAGCTTGTGAAATTGGTGCACAAAATCCAATGTTCTGTTTCACCCATCTATCAAACTATTAGACTTAATGACCACAGAATTAAGTTTGAAATTGATAGCGGAGCCAGTAACACATTTTGCTGTGAAGCGACGTGGCAAACGCTGGGTAAACCCATTCTACAACCTGTATCAGTTCAATATCAAGTTGCTGAAGGTAGCCCGCTACCCGTCGTGGGACAATTCCAATCAACTGCAAGTATTGATGGAAAATCACCTGACGTGACCTTTCCTGTGATTGTCACTAAGGTGCCCAATCTAAATTTACTAGGTCGTCTGGCGATGATGAAGTTGAAACTCACCAACTTAACCGATCACTTCAGAGAAAACCTAAGTTGTGCTGAATCTACTGCAACGATAGAGCACGTCACTACAACTGGTCCAGAAAACTCTTTAGATGCGGCATGTATTCAATTATGTGGAGAGTTTCCTACTTTATTTGAATCTACATTGGGTTGTCTAAAAGATTTTTCACTGGACATACGGTTTTAACCTGAAGCTAAACCTATTTTCAAGAAGCCAAGACCTGTTCCGTTCTCAATCCTACAAGATTTAAACGAAGCATACGAAGCAGGAATTAAGAGAGGTGTATGGGAGCTTACAGATTTTAACTCGTACGGCACCCCCGTGGTTCCTATTCGAAAGTCTCCTTTGCCAGGTCAAGCAAAAGCAAGCATCCGAGTTTGTGGAGATTATTCGGTGACTGTAAACTCGCAACTGGAAGACCATCGTCAACCAATCCCTCTCCCAGAAGATCTAATGCGCAAGCTAGGACATGGTTACTGCTTTAGTAAGATTGATCTAGCTAATGCATATAATCAAATCTGTCTTTCTCCTGACAGCCAGAAGAAGCTGGCTCTCAGCACACACAAAGGGGTTTTACTTCAGAAAAGAATTCCTTTCGGAATTAAATCCGCACCAGGGTATTTTCAAGAAATCATGGAACAGTTAACGCAAAATTTGCGAGGAGTTGCCGTGTATTTCGATGATATTTTGGTAAGTGGTGACAACGCAAAAGATCATTTGATGAACCTGCGAGCTTTGTTCAAAAGACTAGAAGAAAAAGGTCTTCGCTGCAACCGTGAAAAATGTGTTTTCGCCCAAGTATCAATTGATTACCTGGGTCACACTTTATCAAGTCGAGGAATTGCAAAAGGGTCCAAAGTTGATGCCATACTAGAAATGCCTACACCCAAGAACATTTCTACGTTAAAATCTTTTTTAGCATCTGTGCAGTTTTATTCTAAATTCTTACCTCCATATTTTTCGGAAATCACCGAGCCGTTGTACAAGCTTACACGCAAAGGACAACAGTGGAAGTGGGGTGAAGTAGAAGCGACATCTTTCAAAAAGATCAAACGGTTACTATGCACAGAGACTGTACTTGCGCACTATGACCCATCTCTTCCGTTGGGTTTATCTTGTGACGCCTCAGAATGCGGAATTGGAGCGGTATTATTTCATCGCTTTGCAGACGGAAGCGAGCGTCCGATTCTCAATATTTCTAAAGTCTTATCGGCGACACAAAGACGCTACAGCCAAATACAGAAAGAAGCACTATCCTTAGTGTACGCTTTGAAGAAATTTCATCAGTTTCTCTACGGTCGTAAGTTCATTGTGGTTACCGATCACAAACCTTTAGTGACCTTGTTTGCCCCTGATAAAGGTACTCCTGCAATGGCCGCGAATCGACTTGCACGATGGGCATTACTAGTCCATCAATATGACTACACGGTGGAATACCGTAGAAGCAAGGACCATGGCAATGCCGATGCTCTTAGTCGCTTGCCATTTTCAAATGACACAAGTTTTGATGGGGAGGAGATGGAAGATGATGTCGATAGCGTTTGTTTAGTTCGAACAATCAGTCGTCAAATCAATCCTGACAATCCATTGCTTGTGGTCAGAGAGACTGCCAAGGATCCAATTCTTGCCCAAGTAATGCGATTTGTGAAGGAGGGATGGCCGCATGCATTTTCGGAAGAGCTTAAAGACTTCAAAAAGTTGGAAAATTCGTTGTCAACAGAGAATGGTTGCGTTTTTTACGGCTTACGGGTAATAATTCCTTCAACCCTACGTAATCATATTCTTAAATTATTACACCTTGGACGTTTCGGCATGCAACGGATGAAACAACTTGCCAGGTCAACTGTCTATTGGCCTAGAATTGACTTTGACATTGAGGATTTATGTCGCAAATGCACTTCCTGTGGCCAATTTCAAAATAAGCCGGATAAACCTTCAATCCATCCGTGGATGATGCCAGAAAAACCATGGTCAAGACTCCACTTGGACCATGCGATCAACTTTCTGGGAAGAAACTGGTTAGTCCTTGTAGACGCTTATTCAAAATATCCTTGCATTCATTCAACAACCTCAACGTCTTCGAAAAGTACTACTGCTATACTTGAACAAGAATTTGCTCATTTCGGATATCCCCACACGTTGGTGACCGATAATGCCACAACATTCATGTCTCAAGAGTTCCAAGCTTGGTGCAAACAATGAGGCATTGTACATCTCACCGGAGCACCTTATCATCCAGCAACAAACGGTGCTGCCGAGCGCTTGATACAATCGTTCAAACAGGCATTGAGAAAATCCTCGTTACCTCCAAAGGAAGCTTTGCAAGAATTTCTAATGCAATATAGAAGAATTCCTTTTGCATCGGGACTGTCACCAAGCGAATTGTTGAATGGAAGAAGAATTCGCACCAAAATTGACACTTTGGTTCCATCCATTCCGCATCTCCTGCAGGGAAGACAGTCAAAACAAGCGAGCAAGCATTCAAATGCTGAAGACTCGGAAGTGGTTTCGAAAGTCGAGCATCATTACTCACTAGGAGACCCTTGTTACGCACTGTACTTCGGCCCTAGAAGAGATCGTGACCCACGATGGGTGCCTGCGATAGTTACGGTCCATGGTACACGAAGCGTCAATGTACGAGTCATTCCTCGAGAACCAACTCGGAGAAGACATCTTGATCAACTTCGACCTCGATACGGTTCGGATCAAGATGATGATCCCTGTGAAGTCCCAACGAGCGTTTTGTCTACAGAAACACTTCCAGCCGGGACTGACCACGCATCTAGTTCTTCTTCGATGAACCAACGCAACAATCCGAGATTACCAACCGGAGACGAGTACGGGCGACACAATCCACGACGATCAGCGAGAACAAAGAGACCTCCAAAAAAATATTGTTGCTAATATGTATATATTTTTTTGTCGTAGTTTATTTGGGGAGGTGTTGTGATATTGTGCAATAGATGACGTAGTGTTTTCTTAAACGCTTCTAATCTTAATCAGCGCCTTCTGCTCGAACAATTATTGGACAGGCGCATCTCCAAGCATAATTGTTACAAGTTAAATATGCGCCTTTATTTTGGTCCATCAGTCAGTTCAAAGTTATCAAGCTACTACAGCAAACGAACTAAAAGCATTCTATTTCAATACGGTTGTTTTTTTGGCTAAGTACTTTTTGTGAATTTAATTATTGTTTTTTAATAAACCTGTGTATTCGTGCAAAGATACAACAGTTTGCTGAGACCATTAAGCAAGGAAAAAAGCCGTAAAGTGTTTTTCTCACGGACACTTGTGGACGGCGTTGCTATCTAAGTTTTCTGACCTTGTCAGTAACAACATTTAGTCCACAAAATTAATTAAATTTTAAAGTTTTATTAACATTTGAGAATGTCTTCATGATCACGTTTGATTCCAAAAAAAGAGAGAGCACATTTTACATTTTATCAAAACAAGAGACAAAGAAAAAAGTTTTTGTTGGAAGTGGGTTGCCAAATATATAATTTATATTACATACTGTATATACATATTTACAATTTATAGTGGGATTCTATCCCGCTACACAGTTCAGAATGGCGCGAGTAGGATTTAAACCGAGACCATGCTGATCACAAGCACGCCGCTTTAATCTCTCGATCACATTGCCGACGAACGTGATGTTGTAATTCCAAACCCACTCTTATCATTTTTTATGTCCTTTGTTAAGACACTTTTCTCTGCTTGGCGCTCTTGGCAAGCAGCTTTAAATTTCATTTATATATTTATAAAAATTGAAAATGCAAAAAAATATTCAATCAAACGGCTATCCAAAATATATAGATTAATTAATATTACTGTTCTTTTATTCGAAAAGTTAAACAATTAAATGCCAACCTGTTCTACGAAGCAAAAAATTTCCAATCCACCTCCAAGCAGTAAACACTGCAACTTTTCTGTTAAACCGCGTGTTTTATTTTACAACCTGACAGCTCCTGCAAACTATAAATAGGACGTCCTACCTTCCTATCATTTCCTTTATGCTATCTACCGATTGTTGTGGCACTATGATCGTCGGTACGTTGGTCGCACGTCCCAACGCTTGCAAGAGGGTACTAGACAACACATTCCCAAGTGTATCACAAATCTTCTCGCTCTTTTAAAATCACACCAGTCTTTCCCGTCCCTTTATTGCCTTTTCTGTGAATCTACCATTGGCAAGTATCTTTTTGACAAATCTTCCACTGACTCCTCAGATAAGAAAGAAACTTCTGAGACGCTATTTTTTCCGCCCACATCTTCGAGTAAGAATGATAATACTTTGGCAGGAGAGCTACCCGAACTCCCCGCTAATCATGTTTACTCCCCTAGAAGCAGATTCATTACCAAACCCATACGCTATCGCGATTAAATTTTATCGATATTTTGTTTGGTTTAACATTTTTATAACGTGTTGAATTTTTGCGTGCTTATTTGTACAGTACAATTTTTTTAGCAGTATCAGTGCATGTAAAATATTGTTGCCTTTTTCTGCAATTGCTTTGTTATTTTTTCTTTCAGTGGTATCTGCCTTTTATATAGCGGCCATACCACTTGGGGGGGGAGATATGTAGCGATCGCCGCATTTTTACTCTTGACATGTTTGTGTGTTTTTTCGTTCGTTTATTCATTTTTTCTCTTGGAGAAAAACGAGAGAGTCTTGTGAAGCGTCATGTAAAAAATTGTACAGTTGGTTTTAAAGAATAAAGAACTAAAAGAAAAATATCTGTTCTGATTACATGTAGCAAGGTACTTTTATAAACCTAAACCGCTACAATAGTTTTTGAATAAAATCAAAATCTCTCGAACAAAGGATATGGTGATCTTTTTTTAATTAGAGGTTTTTGGACCATAGCTAGTGTATGCTTATTTTTGTGTAGGCTGTCAAGCTTTATTTTTGTATTTGTTTTGTTAAAAAATTGACAAAAAATACTGTTTTCTGCCGCCATTACCATGGCTTATGGCTAGACTATTAGTCAAATTAATGTTAAATTGAAACAGGAATCATGTTTATCCTGTAGGCTACAACAATTGCAACAATTTTTGCATAGGCTAAAAGTATTTTTTCCAAATACCGTTTATACAGTACATGTAGAAAGTTGATCTATCAAATTTTCTTTAAAATTTGACTAATTTTGCAAGCTACATGTAGGCTTATTCTGTGTGTAAAATTTTTACATTTGGTGTATTTAAAGAGCAACAACATCCAATGCCCTTACTGAGTATTCTATTTTGATTAGACAACAAGATCTATAAAGTAATATGGAAATTGTTTGGCCAACCAACATGTTACTGCAAATGCAATGGTTGTAATTTTGTAATAGGTTTTCCACAATCCAAATTCTTAATATTATTATTTTGCTTTTAAGTAACTGATATTTAGGTATTTTTTAAAATCTTGACTGTTGTCTGCAGTGGCAGCTTGTGCATTAAAGCTGCAGAGCTGCAGCACCCTAAATATCAGTACAGCAATTTTAAATATTAGATATCATCAGCAATGCTTGAAAACTAATAATTATAATTTTTTAATTGTTGCTTATTATACAGTGGCAAGCATTGAATTGAGAACAACCTAATTTTTGGTTATAACTTTTTTAATTATTAATTTTATGAAATATCATTTTCACCATTCAAAAGAGCCAAAAAAATAACCATAATAATCATTAATTTATCAAATTAAATGAATTATTGAGAATTTAATGATTACTTTATTTCTTTTGGCTAGTATTTTGCAAGCATCGAATTAAGAACTATTTGGGTCATTTCCTGTCAAATGTCCTGAAATTCAGAAGTTTTCCAGCTTAACCCTCTCAAAATTTGTCAAAATGTTGTATATCATAATTGACTCAGAAAATGAAAATTTTAGCTTAATATGTATTGTACTTTATGAAATAAGGCCTATTGAAAGTTGGTACCCTATTGCAGCGATTAACGTTTGCTCATTTTTGCCCATTTTTGAACAAACATTTTTCCAATTCTAAAAATTGTGAAAAGCTGATTTTTGGTTGTTGACCAACTTTCTTGATATATTTCATGGATCAAGTGTCAAAGTAATGTTATCTTATATCATAATGAAAATATTGAGTCCCAAAATATCCAAAATTTGGACCCAAAAACAGATTTTTGGCCATATTTAAAAAGCTATAGCTGCCATACAAAACATAGCACTGCTCTAATTTTTAACATAAGTATTTCCTACCAACTGGACTATAACTTTACCAAATATAAAAGAAAACATCAGCTTAAAAAAATTTACACCACTTCAAAGTATGAACCAGCTGTAAAATTGCCAAAAATACTCATCTAGTGGTTAAAAAATGGTCCTATAAAACACTGTTTCTAAAAACAGTTTTTTAACATGTGAAAGAGCTTTTCTTAAGGAATTCGCACACCAAATTTAAATTTTGTTCCAAAACTGTTAGGGGGTGAGACATAATCATCTTGTACATGAAAAATCTAGTTTTTACCATATTCAAAAAAAGTTCAAAATTTTGCCTTCTATGTATAATTTCAATGAAATTTTTTATATTAATCAAAAAGTTAGAGCTAAATTGATAAAAAGAAAATTCCAGCTCTTCATTGGTTATTGTTTGGCTGTGACTTTCATTTAAAAAATGCCACTAGGTGGTATATTGTAGGTTGGAAAAGAATTTAACAAACGATGCACAAAAACAGCAGTGAAACATGGTGCATTCTCCAACCTACAATATACTACCTAGTGGCATTTTTAAAATTTTTAATTTAAGCTTTTGAAATTAACAACCTATTTTTTATGCCCTCATGAACAAGGATAGATTTTGCAATATTTTGAGATTTTGGCATTTTGCTGACAATTCTGTGCAAGATACGTAATACATTACTGAAAAAACTAAATCCATTTCTCAAAATGCTTGAAGATGCTCTCACTTCTAAATACACCCCTTCTCAAAAAATGAGTGTTGATGAGTCTTTATTCATTTATGAAAGAAGATTGCATTTTAGGCAATACTGTACATACATTTTGCTTTTTCTAATTTTGTTGATTAAACATGTTTTTTTTATGATTTTCAATATCCACATAATAGACTTTTTCTACATCCAACAGATGTTTAGCATTCTCCTATAATACCACATTTGGAATGCATTTATTTTTGCTATATCTACCTTAAAGTCCATATTTTGAAACCATACCTGAATATCAACCAAATATAACATTCCATCATATTAAGTCAAATGTTCATAATCAATTTAGAATTTGTTACCAAACTTCTCATTTTTAAGAACTGAGTCTTTGCTCTTTCAATCCTTTTATGTACTTCTTCCTCCATTCTTCCATCTATGTACTTCATTAGTGATACACATGAGGGATATACAGGGTGTCCATAAAGTTTTTTTACAATTCAAAAAAATTATTACAAAGTGAAATGATGAGATATTGCAATGAGGGTTGCTTTATGTTAATTAGTATTTCATAGTTTTTATGGACACTAAAATTTATTGTTTCAGATAAAATTTCTTATGTTTAATGATTGAGTTATATATGAACTGAACCCCCATGAAATGACTACTCCTCAAAAAAAAGCGCAATGTATATCCTGGTTCATTGAGACAAAATCAGATGTTCAGACCCAGCAAAACTACAGAAGTAAGTATGGAAGAGACCCACCATCACGTCTTTCAATTTGTTTATGGCACAAGAAATTTATGGAGACAGGGACAGTGATCAATACAAGAAGTGGGCGACCAAGAACATTTGAAGAAAACATCGAGCATGTAAGGCAAGCCTTTCAACATTCTCCTATGAAGTCCATCCGTACTGCTGCCAGACAATTGGAACTACCACGTTCAACAGTGCACAAAGTCCTACACAAGAATTTAAGATTGTATGCTTATAAAGTGCAAATGTTACAGGCACTTCAGCCAAACGACATACCAAGACGAAAAGAATTTGCAGTGAACATGTGCTTCATGCAACTCATGGTGCCCATATAGAAGTGTATTAAATAGAGTAATGATATTTTTAATTAAATGTTTAGAAGGGTATTAAATGTTTCAATAAAAACTTTATGAAATACTGATTAACATAAAACAACCCTCATTGCAATATCTCATCATTTCACTTTGTAATAATTTTTTTTAATTTTAAAGAGACTTTATGGATACCCTGTATAAATGACCGAACTTGCTCCACCCCATTTCTATTTATTGAGATACTTACTGGTTTAAAATGACTACCTTCATTGATCTTGCTCACACCATAGAACAAAAGCTTTTTTGTTTTATTTATTTTTAGTCCGTAAGTGTTGCTAACCTTTTTTTTCACCAACAAATTTTTTGCAATTCTATTGTTTTTCCACAATCAAAACAGTGTCATCTGCATATCTCATATTATTTACTCTTGTACCACCAACTTTGATTTCAATACAGTCTTGGAAAATCCATTTTCCATACAAGTTGAATAAATTTCCAGTTTTTTTCTGGAAACCAAACTGAATTTCTTCCACTTTTTTGTCAATTACTTTGTTTAGCCTCTTAAGAATAATTTTCAGTAGCAACTTAATACCATGTGACCTGATACAAATGGTTCTATAATCACTAAATTTGATTGCTTTAGCTTTTTTCGGTATGGTAATAAGCTTGGAGTTTAAAAATTCTTTTGCCACTTCACCTGATTGAAGGACTCAGTTTTCCAGCAACATTGTTTTTTTGTTTTGGTCCAACACTTTCATCATTTCAGCAGCTATGCAATCCAACCGTTGCCTTTACTTTGTTCATCCATTTGGTTGCATATTTCATTAGATAGCAATTGACAGTGTGGTCAAGCAGTTAAAGCACTGTGCTTATGATCAACATAGTATTGGTTTGAAATCTACTCACGCCATTCTGTTGTGTCCTTCAAAAAAACACTTTACGACACTTTCTCCTGCTTGGTAGTCTTGGCAAGCAGTTCTAAACTTCAGTCATATCTCTATTAAATTACCAGCGGACAACAATATCTTGGTATCTCTGGAAGCAGGTTGTGGTGGTTGCTTATCCTATGTATTAACGCCTCTGTTGCATTCCTACGAGGCGGGGGGGATAACTATAGAGTTAAAATAATAAATGAATAAAATTTTCTTTATTTTAATTTCATATCCATCTAATTCTCCATCTAATTTTGTCATGTCTCTGCACCCGTTGTCATAAAACAACTCTTTTATGTATTCTTCTTATCATCTTTTTATATCTTCTGCTTCATACAGCAGTTTTCTGTTTTTATCAACAATTTTTCCTCCACTTGAATATCCTTTTTCAACTTCGACATTTTTTTAGTTTTTGAAGTAGTGTTTTGTGAGCATGCTTTTGTTCTAGGTTCTCTATTTCTTTGCAGTGCATCTTTATTCAATATTTCTTTGCGTTTTTGTACATTTTTTGAATTTGGCAGTTCAGTTGGTGATACTTTGTTGGATTGAACTTGACTTTCTCTCTTTCATCCATCAACTCACTTATCTGTGAACCATGGTTTTTTCTTCCATGCACCTTTTTTTACCAACTAATTTTTTTATCGCATCCACAACTACAATTTTGAATTTATTCCAATCCTCATTGGTTGATTTGTTGTCATTTTTAACTATATCTTCCAGAGCTTCAAATCGATTTTCTGTTTCTATTTTGAAAGCAGTTCAAATCTTATAAATTTTTATCAGTGTCTCTAGGCCAAGTTTTCTTTCTTTCGGTGGTTGCTGCATATTCTTCAGTTTCATGCAGTAATCCAGTACTACAGAAACGGGATCAAATGCACAATCTTCTGGGTAAATTTTAACTTTGTGCACGCTATTTCTAAATCTTGTTCAAATGAAAATGTAATCTATTTGGTTTCTCTTTGATTTGCATTAAAAATTTTATTTGTAAAATTGATTTTTGTTGTTTCTTATTATTGTAAATAACTGTAAATGCCTAAAAATATTTTCTTGCAGACTTATGTTTAATTTGTATTATCACAAGTTGATGTAAAGGTCCCAATTTTTTTTATTATTTAGTTGCTATTGTATACTGCTGCTCTTTGCTAGTTATCAGCCTGTAAATATTTGCTGACTTTAAATGCAGTCCAGTCTGCCAACAAGTTTAGAAATTTACTTTAAAAATTTTTATTGCTCTCTAATAAGCTAATTGGTTTACTTTATATGTTTTCATCTAGTCGGCCATGGACCAGTAATGGGCCACAGTGGTGTTTTCAGTGGGCCACATAGCATAAATCAAAATGAAAGCAATATGTTTAATGAAGTCATTATAATTGAAAAATCAGAAACAAAGCAAGGGCCCTTTTTTTTGTTTTTGGGATAACGAAAACCTTTTTGTTTACGTTTTTGGGAAATCATTGACAATTATTGGGATATTGGGAAATCGTTGACAAATTCCAAGTGAAGACTTTTTTGTTTTTAGAGGTTACCAGATTTCTGCGAGGGAAATTAAATTTTGTTGACCGAAGTGCGTCGTTAAGTTACCTTGGGTTGAAAAGTGGCTATGGTATGAAAAAGACTGAAAACCATTGTTTTAGTGCAGGGGTGGGAAATATATCAGCTGGAGGGCCGCATTCGGAAGTTAAATTTATTTGCGGGCCGCATTATAGTGATCTCTAAAAAAAAGGTCTTCATTTCGATTTCGTTTCCAATTTCGCAATTTTTCTCTAAAAATCATGGTGATCTCTAGAAAAAAGGTCTTTATTTCGATTTCGTCTCAGATTCTGATGGGTCAGTTTGAGGTATATGTGGCTCGTTTTGCACATTATACTCGGGTGCGGATAATACGTAGAAAATTACGGTATTTATTTTAGCCGACGATTCGTTTATTTTCATCTATATTTACAACAAAAATTTATATCCGTACAAACTATAATTGTGGTTTAGGCAGGCATAAGTGGGCCGTAAATTGCCCACCGCTGTTCTAGTGTAAACAAGAAATTCGTTTTATGCAGGTTGCACACTATTGTGCGGTTGACAAAGTTTTATTTTGTATCTCTATATTTATCATCCTGATTTGCAGGAAAGCAGCAGAGAGGCGCTAATACAGTAACCAATTACCCCGACCTTCTTCCGGAGGTGCCAAGTTATTGCTGTCCGCTTGAAATTTAATAGAGATGTGACCGAAACTTAGAACTGCTTGCCAAGACCACCAAGCAGGAGAATTTTTGTAAAGTGTCATTCCCAAAGACGCAGCAGAATGGCATAAGTAGATTTTGAACCGAGACCAAGTCGATCACAATCTTGGTGCTCTAAGCACATGACAACACTGCTGACAAGTTTGATGTTAACAAGAAAGTGTAGGCATATGTGCTATATATGTGTATACGAGGTGTGGCTAAAAAGAAACGGGACTGACTTCACAGGTTGTGTAATACAAATAACCTTCAGGAGTCAATGCTTTCACAGCGTGGCATAACATGTGTTCTCTGTTTAACAGCTGTTTCTATACAACAACGCTATTGTGTTTGCTTTTACAGAGCCTTAAGTAAATCTGATAAATTGCTTGTTGAAAAAAATTTATGGTGCAATATTTGTTTAAGTGTTTGTGGTAATAAGAGTTCAATTGCAAAAGGACACTTGAGCAAAGAATCGATCTCAAATTTTGTGTCAAACTTGAAAAAATAGCGACGGAGACTTTGAAAATGTTGCGTGAGATTTATAAAAATTCTGCCATGTCTAGTACAAAAGTTTTTAAATGGCACAAGCGGTTTGTAGAAGGCAGGGAGGATGTGGAAAATGACCCAAAGTCAGGAAGGCCTTGCACTTTCACGACCAATGCCAACATTGAAAAGGTGCGACACTTGGTTCGTCATGGCCAACGAACTTGGGATGGACAAAGAAACGGTCCGAACCATTTTGGTGGACGCTTTGGGCATGTGGAAGGTGTATGCCAAAATGGTGCCGAGACTCTTGACTCAGGAGCAGAAAGCTCATTGAGTGAATGCATGCCAAGACATTCTTTAGCAGCTGGAAGCAAGGCTGCCAATAGGAATTTTTTGTTTCCCCCAGGCTTGCCTGAAAAATTCCCCCAGATTCATGCAAAATCTACCAACATACAAACAAAATGACAAAAACGACATTACACATTATTTGCAAAGGTTATTGAAAGTTTTAAAGTTTAAACGTATTTAATGTCAAATATCAATATGTTTTTTTGGACCAGCCATATCCAACCGAAATGCGTCACAGGGCCAAAATTTATTTTGCTATTGTAAAAAGGGCCGCAAACATAATGCACTGAAAAGAAATTGCATAAAAATGGAAGTAAAAATGAACGCAGAATTTTGCTCCGATTATTTAAGTTTCATCCCAAAACTTAGGTGTTCTCTAAAAAAAAAAAAAAAAAAAAGGTCTCGTCCTAAAATCTCTTATCGATTTCCGCCCCTGATGTCTTTCAGCAATCTCGCGGAATTCTTTTTCGTAACCAGAAAACCGGAAATTGTCGTTGGGCCGTACCAGAACCTTAAGTGGGCCGCAAGTTAACTTCCCTGGTCTAATATTTGATAAAAAATTGTTTTATGCAATTTGAGGCAAGAATATAGCAGGTGTGAGAAAACAACAATCCATAAGTAAAATTTTCCCGGGTCTTTACTAATTTAAAAATTTATTTTTATTTCCCCCAAATCTGGGGAAATCCCCGATGTCTGGCAGCCCTGGCTAGAAGTAGACGACAAACTCTTGGAAAAGGTCAGCACAGGAGATGAGCATGAATTTTTCGATATGATCCTGAAACGAAGCGATAAAGTTGTCAATAGAAAAGTGTGTCTTTGGCAAGACTGAAAAAGGCCGGCATGCAACGGTCGCAAGTGAAGGTGATGTTGATCACCTTATTTGACCATCACGGAATGTTGCATCACGAGTTTGTGTATCGAGGACAAACAGTTGATCAACAATTTTACAAGAAAGTCCTCACTCGCCTTGTGAACAAAATCAGTCAAGAACAAAGAGACTCCTGTGCAGGCAAAACCTGGATTTTGCATCACGATAATGCACCTGCTCACACAGCCCTCAGCGTGAAGTACCTCTTGGTCTCAAAAGAAATCACTACGTTGGATCATTCACCGTATTCGCCGGACTTAGCCCTTTGTAATTTCTTTTTTTTTCAAAAACTGAAAGGAATACTCAGGGGGACACGCTTTGAAGAAATCGATGACATTGTAGCGGCTTACTGCTTATAATATATATATATATACCAAGAACTTCTAAATCAAGGACATGCATTGTCTATGTCCAGACTTTGCTAGCGAAGGCGATCATCTTTACTGTATAAGTGCTAATGTATTACTGAAATCAATTAATGATTGGTCCGTAATTGCTTCAGACAAAAGCATTAAAACGTTTAAACGCATATTGAGGGATAAATACCCAAATATGTGATACCATGCCCACAGAACTACCCTTGAGTGAAATACCTGAAACCTGCCATATACAGCGCTAAATAGACATAAATATTTAATATGACATAAAAACTTTCACACATAAAAATTACAGTTATAAGAAATAAAAAAAACTTTTCAATTGCTAATAAACTTAATCGGACAAGCGCGCTTTCTTGATTGATGTCTGGAGGAGGACGGCGTTCTTTTGCTGATCCTTTTCCAAGTTATGCAGACCTTTCAAAAGTACATTTGCCACGTGTCGTCTGAGCTTGTCACTAGTGTTCAGGTTATTGTAGTCCTCCATCACTTGCAGAATCATCATGAGTCTCCTGCAGCAGCAGGCCCTGTGTCTGGCTTTGGTGATAAAGGCAAGTCCACATCGCACAAGGTCAAAAGTGGTTTGGTGGGGGATTTTCAGGGAGCCTCGTGAAACTTCGGAGATAAAGGCACTGACTTCTGTTGAGACTAGTTCATCCTCCTCATTGAAGATCAGGTGTTCCTCACACTTTTTCTCCAGCCACCCTGCCACATAGGCTGCACTGCTTTCCTCATGGATAGAGAGTGAAGGCTCAGTGCAGTCCTCAATGAAAGTGGCGTCCTCAGCATCGATGGCACTAGTAACACACGTGTGAGCCATGATGCTGGGGCCTCGATGAAGACACTTGGACATGACGCAAAGCATTGAAGTGGCTTTTGCGTTGTGGTCATTCTTGGCCATGCCACTGAGGACTCCTCCGGAGAAGGCTACTGTTGGCCGAATCTTCATCTCGTCAACTAAGAGAACTACATTTTTCTGTTGAGGCTTTTGAAGTTTGGCAAACGTCTATTGGCAAAATTTAGAAGTTCTTGATATATACAGTACATATTTGTTTAGTTCTTAGCTTGCTGCGTGCCTACTACATACAAAAACATGTCCTCACTTTTCTGTCCCAACTCTTTTCGTCCTCTTTTATTAGTTTCTTTTTTACCGTTTTTAAATGCACGATTAAAGGCAATCATTTTTATTTTTATCTCTATATTTATCCTCCTGACTCGCAGGAAAGCGACGGAGGCACCATACATAGGGTAGGCAATTACCCCGACCTGCTTCCGGAGATGCCAAGATATTGCTGTCCGCTTGTAATTTAGTAGAGATATTACTGTAATTTAGAACTGCTTGTCAAAACCACCAAGCAGAGGAAAGTGCCATAAAGTGTCTTTCCCAAGAACACAACAGAATGGCGCAAGTGGGTTTTGAACTGAGACCATGTTGATCATTAGTCCGGTGCTTTAACCACTCGACCACGCTGCCGACAATGTCGTCTACGCGTAGCGCATTAAAGAGAATCACCCACTAAAGTAGCGTGGTCGCTACAATCCTCCCTGCACTAGAAATAAAATGAAAAGTAAAAAGGAAGGAAGTAGTGAACGTAAAAACGAGCATAACGAAATCGAAATAACAACAAAAAGTCAAAAGCACTGTGGCGAATATATATACAATATGCACATTGACTAGCGCCGTAAAAAAACTTGTCTTATATCGGAATGGAACAACACCAGCAGCCGCTTTGAGAAACTCAAAGGAAGGGCCCTTTCCCTGAATCCCTCATAACGTGTAAAAGGCGAGGATTCACCCCGACAGAGAACAAATAAAAGCAAATTAAAAACGAGTGTCATAATTGAGGTGTCTGATAGGCATGTTGACTCTTCTCTTTTTTCGCGTGGTAACTTGTGGTGAGATGAGAGAAGATGAATAAAAGGTGTCGGTAGACATGTTATCCTCAAAGAGCAAGTTATGGTTGATGTAGGTGATGATGGCTTGAAAGGAATAATGTTACTGTTGCCGGCGCCGAGTTCGTTTGCGGACGGCGATGAGTTGACTAGCTAGGCTGTTGAGATTTGATATTGTGGTTTAAACGTTCTAGAGAAAGATGAGCCACCTTCCAAAGTGTCTACAGAGATGTTTTCAATATGAGTCCGCAAGTCTACAACGAAATATTTGGGGTGGCGCTGAATGATTCGGAAAGGACCTTTGTAGACTGCGTGCAATGGTGGGCGGTGGCTATCGATTATGATGAAAACATGGGTCGTACTAGGATCCATGAGGGCCTTGTCCACATAATGTGCTCTGTTGATACGTCTCGGTGCGAAATACGGGATTTGCTACATATAATGGCTCAAACTTTGAGCGAAAGATGACAAATTAATGTTAAAAGCGTCTTCAGAAACGGGCTCAAAAAATTCTCCAGGCAGTTTTATTGGTTGGCCAAACAAGAGAACACTGGGGGTGGAGAAGTCCAGATCTTCTTTGGGCATCTTAGGTAATGTCAGGAGAGTCCAGGGTAGTTGATCATACCACTCACTAGGTTCTTCGTGGCATTTCAAAGATGTTTTAAGTGTTTTGTTAAACCGCTCTATCAATCTTTGTGCCTGAGAATGATAGGCAGTGGAGTGATGTAGCTCGCAGCCCAAAGTTACACACATATCATTCCAGACAGTGCTAGTGAATTGGCGTCCTCTATCAAATAAATGCGTTCTGGGCATCCAAAAAGAGATACCCAGTGACGAATAAATCCGTCGACACACTTTTCGCGGTAATGCCAACTAGCGGTACGGCTTGAAAAAACCGTGAAAATCTATCAATGACAGTCAAGACGTAATTGTGACATTTAGAGAGTCCCAGCGGGCCTATGATATCTAGGTAGACGTGAGTAAAGCGTCCTCGAGGAGGGGGTGTAACCACCTCGACATTGGCCGTATTTCGCCTAATAACCTTTGATCGGGCTCAAGCTTGGCATTCTTTGGTCCACCGTCTGATATCTTTGCGCATGTCACGCCAAACCATCAATCGGTCAATGCTTTAGGTTCCGGATTTAATCCCGGGATGGGAGCTGGAATAAAAATGCTGGAAGACTGCCCTACGCATTGATTTTGGAACAAGTGGTCTTAGCCTTTCTTGAGTGTCATCACACAAAAGTGTAGCGCCAGTTTCTCCCAACAGGACATCTTTTAACAGAAGGCTAGTCGTGTTGTTTTGCTTTAAATTTTGCAAATCCAAGTCGGACTGCTGTTCTTCTGCCATTTTGAGATAGTCGATGCCGGCAGAGTTAGGGAGGATTGAATTTAAGAGCGGCGGATCAGTCGGGCGGCTAAGGATGTCGGCAACGTTTTCCTTCCCGCTTACATGTTTTAATTTATTGGTCATTTGGCTGATGAAGTCAAAGAACCGCTCTTGTCTGGGTGAAGCCACTCGGGTTGTGCTATAAAATTTGGTCACAATGGGGCGATGGTCTGTACACAGATTAAAGTCTTTGGCTTCCAAATACGAGGGTCAGTCAATAAGTAATGAGACTTTTTTAATAACTCAAGTTTGCAATGACTGGTAATCAAAAAATGCTTTTTTATTTTTCAACATAGTCTCCCTCCTTTGCAACACACTTGTTCCATCTTGATATTAGATTGTCTATTCCTTTGGCATAGAATTCCGTGGACTGGGTCCTTAGCCAGTTGCTCACAGCAGCCTTCACTTCTTCATCAGTCTGGAAGTGAATTCCCCTCATACTCTCTTTGAGTGGGCCGAAGAGGTGAAAATCAGATGGTGCAAGGTCTGGGCTGTAGGGTGGGTGTGTTAGAAGTTTCCAGCCTAAATCTTCAATTTTGGCTAGGGTTCTTGCTGCTGTGTGGGGCCTTGCATTATCCTGAAGGAGAATCACACCTCTTGATTGAAGTCCTCTCCGTTTGTTCTTAATGTCTTTTTTCACTTGAGTTAGCAGCTCACAGTAGTTCTCTGAGTTCACAGTATTGCCCCTTTCCAAGAAACTGATAGTGATCGGCCCATTTCTGTCCCAGAACACAGTGAGCATGACTTTCCTTAAACTTTTCTGAGATTTGAATTTTTTCTTCACTGGGGAAGAAACATGCTTCCACTCCATTGATCGTCGTTTCGATTCAGGTTCATAATGAAAGACCCAGGTCTCATCAGTTGTCACTATTCTCGATAGAAATACATCTCCCTCCTTTCTGTATCTGCGTAGTGATGCTCTGGAAGCCATCAGGCGCTGCATTTTGTGATCATCCGTTAACATCTTTGGAACCCAGCGACAGCTGACTTTTGAAAAACGCAGCTTCTCACGCACAATTGCGTACACTGTGCCATGGGAGATGTCCAAGTTTGTAGCAATTTCATCTAAAGTGACCCTTCTATCAGATTTGATCAGGTCTTCAACTGCCTGTACTGCTTCTGGGGTAGAGACATCCACAGGTCTTCCACTTCTCAGATCATCAGTAATGCTTTCGCGTCCATCTTTGAATGCTTGCACCCATTTGTAGAAGTTTGCTCTAGACATACAGGAAGGACCATATTGTCTTTGCATTCTAGACAGAATCTCACATGATTTTACACTCTCTGCCAACAGAAATCTGATGACTCCTCTTTGTTCCAAGCATGAGCTGTTTCCTAGCCTAGTAGTCATTTCAATTTATCGTCACACCTACAGTAATCTGAAAATAAACAAGTTTTGTTGTAAATAAGATGACAACTCCATTCATAATCATCACATAAAATTTCAGTTGCATAACTCCAAGAACCACCAAAGTAATTGAGAAAGTCTCATTACTTATTGACTGACCCTCGTAATATCTGAAATGTTTTAATGACGCATAGCATGCAGACAATTCTCTTAAAAGTGGACCAGTCCAGCTGTCGTTTGGTCAGTCCTATAGACCAAAACGCTAATGGAGTGAGTGTCCTTTCTTTCCGTTGCTGTAGAACACATTCTATTGTGTTGCCACTGGCATCGGTCACCAATTCGGTTTGAGCATCTGGGTCTGGGAATGCAAGCAGCGTGGCGTTGGTAAGTGCTTCTTTATTTGCCTGGAAACATGAAACTAATCCTTTGTTCCACGAAAGAAAGCGTCGAGGAGGGCAATGTGTAGCAAAGTCGTGTAATGGTTGTAACAACTCGGCGTAACCCTTAACGAAGCGGGCGTAAAATTGATACATTTCCAAATAAGCTTTTAGCTGGGGTTTTGTGCGTGGAAGCTGATAGTTTTTGATGGCCGAAACTTTGGATGGAAGAGGCCCCAAACCATCGGGGGAAACGTGGTACCCCAAAAATGAAAGACTGAACTGCAAAAAAACATTTGGATTCTTTTACTACCAAACCATGTTCACGCAACCGCGAAAATACTTGGCGAAGGAGCTGGACGTGCTCCTCATAGCTTTGAAACATAATGATAAGGTCATCAAGATAGCAGTAAACTTGAGGTAATCCGCTAACTACTTCGTTCATCAAACGTTAATAGTAGCATGAACTTAAAGAAAGACCCATGGGCAAATAATTGTAACAATAATTGTCAAGAGGGATAATGATGGTCAGCTTGTGTCTGTGCAAAGGATTAATGGGAATGTTATAGTAAGCATCGGCAATGTCGATGCTTGAGAACCACTTGCAGCCGTGAGCAATTGAAGCAAAGTAGTTAATATTTGTTAGTGCATATTTTTGAATTTTGAGCAATTTGTTAAGTTGTGTAAAATCTGCACACAGGCGCCAACCTCCGGATTTTTTCTTAACCATTACGATAGGGGACGTCCAAGTACTCTGGCAGCGTTCGAGAACCCCTTGGTCAATCAACCGTTTAAGTTCCACCTTCAGGGCCTGATACTGTTCGGGATTCAAACGACGAGCTGAAAGGCTAATTGGAGTTTCTGTAAAAGTGTGGACGTCAGCTATCACTGAGTGTCTGATACAACGCAATCGTTTGTCGCCTTCAAAAACGTTAAAAAATTCATCTCAAAGTGTGTTCACTAGTTGGGCTTGGGAAATGTCGCCTGATGAAATCCCATATTCGGCAGGGAGAGAAGAGGAGTCTTCTGAAGAGAAGCGTTGTACCTCAAGGTTCTCAATTAACCGTTGCGAAGCAACGTTGGCCCAAAGTTGATGATGAGCGACAAAATCGGCTCCTAGGATGCCATAGTCGAGTTGGGAGGAAACGTAAAATGTAAATGAGAAAAACCAATAAAATCCTAGATCAAGCTTAGTGGAAAATAACCCAGAGGTGATAAGGCAACCACCGCCAATGGTGGATAAGAAGGTGTTACCCTGAACACTGGAGTGGAAAGAGGTACCACAGCCACCCATAGTTTGAGGTATAGCCGAACATGCTGCTCCAGTATCCACAAGAAATCGTGTGGTAGTGATTCGGTCCATCACATGAAACAAGAGGGTTTTGTCTATGTTGTCCTGCCTCCGACCCCCTAAGCCATGGAGGCAGGTGCCACATTTTTTGCAGGGGAGTTCCAGAGTTGCTAAACGCAGGGAAAGGTGGGCA
The DNA here is from genome assembly GCA_963680785.1 of Diplosoma virens. Classification (NCBI taxonomy): domain Eukaryota; kingdom Metazoa; phylum Chordata; class Ascidiacea; order Aplousobranchia; family Didemnidae; genus Diplosoma; species Diplosoma virens. The sequence continues at coordinate 7,924,390 of OY796887.1, read as the reverse complement.
TTTGCGGGCTCGGTTGTCAAATTGCTGGTGATAGTAGCACAGCAGAGCGTTGTGTGTATTTTCATTAGTAGTGTTTGGGGACTGAGTGTGTACCTTAAAGATATCGGCTAATTGGCGTTGTAAATTTTGAAGTCTGGAATTTACCGATTCGTTGATCAACGTTTGATTATCGTTGTGATCAGAGGGTAATGATTTTGATGAGGGGGAATTGTTGTGAAGAGAAAGAAGTTTGTCTGCATGTTTAGCTAATGCATCTAGTGATCGGTCCTCATAATGATATAAACACAACCGTATATGTGAGTCTAAAGATTCGAGCAACTTATGCTTGATGAGGTCTTTCTGAAGAGGGGAGTTTGAGTCGTACTGTGTACCTAGTAACGTACGTAATTGTATCAAGTATGCGGTTACTATACTTTGGTCTCTGTGGCAGTCATACAAAATTTTTTGTAAGCAACCTGATGACGTTGTTGTATATCGGTCAATCAAAGCTTGTTTTAAAGTGGTGTAGGGAGCGACATTGTTTGTGGTGCGTACTATGTCTGTTAGTCTTTTTAAAATGTGGATGGTTTTACTGAGAGCCTGGATTAAGTGCGAGTATTTAGATATTTCAGATATTATGTTGTTGTCGTTAAAAATTAATTCAATGGATTGAAAATAGCCTGTTACATTAAATTCCCAAAATTCTGGAAGGTGGACGCTGAATGTAGAATTTTGTCTCAAGCTTGTGTCAGCGAGTGAATAGTGGCGTAACGGTGTGGAGGTGTCACGTAGTTGAGGAAACTGAGGCGTAGCTAGTGAGCAAGTGTTCTGTTGGTTAGCATGTGGTGGCGAGAATAGCCAACGGTGATAGGAAGTTACGCTAAAATCAAACACAACTGTAATAAAACACAAGCACGAAATTGTTAACAGCATCATACAGTAAGCTACTTCGGAAAACTCGATAATAATTTCGAAAGACACAGAATATTAGGGTGGAGTGAAAATAATTTTTTTTTGAAATTGAAAAAAGTGTAGTTCTAAAAACCTGCCAAACAGGTAAAATCTACGAAAAAAATTGGTTTTGGCGAGTTGCTACCTTTGGGGGCCTAGCAACCCCCCAAAATGTGTTTTGAGGGGTAAAATTTCCTAAAAATGTCGTAACTCAGTAACCGCTTATTGTAGAGGCATGTTATATGGCTCAAAATTTGCAGAATCATCATGTTTCTATATGTGCTAAGAGAAAGTTTTTGTCTATTTCCACTAGAAAAAAAGTTATGATAGAAAAACTGTTTAATAAGTTCGTTTGTTTGTACTTAACTAATAGTTATCTAAAAAGTTATTATTATTTTTTGCAGGTATATTGTTAAGTAATTGTGTAAATCAAAGCTTTGGCCAAACTGCGAAGTAGTAAAACATGAAAAGACGGAGTTCAACTTCTGTAAAGAAGATTTTACATAGTGGACACACTTTCTCTATCCGTGATAGTTTTCCACCAGGAGTATTGCCTACCAAGCGACATGTAATAGAACGCATTTTTCGTTTGAAAAACTTTCGAACCTTCAATGCTGCAAATGACATTGCCAGAGAAATTTATGACAGATGGGTATGGTGCAACGTATATCCCATTCATCTGTACATCATTTCGAAAAAAGTTCAAAGTTTTGTGAATTGTTTCAGTGCACTTGATCGCTGGTCAAAGAAAAAACGAGGAGAAGCATTTTTACAAAAGGAAAAAGAATTTATGTCAACTATTGATGAAATATTTGATGTTTTTTGTGCTAACGATAAGCAGCGCAGAATTTTGGAGAAACAACATGGTTTGAAAATGACAGATGATGATTATGCTTTTTATAAAGATCAAACTAGTAAGCGAGTTGGAAAATGTGTGGATGCTGTGGTTCCTTCAACGTCAGCTGACATACAGTTTTTGAGGCGCTCTCGAACCTTACAACCTCATCCAGAACCACCAACATGTTCTTCCGTTACATCAGTTACATCAGTGCCTGAGTCAGCTTTGGATTATCTGTCAGATTCTAGTTCAACCAACACAGACCAAACGCAATCTTCTGCTGCTTCTGAATTTGTTTCTCAATCAATGCCATATAAAAATCAGAATCGAATGATTTGGTCAAACCTTGCAAGGATGAGTGAGCGTTTTCAGATATCCGACAGAGCTGCTGCTGCAATCGCTAATAGTGTGATGCAAGATTTGGGTCTAATTACTGATGATAACAAGACATACGTTATTGATCGTAGCAAGCTTCGAAGAGAGCGAGAACGATGCCGTGCTGAAATTAGGAAAAAGGAGCAAGAAAATTTCAAGTTAGTAAATGCCATATACTTTGATGGGCGCAAAGATGCAACACAGGTCACCATGCAAGGGCCAAATGACAAGTTTTACAGGTCTGTGCAACTTGAAGATCACTATACAATGGTTGGGCAGCCTGGTGAATACTATCTTTCTGATTTTTCCACAGAGGATGGCAAAGGAAGAACCATAGCACAAAAGATCTTCAACACCATTGCCAACACCGAATTACATGACAACCTTACAGTAGTTGGCACTGACGGAACTGCAGCAATGACAGGCATGTTCAATGGTTGCATTCGTAAGTTGGAAGAACTATTGAACAAGCCACTACAATGGGTAATTTGCCTACTACATACCAATAAACTGCCCTTGCGCCATGTCTTTACTATGCTTGATGGAACCACCAATAGTCCTGACACATTTGCAGGACCAATTGGGAAGTGTTTAACTGGAGATGTTTCAAGTTGGCCGGTTGCTGCTAATTTTAAGTCAATTTCAAACCCTCAGTTTGTATAGTTGCCAGAATCAGTTGTTAATGATCTGAGTACTGATCAACACTATGCTTACAAGATATGTTCAGCAATAATCATGGGAGTTGTCGACAGCGACTTGCAATATTTAAAAGTAGGTCCCATTGTGCATTCACGCTGGCTAACTCTGGGCTGTCAAATCCTCAGATATTATGTTTCGGTGGATGAACCCTCCTCAAACTTGGAAACTCTGACGAAGTTTTGTCTTCAAGTTTACTTTCCAAGTTGGTTTGAAATTACGTTAAATAGTCAACTAACTTGTGGATCTAGAAATTTTTTCAACTTGCTCCAACGAATTCTTCAGGTGCCTGACGAAGCTGTTCGGAAAACTGCTCTGAAAGTTGTGCAACGAATTGCATTTTTCGCACACCAGGAAAATGTCTTGATCGCCATGTTGGATGACAACGATGAGGAGATACGAATGCGAGGAGTGAACAAAGTGCTTTCGATTCGTGGAAACTTGCCATCAACGGTTTTATTTGATAATCATGACTTGGTTGACAGTCGCAGTGAAGAATATTCTTTGGAAGGAGCAAAATATTATGATACCGCCTCAACTGTACGGCTCTTTGAACCGCCCACACTGGATCTAACAGTGAACTCGTACTACAAGATGGTGAATTTAACATCTTGCCATCAGCAGCCTCCGGTAATTGAACATTTAACTGATTTAGATATTGAACAATGCCGGATAAGACCACTGCAGCTCGACCACCCATGTCACAACCAATGTGTAGAGTGCCATGTCAAAATGGTAACAGAGGCCGCAGCACAAGTTGAAGGATTTGAGCGAAGAGATGGGTTGATTCGCCAGAAGATTAAATCTCGAAAACTTTTGAAAAAATTTGACACTAAAGTGCAATTCTGATGCGCTTCATTTTGCGTAGGGTATTTGGTGTACTCTAACTTGCTTTCTTATTTTTCTCTCACTCCTTAGGCAAAACAACCCAATATCAGCATCAACAGTTCGAAAGTAATGAGATGTAACAGATTTTCTTTAAATTACTGAAATACTAAACATTTTATGGGCAGTAAAGCTAGCACGTTCTGTACCTTATGAGTAGGCCTATTTAGGTACTTTGTCTGGTGACCAAAGTTATCCCGAATCATCTTGTTAATATTGTGATTGTCATAATTAGTCCTTATATTGTGATTGTCATAATTAGTCCTTATCAGTTAGACATATATCATTTGAAATGTTAGATCAAAGTTATTTCCATACAGCGCAATTTTCGAGTATTGAGCATAAAAAACGGTTTATCGATTATAACTTTTTTTCTTGTGGAAATAGACAAAAACTTTCTCTTAGCACATATAGAAACATGATGATTCTGCAAATTTTGAGCCATAAATCATGCCTCTACAATAAGCGGTTACCGAGTTACGATATTTTTTGTCAATTTTACCCCCTAAAAACACATTTTGGGGGGTTGCTAGGCCCCCAAAGGTAGCAACTCGCCAAAACCAATTTTTTTGAAGTTTTAGCCTATTTGGCAGGATTTAAAAACTACACTTTTTTCAAATTTTTTTTTCACTTCACCCTAACAGAATATATACGCAGATGTATTATTATTATTTTTTTTTTTTCAAGAAATCGCTTCAATGTAAGCTGTAAGCCTACAGCGCATATTTACTGTACAGTCAATAACAGATTGTTTCTTGCGATTATAATTGTTAAGTAGTATTGTGACGTCATCATCATATGATAGTCGCTCTGAAATACTGCTATTGGAGCTAGACAGAATGCAAATATGTATCGCCATAAAAGCAAAGTAAATAAATGATTTAAAAAACTATATTCAACTTTGAACAAAAATTAAATACTACAAACAAAGGCGAACGTTCAGTAGGTAATTTGTATCGGTCTGCTATTTTATTTTTTATTTATAACTCCAACTGCTTGCTGTAAGTTATTTGCTGATGGGTGAAGGCAGGTCAGTCCAGCTGTTGTTTTTTTTCTTGTTTTCTTTGTATCTTTATAGCTTGAATTTTATTCTAACTAAAATTGCTGTTCGTTTTTTTTCTTTTTATCGGGGTCACCAAAAATGTAGCGGCTTACTGCTTACATATTTATATCTGTTTAGTTCTTAGCTTGCTGCGTGCCTGCTGCATACAAAAACACGTCCACATTTTTCTGTCTCAACTCTCTTTCTTCTCTTTTATTAGTTTCTTTTTTCACCGTTTTTAAATGCATGATTAAAGACAATCAGCTTCGCGTACTGCGTTAAAGAGAATCACCCACTAAAGTAGCGTGGTCGCTACAACATCAAGGCCAACGTTACAGTCAACCTCAAAACCATCAAAAAAGAGGAATTTGCACAATGCTTTAAAGGCGTGGTCAAGAAGAATGGCCAATTGCGTCGAAGCCAATGGCGAATACTTTGAAGGGGACAATTAGAGATCGCACAAGAATTGTATGTGTTACGCAAAGTGGACATGGTATGATATTTGTCTAAATAAACTTGCAAATGCAATAATCCCATTTCTTTTTAGCCACACCTCGTATATACCGGTATTTATATATATTAATATATATATATACACAAAGATCAGTGCTGTCAATTTACTTTCGACAGCGCTCAATGGTTTGAAGATCAGAGCAAGATTATCAAATTAAGTACAAACACTGCAGATAAAATTTATTTAAAATTTGCAACAGTTAGTTTCGCCATAAAAACGGCTCATCAGGCGATTATCTGAAACTAAAAGCAAAAACAAAATAAATGCAAATAGAATAAAACCTTAAATGAAAATGGCAAATTAGACAAAATTCTTATAACTTGAAAAACTATAAAATAGCAATACCGTATAAAAATAAAAATAGGCGTAACGGACAAACGTAAGAGAATTTTTAGTCATCTACAAGTGATGCGGTATAAATTGTGACTAATGAAAAACTTTTAAAATGATATAAAACCGGGTTGCAATTTTCAACTTTGTACCCAAGGAATCGTGATCTACATATTTTCAATCTATCAAAAATCCAAATTTTTTTCTCTGCTCAAAAAATTCTCATTCACCTCTTTACAGTTTAATCATATTTATCTTTCGGTACATTTGCAAATCAATCATATTTATTTTTCGGTACATTTTCAAGCGCTATATATGAAACAGATTGGTTTCTTTATCATCTTAAAAAGTCGCTAAAAAAAAAGCTTTGCCATGACAACTAACATAGAGTGCTCCTTGATCGCTCCAAGACCTGAGGGATAGAATTTTTATGAGCAGAGAAAGAAATTTTGAACTTTTGATCGGTTGAAAATATGTAGATCACGATTCCTTGGTACAAAATTGAAAATTGCGGTCCTACGATAAGTTTTTTAGTTTAAATTTGTTTTTATGACGACACTTGCTGATGAGGTCCGTTCTTTTGTTAAGTGTGCTAGGTGGGTCTGCCAGGAAAATAACCGGTTTTTCATCGAGGCAGAGATTGCACCTGGCGACACCGGGTTGATAGGTGCTAGATCTGGCTGAAATGCTTCATTTAACATGAGGGTCTCTCCCATTATCTATAGATTCCCAGAAGGCTTTCGATAGCTCGGTGGTATATCTTTTTTGCTTGCTCTTGAAAGTCTGGCAATGGTTGTAAAAATGGGATTTAAATTCCGTTTCGCAGCATCTATAGTACGATTTGGGTAAATCGTTGCTGTTTGATGATATGCTAGCTTTATAAACGGTAGCTTTATTGCGACATCCATAGTACGATTTGTATATACATAGGCCTATATATATGTACGTACAGCCTGTTTCGCCAAAGACGGCTCATCAGGTGGAATCTTATTGAAATAGAATATTTGATATAAAATATTATATTTGAATAAGATGCCACCTGATAAACTGTCTTTGGCGAAATAGGCTGTTGTGGATTTTAAATTTCTAATTTTTATTCTATTCTAATGCTTTCATTAATAAATACTGCTCTAGCTATTCGGTTGTTGAGCTCTGTACCGGCGAAGTAAAGCAAACAGATATATACCGAGTATATATATATACGTATATTCTATTTGAATAAGTAGCCACCTGACGATTCGATAAGATAAAACAGACTATTGTGGTTTTAACGTTGGCAGCGTGGTCGAGTGGTTAAAGCACCGGACTAATGATCAACATGGTCTCGGTTCAAAACCCACTTGCGCCATTCTGTTGTGTCCTTGAGAAAGACACTTTACGGCATTTTCCTCTGCTTGGTGGTCTTGACAAGCAGTTCTAAATTACAGTAATATCTCTACTAAATTACTAGCGGACAGCAATATCTTGGCATCTCCGGAAGCAGGTCGGGGTAATTGCTTACCCTATGTATAGCGCCTCCGTCGCTTTCCTGCGAGTCAGGAGGATAAATATAGAGATAAAAAAAAAAAACTAATAAAATGTAGTATTTAATAAATATAATATACGTACATGTATATATATGCTATAGGTTTAGTAGATAATGTATTATTGTTGTTGTATTTTGTATTGCTTCTATGTACGACGTATTTATAAGTTTTATTAGCCTATATCGAGTTGTAATTTATCAGAAAATATCCACTTTATTGATCAAAATTTTCCCACGAGTTGCAATGTGTATAAGTATTTACTTTTTTATTTAAAAATTAAACAAGTTAATATACTCATCAGAAATTAGCGTTTGGTAAATGGAAAATGTTCGTGAAGCATTAAATAGACTTAATGAGCCTAGTAATTATGATGATCGACAACTAGAAATCGAAAAACTTCGAAATTTGTATGCTACCAAAGGCTGTGGAATAAAATTGCTTGATGATAGTGACGAGTTTTTGCTTAAGTTCCTTCGAGCTCGCCTGTTCAAAGAAGATAAAGCTTTGGAATTGTTAAATAATTATCACACTTATTTTAAAAATTGGCCCGAAGTATTTAAGAAAGTAAAAAATCCTCAATCAATAAAACATGTATTTGAAGCAGGTTGTTCATTGCTTTAAATGGTAAAGCTGTTGATGGATCAGCTGTTTGTATTGGTCGCCCAGGAAAACTAATTAATATTAATTTGATAGAATATATTGCTGCAATGGTAATATCACTGGAAGTTTTACTGAAAGAAGAAAGTAATCAAATTTATGGTATAACGTTAGTATTGGATAGAAATTATTTAACATATCAGTTCATACAACAGGTAAATCCTTCTGTGGTTCGACAATTTTTTGATGTTCTTCAAAACCTTCTTCCGTTAAGAATAAGAAGTATGAATTTTATTAATGAGTCAAAGTTCTTTCAAGCTTTTTTTCTAACAATGAGTCTTTTTATAAATAAATCTTTGAAAGATTTGATAATACATCACGGAAAGAACTTCAATTCGCTTTACAAAGTTGTTGAAGCATCTGTGCTTCCACCTGATTATCAACTTCAATTCGCTTTACAAAGTTATTGAAGCATCTGTGCATCTGTGCTTTACAAAATTGCAAGGAACAGGTCCAGGCATTGATAATGTTGCAGAAAGATGGAAGAAAAAAATTTTTGGTGAATACGAATTATTGCAAGCAAACAAATTGAAGTAGTTGGCATGATTATAGTGATTTTCAATAAGTTCTATTGTCTTGTAAAGTTGCGAGCTTTGATAAAAACAAAAAAGAAAACAGTAAGCAAATAAAAAATGAATAGTTGCACATTTTTTTTGTTTTATAACTGGTATGTACTGTACTTTTTGCGTGGGTCGACGTCACTTAACCGACAAATTTGTGGACTTTCCTCAAACCGAAAGTTAATTGAGAACAAAAGAAAGTTCTTAAAATAATTAGTTGTCCGACAACAGCTGTCAGCTTCCCGTCCACTGAAAAATATTTGGCTGTCATAAGTTATATTAAATCATAAAATAAACACAATCAAAAAAGCATTGTGATAGCTTGACTTGTTAACTTTATTTTATAGATGGATTTTTCTTAAATTTTTTTTTTTTTTAACAAATGTATTTAAGTAGGAAGTAGGTCTCTCATAGGCAAGAGGCAGGAAGCAAGGGAGAAATATGTGACAGCTGCAGCTGTTGTATCGGTCAAGTGGTGTTTTCTGATAATTCACTTTTGTCGGTCAAGTGACGCTCCCCCGTTTTGCGTTTTAACTTGAAACAAGGAGGTTTTCGGGCTGTAAACAAACGAAATTGTTTGACATAAATTTCATTAAAATTGTTTGAATTATTTAAAACTGATAGTTAGTTATATTTTCAATAAAAAGTGAATAGATATATCCAGTGGTGGCTTTACAAAGGGGGAGCCCGATGCAAAAAAATAGGGAAAACCACTTTTCGATTTTCTTCTCCCAATAAATAGTAATTTAAAAAAAAGGTGATCACTTCTAATCAATGTCCAAAATATCCAGCTTCGTCCCCAAAACATATTGATCTGTATAAAAAAAAAGTCATTACAAATTACATACAGCAGTCATTCATGCTAATATAAAACAAAAAGTAACCATAAATATTTTCGGCTTGCATTAGCCCTCTTCAGATGAATAAAAATAAACAGTTTGGAAGTTTTGGTCATTACTTTCAATCAAATACATCATTTCTTTTTTCGTCCTAAATTTAAGGTAGACAGGGAGGTCACGATCCTAGTACTATAAAATAGTATAAAAAATACTATACTATAAAAAATAGAGAAATATTTTGCTTAGGGTGGCCACATTTTAACGTCTTTTTTTTAGTGGGTGGTGGTGCAACTGCTCCGCTCGCAGCAATCTAAACCCATCGATGGATATATCTTTAAATACTGGTTTAATGATTTTGTGATTAAATTATTTTTTTAGTGTAGCCTAAGAAGAAGGACTACCTTAGAAGTAGAAAAATAACTTAAGTTATAGGCCACACGATAAAACCGAATATCTTAATTTAAAAAAAGTCTGCATATTACGCTTGGCTATAATTTTATGTAACATTTTGAATTTGGTAACATAACTAGTTGAAAAAGTTAAAATTGAGACAATAATCTGAAATTATCATATTATATTTCCTAGTTTAATGTCTATAACTAAAATAGATTAAAAAGGTTTTTACGCCTACTTACAATAAAATAGCGAACAATAACTGTATATTTTTAACTCGAATAAAAATAATGATAGCCTAGTAGAATTTCTTAAGCGCAATCTGATAATGTATGCCTAAACAAAACTGACCGAAAACGGGAGTGTCTTTGTATCTTTGTATCTTGCTTGAATAAATACCGAACTGCTTTACTTAAAAGTTCCTAAAAGACTCGGAAAATATTGGTAGCAACGCCATCGAGAAACAACGAATTTAATGACCAATCAAAAAATAGCCCAATACAAAACTTCATGTTACTTCTAAAACAGTGGTAGCCTATTGTACGTTTAAAGCTGTAATCACTAATGGGCTATTATAACGAGCGAAAAATATTTCAAGTATGTTGGTTTTCAATGACAGTATAAAACTCACTTTCAGTGCTGTACCGAGAATTTTAAAAAAAAGGAGGAGGCCGTACCACTACAATCGAATATGCTTAGTAGAAAATTTTTCCAAGGGGTCGCTAGAGAAAAAAGTCTTCACTTTGAATCTATCCCAATTTGTCAATTTTTTGCCCAAAACACATGGTGATTTAAAAAAAAAGCTTTCACTTTAAATCTGCTCTGATTTCTTGCATTAGTGATCTCCAAAAGGGGGGCCATGACACACTGCCTCCTTTTACTTAATACACTACTGCTTACTTTGAACCTGGCCTTTTTTGATTTATTGACACGGCTATTACGCGCTTTGTCTCGTGTGTGTTCATACATGTATTGTTTTGGAAACGTGACTGAGTGGACAGGAGCAAGTTCGATGTTTTATTTACATACATATTTTTATATTTATCCTCCTGACTTGCAGGAAAGCGACTGGGGCTCTATACGTGGGGCAAGCAATTACCCCAGCCTGCTTCCGAAGAGCCAAGATATTGCTGTCCGGTTGTCTATTGAAAGAGCATCCACTCCAGGTGAGACACAAACAGGACTAAAGCCGAAGGTTTATCCTTTTACTACCGCAGACTTTCTTCCTTATTACTTTGTACCGCCAGGATCAGATGCTGGGAGTGATGTTGTTAAGCCATCATCAAGTTTTGTCATCCAAAACCGTCAGACCTCGTGCTCCATGTGGTGCCCGATGTAGGATGCACGCTATTAGAACGTAGTCTGCGGTTTGTTTAGAATCGCAATTCGGTGAAGGAGCGAGACCCAATTTGTGCATGGACGAATAGAATTGCCCAACAACCAGTCCGCAGGCGATGGAGCTTAACTCAAGTTGTTTGAGACAAGCTCATCCCAACAGGCCTGATACTGGTCCTGGGTATAAAAACACGGAGCATGGAAGTATTCTGAAAGTATAAAAAATCAGGAGTGAATCAAACAGAACAATTTCTACGTGAAAACCCACCATTAAAGCACTTTGATTTAAGTGTTTTCTCTAACGATACAATTGACGACTTATTTATCAAATTTAACACTCCAATTCCTTCTAGTGCAGCTGTTGAGCGTCTTTTTTCAACTGGAAAAAATGTTTTAAAACCAAAGAGAAGCCGCTTGCTGACAAGCATTTTGAAATGCTATTGTTTTTACGAAAAAATAAATAGGTCTAATTTTCCACGGATTATTGCATTGCTGTTTGCTAATCCGTCCTTTGGTTTGATTAACCAAAAATTTGACCACCGATCATCATTAAGATTATTAGATAATATTCCTTGCTTTATCAGTGCACGAGAATCTCAGGTCTATCATAATATTATTAATTTTTGATGCAATTTTAAGAAAAAGTATACGTCCACTTTCATAAATTGTAGTTTTCAGTCAAATAATAATTTTGTTAATAGTCTTGTAAACTTAGATGTTCTTTTTAAATCCCATTTTTATGGCTTTTATAAAAATCTGCTGTGTATCTAAATTATTTAGTTCATATTGTGCTGCAGATCCGTGAAATAGTATTTACTTCAATGTAAATGTTTTTCTTTTACTGTTGTGCTTAGTTGTTATTAATTTTTTGTGTGCCATTGTTCGTATGGGCTCTAAACCTTAAGTAAATAAATGAATAAAACAAGTGTAACAATCATTTTGTGACGCGTTTGTTTCGAAATTAAAGCATTTTATAACAATTCAGAAATTCCTAATTTTTCTGCCCTACTATATAATCTATGATTTTTTTTGTAACAGTACTTTAATTTGTGGGATTGACCCTAATCTTGACGCTAACGCTGACGGCGCTAAGATTTTTGAGCGTTATCGGCGTAAATGAAGCTGATAAGAATTTAAAGAGGTGACGCTGACGCTAACGCCGTCAAGATTTTCTGTTGACGCGCACAACACTGGTGCTCCGCTCTTAAAAATCGCCCCCCTTATGTATATTTACAATCTCCTGAAAAATCTCTTTGATTTCGCTTTGGTCCGGCTCAAATCGCCGAAGAAATAACGGTTTTATAAGCAATTTAAATATTTTACATTTATTTACAAGAAAATGGCAACACTGCTTAATTTCATGATAATTAGAGAAAGATCCAGAACTATTCGCTTGACTGGTTCGCTATTATGACACATGTGACGTAATGATAGTTATTGTGATTGGCTTGATTTGGATAACTTCAGAATTTTCGAGACACTCACGACCGAGTGATATAAATAAGGCTCGCTCGGAAGCATTATTATGATTCGTTGTAGTAACTTAGTATTGGAAATTTGTTGACTGTGGGAATTCATAGTTTTTGATCGCAAGTCTCTGGTTGTCTACATGATTGCTGAAGAATTAAGCTACTGAATCTGTGTTTGCTGTTGATTTATACTATTGTGGGCTCCTAAGTGGATTGGGGCATATTTTTAATAAAGAAGATATTGTGGTAGTCTGAGCTATGATTTAGCTAGACTATATTTTTGCTGTTACTGGTTCGCAGGGCTAATCCAGTAATAAGATTTAAGAATTTTGTCTTTCGGTAGGCGGCCAAGTTTGCGTTATCGGTGAGGCCTTCTTAACAGGCACCGAAAGGTTATAAGATTAAAAAACGTACTGAGTTACTGAATTAAATTCTACAAAAATTTAAAAAATTTGCTACAAAATTTCAAAAACTAATTTCTGTGGAAGTAACAACTGGTAAAAATAGAGTTAAACAATACAAAAAAGTGTTTAGTGTGCTTTATATAGACACCCTAACTCAAAACTTTCTGATTTTCCATCCTCCTTTGAAAAAGCTATTCAAATTTTAAACAAACAGAAACTAATATACATGTACTATTTATGCGGGGGATTTCAATATTGATTTGCTGCAACGTGATACCAAAATTATGATAAAAATTATTCTGATATGCTATTTAGCCTAGGATGCCTACCACTAATTACATAACCCACTCGGATAGCTCACAGTAGTGCAACATTGATAGATCACTGTTACAGCAACAACATAACTCAGAAAAGTACCTCCCATATATTAACTGAAGATATATCAGACCATATGCCAATAGTACTTTTATTATTTAACACCAATCGCAAGACCATAGAGCAAAAAATTATTGTAAGAGATACAAAAAAACCTTAGTATTGAAAGCTTTTTAATTGAACTTAGTGAAAACATGAATATATTTCATAATAATTGTATTGTTGATGAGCAATTTGAGAAATTTCTTGATATTTCTTAATACTTGTCGGCAGCGTGGTCGAGTGGTTAGAGCGCTGTGCTCATGATCAACATGGTCTCGGTTCAAAACCCTCTCGCGCCATTCTGTTATGTCCTTGGAAAAAACATTTTCCCCTGCTTGATGGTCTTGGCAAGCAGTTCTAAATTACAGTCATATCTCTATTAAATTACAAGCGGACAGCAATATCTTGGCATCTCCGGAAGCAGGTCGGGGTAATTGCTTACCCTATGTATTACCGCTTCCGTCGCTTTCCTGCGACTCAGGAAGATAAATATAGAGATAAAATAAATAAATAAAATAAAACAAAATTGCTAAAAATATGCAATCTTTACTAAACCAAGACCCTAATCTTAACAAACTCTTCCCTCCCACTTATATCATATTGCCATATCCTAAACCTCAAACTCTTACTTACAATCACTTACAAAAGTATCGAACCACTTACGAAAAAATTCAAAATTTGCAACTTTTACTAGTTATTGCATCATTCTTTGGTTAATATTGCATCATCTTTTTCTTTTGCAGGTTTATGGTTTTAGAAGTGTTTTATAGCTTAGTTTTAGGCGAAAATCACTAAGTATTCTGTTGCATTTTAGTTACTTTCTTCAGTTTTTAACTATTCGAAACTGGGCAAAAATCGGTACCACACAGATGTAGAACGTGCTCAGATTGTTGCACTCCACAAAACGGGTTGTCTCAACGCCAAATTTTGAAGCAAATTGGTGTCAACAGGTCATCCGTTCAAAGAGCAATAAAAAAATTTACCTCGGAAGGAATTTATGGAAATTGGAAAAAGAGTGGTAGACCACGAAAAACAACTGCACGAAATCACAATATCATCAAGAGGATCGTAGCGTGTCCTCCCACAAGTTTCTGCAAAAAAGTGCGTGCAAATCTCCTCGAAAAAAGTACTGATGTTATTGTCAACACCATTTCTCGAAGACTAAGCAAAGAATTTGAATTAAAATCTGGTAAGCCTGCTATCACACTTCATTACTAATAATTTTTATCATAACGATATAGTTTGTTCCCGTTAAAAATAATTCAAAGTTTTATCATAAAATGATAATCGCGTCGCCGTGAATCGCTAATCTTTTATTGCATAGTTTAATGCCTCGATTCGCTTGATTTGTTTCTCGTCTTTTTTTTTCTATGACAGTAATGACGTAATATGTTTTTGTCCAAGTGCCACTATAGCTCGCTACTTCTAGAATCTTCGCGTATATGCTACTTGGCTCGAGAAAAGGCGCCTTCCCTAGAGAGTTGGGGAATGGTCTAACGTTTACAAGTAAATTTGCGTCACGTGATCTTTTTTCTATATAAAGGCGATGCGTAGCGAGACGATATGTAATAATTTTGAGACGACTCGAGAGACGGCTCGAGTAAAAAGAAATTTGGTTTGGGCGCGGGACGTGGCCCGTTAGATCTTGTATCGGTTGGCGAGGTTGAATCTTATTTGCCGCCAGTGTTTTGGAGTTGTGTTCTACAGAGGTAGAATTATTTGTACTGGTTGAATCAAGTTATAGCATTGATTTCGCTTTGCAGTTTGGAAAAGCATGGAATAGAACTTTTGTTGGTCGTGAATTATATAATACATTCGTTCTTATTAGAGACAGTGGTCTCTGTTAGTCTGTGAAGACGAGTCTTCAACGAACGAATCCAAGCGTTCGTTTAAATCAACTGTATAAAGGCTTCAGGCTCATAGCAAGACTACTTCTTGAGCCGGAATAAAATAAAATTAGACACAGCTTTGTTTCAGCGCAGGTATTCGGATTACCTAGCTCAACTGGTCCTTTAGGATTCCCGAACAAAATTTGTGACACCTGCAAAAAAACCAAAGCTGACACCCTTAATGAAAAGGAAGAGGCTGTAGTTTGCCCGTAATCATCTTTACTGGACTTTTAATGACTGGGGAAAAGTCTTGTTTAGCAATGAATCCACTTTCCAGTAATTTGTTGTTCGCCATAAGCATGTTCGCACGCCAGTAGGAAAGAGATTTGATCAAAAATACACCACTGCAACCATGAAATACCTCCCCATCCAGATGATATGGAGTGCCATGAGCAAAAACAGAACAGCTGGATTGTATTTTTTGGCACCTGGCACCACCATGAATGGACCCAAATACGTGAAATTACCGAAAAATAAGCTTTTATTGCATATGACAGTTCACAGTATTACTATTTTCATGCACGATGGTGCTCCCTGCCATCGATCCAAAATTGTGAAAAAATTTCTGGGGGAGAATCATGTGACTGCGCTGGATTGGCCTGGCAATAGTCCAGATTTAAACCCCATTGAAAATTTGTGGACTAAAATGAAGGATTTTGTAGCAGAGAAACAGCCATCAAGCGGAAAAGCATTAATCCAAACCATAAAAGAAGTATGGGTGCAAGAAATCTCAGCAGATTATTGTAATTCACTCATAGCTAGTATGCCTCGCCGACTACAAGCCGTCATAAAAGTAAAAGGAGGACACACAAAATACTGAAATCTCTTCTTTGTGACTGTTTTTTATTGTTTATAATGTACTATGTATGATGTGTAGTAGTAATAGCCAAATAATTATTTGCTTTGAATGTAAACAACAAATTAAAAAAAAACAACTATTTTCACTTTGTAACTCCTGCAATCAAAACTATCACTCTCAATGTTTTAATAAGCATTCTAATGAAAAAAATTCTTTAAATAATTTTCTATGTCTTAATTGCTCTGCAACCTTATTTCCTTTTCATGCTCTAGAGTCTTCTGATTTTTCAAACCTTTTTACAACTGATCTACATGTAAATCAACAAAAACATAGCTATGATGCAAAAAAATTAAACCAACTTTTTCCAGAAATTTGTACAGAAGTATCCAATGACACTGAAACACAAATTTGTTCATTAGGAAATGATAGTTATTTAAGCTCAAATGAAGCAGCAATACTCCTTAAAAACTCCAGTGAAAATACTTTTTCATCAATATGCATCAATATGAGATCACTTATTAACCCCAATAATTTTACCAAGTTTGAGTGTTTGATATCCGCTCTAGATTCTAGTCCACATGTAATTGCAGTTAATGAAACTTGGGAAAAACCTAACTCAACAGGACAGTACAAAAATTTAAAGAATTACATTTATTTGTCAAATCCTCGTAAAAATAATAAAGGTGGTGGAGTAGCTTTGTACATAAAAAAAAACCTGATCTTTGACATACGTTCTGATTTAAATATAATGGATGAAAAAATCTTTGAATCAATTTTTATAGATATTTACTTTGACCATTACCTGTGGGACAATCTATCGATCACCTAAGAAAGATACAAAATCTCTAAATAAATTTTTTGAATACCTCAATTTTGTCTTTAATAAATTAAAACATAACAAAAATGTGTACATAATGGGTGATACAAACATTAATCTCATTGACCAAAAAGACCCTGGCACTGAAATTTTAACAGACACCATGTTTAATAATAATTTTTTTCCTTTAATCAATTGCCCACAAGACTAACAAATATTTGTGCTTCCACCATTGATCATATTTGGACAAATATAACTTGTGTCAATATAACAAGTGGCATATTAGTGCATAGTGTCTCTGACCATTTTCCTATTTTTCAAATATCTGAAATTGGTAAATTAAGACAATCTTGTCCAATCAAAAATTTATTCTTTTCTGCTTCTAATCTAATAAATTTTCAAGCTTCTCTGGAAAATATTGACTACAGTAATGTTGCTACATTTTCTGACCCAGATTTAGCTTTTCAAAACTTTCAAAATATTTTTCTAAATAAATTTAACCCTATATGACCCATTGGCGTTTATGAACAACATTAGAAATAAATGGGTTTAGTTATTATATTCGAAAAGATTCGCTTTAATTTCTGAGTGAAAGTATGCAGTAAAGGTTCTATTTAATGCTGTATGATCATAGATTTGAATGATATTTTGCTCAATCACCTGTCTTGTGTTATTTAATTTAGATCATAACAAGAAAGTGCCTAAGTCGGTTGCACTGACAAAATAAATTGGGTCATAAAGGGTTAACCAAAATTTTTTTAAACAATCAAAAAATCAAAAACAGAATAGCCAATGGTTTGACAAAGAGCTTTGGAGCTTACTTCACAAAAAGGACAGATTACATAAAAATATATACAAAAAAATAACTTATTTGCAAAAGAAAAGTATCTAAAAATTAGAAATCAATATTTTCATCTTATTAAGCAAAAAAAAAGAGAATATTTTAAGAACAAATTTAAAAATTATAAACATGATATAAAAAAAACTTGGCAAACCATTAATAAAATTTTGGGAAGGACTAAAGCAAACATCAGTAAAACTAATTGTATCTTAGAAGCTGGAAAAATGATATATGAACCTAAAGAAATAGCAAACACATTTAACACACACTTTTCTACTATCTCATGTAAACTGATATCTCAGCTCCCTGCTTCTGCTGCTAACTATCAAGATTACTTAGGTTCTTCAAACCCCTCTTCCATGTTTTTTTATCCAACATGCCCACAAGAAATCAAAAGAATTATATCTACTTCAAAGCCAAAGTTGAGTTCAGGTTGGGATGGTATACCTTCATTTATACTTAAACATCTCCCTAAAAATGTAATATCAATTCTTAGCTACATCTTTAATCAATCTTTATCACAAGGAAAATTTATCTCTTGCTTTAAACACACCAAAGTAATTCCCCTCTTTAAAAAAGGTTGTCCCAAAGATGTTTTTAACTACAGGCCTATCAGCTTACTTTCCTGTTTTTCTAAAATAATTGAAAAACTTGTCTATATTCGTTTATATTCTTTTTTAAATAAGTTTAACTTGATTAGTGAAAATCAATTCAGTTTTAGACGAGGACACTCAACTTGTCATCTTACTTCCCTGCTTACTGATCAAATAGCAACATCATTTGAAGAAAAAATGAATAGCCTTGGAATTTTTATTGACCTGTCTAAAGCTTTTGACACTATAAATCATGAAATATTACTAAATAAATTGTATCATTATGGTGTGAGAGGCACAGTTCATGATTGGTTTAAAAGTTATTTATTTGGAAGAACCCAACAAGTTGATTATAATTCAAGTATTTCAAATATAGAACCTATTTCTTCCTCGGTACCTCAAGGCTTAATACTCGGTCCACTCTTGTTTATAATTTACATTAATGACTTCTCAAAATGTCTCAAATATAGCAACAACCTGTCTTTTGCTGATGATACAACGATCATCCTTAGTGCAAAAAACAATAATTTATTATTTCAAAAAGGAAATAAAGAACTCGAAAACATTGACAACTGGTTAATAGCAAATAAGCTTTGACAACTGGTTAATAGCAAATAAGCTTTGACAACTGGTTAATAGCAAATAAGCTTTCCCTTAATGTCAAAAAAACAAAATACATTTTATTTAGCTCTCGTACCACAAAAACATTGTCAAAAGAATCAGTTTTAACTATTAGAAAAAATCAAATTGAAAGAGTCACTTCAGTTAAATTGCTAGGTGTTATATTCAATGAACGCCTAACATGGAAAGACCACATGGCAATGCTAATCAGCAAACTAAAATCATCGCTATACGCAGTAATGAAAGTAAAGCCTTTTTTAACTCAAGAAGCTCTACTTACACTTTTTCATTCACTAATTCTGAGTCATATAAGGTATTGCATTACAACTTGGTGCTATGGACACTCTGTGTTACTTAATAAATTACAAAAAATTTGCAACAAGTTTATTAATATGATAATCTGCACTAATCCCGCAAAAAAACGCAACAAAGAAATAAAAGATAATATTCTTAATATACAACAACTCTATAAATTAAATATTTCAATTTTCATGTATAAATCATTCCACAAGCAATTACCGTCAGCATTTAACAATATATTTCAAAGAAAAACGTCCACTGTAATTACTAGAAGTAACTCTCAAATCATACCTATATCATGCAAAAACACAGTAACAAAACAATCAATAAGATACATTGGCCCAAAAATTTGGAATGAATTACCTGAAAAAATAAAACTATGTAAATCCTTAAGTACATTTGTTAAAAAATCTAAAGCATTCT
Source organism: Diplosoma virens (assembly GCA_963680785.1). Taxonomy (NCBI): domain Eukaryota; kingdom Metazoa; phylum Chordata; class Ascidiacea; order Aplousobranchia; family Didemnidae; genus Diplosoma; species Diplosoma virens. The sequence continues at coordinate 7,904,897 of OY796887.1, read as the reverse complement.
TCCTTGAACAACAATCAAACTTATAAACTGTTACGTAAGTCATCATTTAATATCTTTTGCTGGTCTTCCTTTTCTTGTGTTTCAGGACAACAACTGAACAATTTGAAAATCTTCAACTCTACAACGGTCAAGAAAAGACTCAAGAAAAGTCCTTCAGGATCACTCTTGTTTCTACCTGAACAATTTTTTTTTTTAGCTATTGCATAAATTTTATTTTACTATTTATTGTTACTACTTTGCATCGGTTTTTGTAGATTTTTTATTTTTATTTTTTAGTATGTTTTCTTATGTTGTTTTTGTGTTCTTTTTGTTTGTTTTTTTTTTTTACTAATGGTGTAATGTTTTTGTTTTTGTATTTTTCTTACTGAGGTTTTTGTTCGAGAAATGATCTTTTGATCCGCAACAGGATTTCTTTCGGTGGGTTTGTTTGCCTGTTGGGCTGGTAGAATGTGTTCATGCTTTTACATATTTTTAAGGACTGATCATATTCATCCAGCCGAACTCTGCTATGGTCCCACCATTGCACCGCCCCCATAGCAGTGTTTCATAAGCAAATAACCTCGGTCCTATTCTTTGTTTTTTTTTCTTTTTTTCTTTCTATTTTTTTTAAACAATTTTATAATGAGGTGAAGCAACCTTGCTTCTATATTAAACAACAAGTCACACCTTTCATCGCTAATTAGCAAGACACAACGTCAACTCGTTTTGTTGCTTCTTCCTTTTTCTAACCCGTCTTTAACAACACACAAACTTTTCAACATTTTGTTATTTTGTTCATGTGGCGGTGCAGAAATAAAAGAAAACTGAACTGAACTGAACTCTTTACGTTTATATATGATTAGGCATGATTTGGTAACATTAAATTGATTTTTGGTTTTCACAAAATGGTGTTTACTTAAAAATTGCAGGTGGTTCAATACTTTTGCAAATGACTATACCTCTGCCTCCTACCAAATGAAATTCTCACCACGGGCATCTTTTCCTGCAAATCTCCTAAATGCTATTTTTTCCCTAAGTTGAATAACTATTCTACTCTAACCGGTCCCAACTGAATTTTTATAACAATCTCTGGAAATTTCTATTGTAACTTATTTAATGTTATCTACACAATTTCTAGTAATCTTTGCCCAAAAGCAATCTACACTGGAGCAACTAGCACTTCAATAAGACAACGGATGAATGGACACGGGAGCGACAATCTCAGAAAATCTCAGATTAGCAGTTATCAAAAAAGTCAAAGGTGCAACGAAACAACAACGGGAAGTCGAAGAACAACAAATTATTTTCAAACTTTATTGTATCAATAAAGGTTTAAATAGAGATTATGCCTACTTGCTCATATCTCATTAGCTGTAATGTCTTTTGTAATAAACGCGACCGTCATTTATGATTTTTTTCTCTATTTTACACGATTTTATGTTCGCATGCCATTTTCTCACACACTTGTATCTTTTTTAAATTAATGTAATTTACCGTACTGCTGTATTCTACAAACCTTAGTCTTTTCTAACCCATATATTTGTGTTTTATTTCGTTACTATATTTTTCTGTATTACGTTTAATGCCGTTGATGTAAATTTTGTTTTGAATTGCATTATTATTTTTATTGATTTTTAGTTGCATTATTATTATTTTTATTTTGAATTTGGTCAAAATGATCATGGAGCTTGTCCGAAACCGAAGTTTTATTCTTTCTACCGGTGACAGCAAGCAAGCAACGGTACTCTTTCTACCTGTGATAGCTCAAGGATCGGTCTTGGCTCCCCTCCTATTTAACATCTATATGTATAAGTACGATCTGCCTTCCATGATTTCCAGAAAGTTTGCTTATTCTGATGATCTAGCATTATTACACTCTTCTGGAAACTGGAAGGACTTGGAGGGGACTTTAAGCCAAGACATGTCTACACATTCAGCGTATCTCCAGACTTGGAGATCGAAGCTCAGTCACACTAAGACGGTGACGGCAGCTTTTCACTTAAATAACCGAGAGGCCAAACATGACCTACAATGAGGTACAAAAATCTACAACAATGATAAACTTTTACCGTTCTGTCCAACCCTTACTTACCTTGAGGTAAAACTGGACAGATCGCTCACGTTTCATCACCATCTAAAAGCATTGCACAAAAAAACTATTCTCGTGCGTCACACTGCTGAGGCGACTTGTAGGCTCGGCATGCCAAAATACTACGCCAAACACTACGCCAAAATAATGCCAAAACAGCTTATCTCTGGTCTATTCAACAGCTGAGTACTGCGCACCAGTCTGGAGTCGCAGCGCTCACACTCATCTCATAGACAGCGTCCTGAACGACGCCTTGCGCATAGTCACTAGATGCCTGCATCCCACTTGAACAGAACACTTACCCATACTTTCAGACATCCAGCCAACTGGGCTTCGCTGACTAGGAGCGACACTATCCTTGGCCCACCGGGGATCTCTGGACCCTGTAGATACCTTCTATGGTCTTTTAAGTGGGTCCTCAAATGCTCGCCAAGAGAGACTAAAATGTAGACGCCCGTTTATGCCAGCTGCGCGGAATCTTTGGGACAACCTTGCCAGACTTGGCATACGCGCTTCGAGTGGAAAAATCATAAATAAAATGCTGAGTATTGTAAAAATTCTTCCAGGCTCCGTGTACTTGTACCCAGAACCAGTGCCAGATCTGTTGAGATGAGCTTGTCCCGAACAGATTGGGTCAAGCTCAACCGCTTGAGAACTGATGCTGGGCGATTTCATTCGTCCATGAACAAATGGGATCTCGCTCCATCACCGAATTGCGAGTATGGCACTGCTGAACAAACCGCAGACCACGTTCTAATAGCGTGCCCCATACATCGGACACCACATGGAGCACGAGGTCTGACGATTTTGGATCACGGAACTCAATGGTGACTTAACAACATCACTGCCAGCATCTAATTCGGGAAGTACAGCAGCCTGGGATAGTAAAAGGATAAACCCTTGGTCCAACTCCTGTTTGTATCTGACCTGGAGTGGATGTCCTTTTAAACGACAATGACGACGACAATTCCTTCATTCATTCATTCATTTTATTCTCAATTATTATTAAACAGTTTAACACAAAAATTATAAATATTAAAAAGATCAAGAAAAGGAAGAAGCAGCACAACGCCAGACGTTAAAACATGTATAAGATAATCAGAAAGTGAAAGTACAAAACAGTAGAAAGCATGACTGCAACACCTTAATCAGATAAAAATATAAGAAATGAGAAAAAAAAAAGAATATATAATAATACAAATTGAGAGATTGAATAACCAGTGCATGACTAGTTTCGTAATGATTATTTTTATTCCGTTGCACCTAGTGAAGTGAGCAGTAGTTCATGAAAGCTTGTGTGCTTAATAAAAACCCAATCAACTTAAGTGCACAATTTTTGTTTTTTCTGATTGAATTTAATAGTTGACACGGCTTTCCCAATTTTCATTTTTTGCAATTCTTCGATGATTAAAAACTTAGTGAGCAAAAATAGGTTTTAATGTTAAAAATCCACGTTCTAATAGGAGCGACTAATAGTAATAGCGTTCTAATAGTAATAGCAACCTTGGCTCAAAAGTATAGCCTTGGCTCAAAAAAGTTAAATCCTCCGAATTTTTGTTGTCTCTGCTTTGCACTAAATCAGCTTTTAACTTTAAACTCACTAAAAAACCTTTTTTAGACTTCTTTAATTTTTTTTGTTTGTTGAGACTATTCAAAAAGTTTTTGTTTTTTAAATTTTATCCACTTGCTCAATAACTGTCATTTAACCATGAGATTTTTTTCAAAAAAATTTGGTAATTTCTTGTCTAAATCGATATTTTACAAACTTTATTTGGATTTGTTTGATCAAAAATATATGATTGTCTCACAAACTTATTTTATCTTGCGAAATTCAAAAGGGGCTATCTTACCCCTTCCCAGTATCTTTGCGCTTCAAAAATATTGCAGGAAAAATTGTTTCCTTTCCCCATATCCCGTAATCATTCCCCGCCCAGGGCACAAGAAAAAAATTTGACCAGAAGAGTAAAATTTAGAAAAAGCTCAAGAAAAAATTTTGACGGGAAGGGCAAAATTTAGATAAAGAAACACTTTCAAGAAATGCAAAATTCAGTATATTAGACAAATGATTCGATAATCTTTGAAGACTGTAAGAATTCTAGGGTAAACTATGTAGCTTAATAGCCAGTAAAAGTTGTTGTTTTTCTACCAATACGTCTAAAAAGAGAAAGAAGCGGTAAGTTTATCTTTATTAAGTGAACTATAGAAAAGGACGCAGAGAATTTAGGATTGTGGTACTCTCAAAATTAATGTTATTGATACATTCGTTTACTCGAGATTCATGATCTGCTTGAAAACAAAATTACAAACAAAATTGCACAAAATGCGATATATTTTAATTACTAATGGCTATCTTGAAATTCATATTTAATATTAATTTTATTCAAAAAGTTAAACAACTAAATGCTAATCTGGTCTAAAAAGCGAAAAAAATTTTAATCTATCTCGATGCAGTCAAAAACTGCTACATTTTTGTAACATCACGTGTTTGGTTTCACAAACTGACAGCTCTTGCCAACTATAAACAGGACGTTCTACCTTCTCATCATCACAACAGTGCTATCAACCGGTCGGTGTGCCACTATGATAGCCATTAGTCTGCGATGGTTGCACGTCCTAATACTTGCAAAAGCGTATTAAACAACACATCTCCAAGTTTGTCACTAACCTATTCGCTTCTCGAATCCACGACGGTTTTTTTCGTCCCTGCATCGCCTTTCCTAAGAGTCTACCATTGGCGGGCATATTTTGGACAACAATCAATCCTCTCTGTTTTACATCAACAACAGTTTTTATACTTGTTCAAGCTAATTCTATTTTTCATCTTTCGCTTTAGAAGCTATTTTTATTTAATCTCTTGCTCCTATTCTTCGTAAATAAAAGAATTTGTTTGTGCTGAAACTTGACTTTTTTTCTCTTTCCATTGATCAACCAATCTTGTTTAATAAGAGTTCTTTTCTCTACCTGATAGCTCCATTCGGGTCGCTTTTTTTTTATTCCGACAATCTGTCCTTAATGAGTGTCAAGCAAGAAGCTTTCAAATTATATTTGCTATTTTTAAAAATCGAAAAAATCTGCACCTGTAAAATTCGAGAGCGGAGTTTCGTTTACTTGGCTCGCAATTATTTTTAATAAACCTATTTGGTCTTTGGATTAAAAAGTTTGAATGCTCCTGATGCAAGTCTTTTTTTGGTCTCTACTTCAAAGATTTTTAGCTTTAAAATCCTTTTTTTATTATTTTGATCTTTACTAAGTTTTTTAGCAAAAATGCTTTGCAATTGGCCAATGCTAACATTTTTATTTGTTAAGACTACTTTTTTAAAACTTTACTGCCTTGCTAAATCGTTTGCGGGTGGCTTTTTTCGAAAAAAGATTCATGAACCCAAATGTCTTAATAAATATTTTAATTTGATTGGTAGTTGTAGACGGGCATACTATTGGAATGGAAGAAAAATTTTAATATGGAGTATGAAATTGTAAAAATATGGAATGGAATGGAAGATTTTATTAATGGAATGGAAAAAATTTTCCATACTTTTACACATTTTTCATGCTTGCTCATTTTAAGGCTATTTACATACTAAGTGCAGTCAATAAAGCAGCCTTTGATCAGACGCACAAAATGATCAAAAAAACGTAGTTGCCAAAGGTCTATTCAAATGAATAGTGTAGGAAAAAAATGGAAAGAAAAACCAGTGTAGTGATATCTCAACATTGGCGTTTAAACAATTTTGCAACTTCAATATAGGGCCAGTTTTAAAATTCAAGTCTGAGTGTCCGGTTCGCTTGCAATGCGTGTCTTCCTTAGGAAAGCAGAGATAAATAACTTGCTTTATTACCCCTTTGCAGTTTAAATAATAATAAGATGTATTTATAAATCGCTCTATATTTAAAAAGTTCTTATAGTCTCAGAGCGGTTAAGCATAAATGAAAAAACCAAAACAAGTACAAAAAAGCAATAAAATTTTAAAATTATCTACGCATTTAAATGCACATAATCAAAATAGAAACTAAAATTACAGATTTATTACTTGGAAGAATTAGACCAGGGGTGGGCAAACTATATGGCTCATAACAATCTTCCATGTGAGCCGCAAAAGATTCAAATAAATAATTAAAAAAGTTATTAATTTCTGTTTGTCTTCAACCAAATTCTAGGTTCTTTTTTTGGTAATCCTTAATTTTTAGGAACGAAAATCAAGAAATTTGGGAAAAATTTAAAGTGAAGACCTTTTGGGATCACTACTTTTTAGATACTGAAAATCAAAGAAAATCAAAGAAAATCGAAAAATCTGAGAGAGATTCACTACTGTAGCGAAGTGATTAAATTGGATAACCCAAATATAATTTTATATTTTCACATGAAATACAACTTTAGTTATTATCGGAGTTACAAATTTGGTTTAAAACGTTAAATTTAACTTTCCCATGCTCTATTTTTATGTATTCTCGTATGTTACATCCTGCCAATCCATATCATACGATTATGTGATAAAACGGCCACTTTCATACAGCAATGTGGGTAAGTCACAAATTGTAATATATAGAGTTACTCTTCAGCTTACATCAGTTAGATAAGCTAAACTTCTGTTATAATTATGCTATATTAACTTGTCTTTAATATTGCAATTGTTTGTTTTATTTTTTATTTTGTTTTTTATATTCTATTTGAATATCAATATCAGTATCAGTATCTTTTATTTCAGCTCAGCCATAAAAAACATAGTGAAGTAGGAAATTTGTAAGTAGTAGAAAGCAGAACAGAAAAAGGAAGAGAATATAAGTACTGTAAAGAGAATCAAATCAGTGGTAAACCTTCTAAGTTTGAACTGCGGCATTTTTTATTTCATTTTTCTATTTATCCTTTTGACTCGCAGGAAAGTAACGGAGGCATTAATGCATAGGTTAAGCAATTACTCTGACCTGCTTCTGGAAATGCCAAGAGATTGCTGTCCGCTTGTAATTTAATAGAGATATGACTTTTAAGTTAGAACTGCTTGCAAGATTACCAAACAGGGGAAAGTGTCGTAAAATGTCTTTCCTGAGGACACAATAAAATGGCGCAAGTAGGTTTTGAACCGGGACCATGTTGATTACAATCTCGGTGCTAACCACTCGTCCACGCTGAAATAAACTTGAACATAACGCCCTTAAACACTACATTACTTTTCGGGTACGAGAAGCAAGAAAATAGGGATAAACTTAAAATGAAGACCTTTTTTTAAAGAACACTATTATGCGGCCCTCAAATAAAATAAATTTCTCAATGCAGCCCCAGAGCTAAAAAGTTTGCCCACCGCTGAATTGGACGTATAAAAACACTTATTAAAATTTACATGGTATGAAATTTAGGGTTTTTGATATAATACAAAGTATGGAAAATGTATGAAAAATGGAATGAAAGATTTTTAAGTATGGAGTGGAATGGAAAAATTCCTATTCCATTGCATAGCATACCCTGGTGTAGAGATAAGTGTTACCAAAAGTTTCCTTTTTAGCATATTCTAAAGGCAACTATCTACCCTTGTACATCCGCGTTTTAAAAATATAGCAAGGCAAGGGGATAATTTCCTCCGATTGTAGCATCCTTGCTGCTTCCCTTTACTTTTCATTTCCGGCGTCCTTGGAAACAGCCCCTACATTTGGCTAGCTTTGGCCAACCTATCACCGAAAAAGGCAAAGCCGAAAACCTGTTAAATGTGATAATCAGTTTTATTTTACGCATAGAATTTTAAGTAAACTATAGACCTACAAAATTCTTCTTAAAATAGTTTTACGGATTTTTACTAAATATTTTACGGTCAAAAAACGTTTTTATATTATGTATTTTTTAAAAAAATTTTACAACTTTTACCTAAAATATTTTACGATGCATGAATTTATTAATAAAATCGGTCAAATTTCAATTTAATATAAAAAATAAAAGTTAAAAATTTAAAATTAACTGTATCGTTACGAAAAATCAATTTCGGCCTATAAAGGTCATCAATAAGAAACTGATGATGACCTTAATAGGTTGAAATTGATTTTTCGTAATGATACAGTTGGTTTTAAATTTTTAACTTTTATTTTCAATATTAAATTGAAATATGACCAATTTTATTAATAAATTCATGCATCGCAATTTGATCAGTTGAATAAAATCGTCAATGTGACTTTACTAGAAACAAGGTAATAGATTCTGATAACAGACTTTTAACTAAAACATTTTACGGTGAAAATTTATTGATTTTTTTTAACAAGTGATTTGGAGTACAGATTTTTTGTGATTTTTTTAACAGCGTACCAGCTTTTGAAGATCAAAACCCAACAAAGCGATGAAATAGCTAGAAAAACCATCAAAAGCCTATAAAGCAGTAAGATGAAATATCCTAGTAACTTTGTACGTCAATTAAATTTGAAAAGTAAGAGTTATAAAAAGCAACGACATGTATGTTGAATAAGTCTATTTTTATCATAATGTAAATCAATGTTAGCCTACGTAAGGCTAGGCAAAAGGTGGGAAACTTTTTTGTTATTGGAGGCCATATTTTGAAATTTTAAAAAGCGAACGCATAAGTTCGAGTAGTCGGCAGCGTAGTCGAGTGGTTAGAGTACCGTGATTGTGATCAACCATTTATTCGTGTTTCACATCTACTGTTAAGTATCAATCACAAGAAACTGCTCTTTTTAACCACTAAAGCGTCAAAATTAATGAAGTGAACGCTTTATAAATGCATAGAAATAAAAGAAATTGCCTTTGTCAATAAATAACAAAAATTTTCCTTTCTGAGGCGTTCACTTATTATAAATGGTGTCCTATTTTTATTTTTCAGATGCCATGCAAAACTAGGGCACGAAAAAATTTCTTTGTAAAATCGATTTATTTCATATAAAAAACTTTAATTTGTGGCATACATGTTGTGTTTTAAGTACAACATTAGTAACAATTAATATTGCAAATTTTCCAGCACGTAACTTAAATGCACTGACTGAAAAGTTTAATACCACAAACTTAATTTCATTATCATTTTTGGAATCTACATACAAATCTTTTATGCAGTCTGGTGGAAACCACAGTGATGCAACTAGAGTTTAATTAGGATTATTAATCAAAACTGTACTCTTCCATTTTTCTACAACATCGTAAGTGCTTGGACCTGTTCCTTCATAGTCTGGAGGAAGAACAGATATTTCAACAACCTTGCGAAGCTCATTAAAATTATTCCCTTGAAAAGTAACTGAATTTTTAAGAGATCTATTCATGAAAAGACATAACGATAGATAAAGTGCATAAAAATATTTTGATTCATTTACAAAAGCTATGACTCTTGTTCTTATAGGAAGAACATTTTGATGTAGATCTATGAATTTATATAGTAAAGATGGGTTTAATTGTTCTATAAACTGAAACGTAATAAACTTATTGTCCACAATAAAAGTTATACCAAGTAATTGATTATTTTCATCTTTAAGTAAAGTTTCTATTGAAACTATTAAGGCAGCAAGATAATCTTCCATGATTAGATTGATCATTTTTCCAGGACGACTAATACAAACAACTGATCCGTCCAGTGCTTTTCCAATTAAAGGAAAAATGCAACCTGCTTCAAAGACGTGTTTTATTAATTGAGGATTTTTGACTTTTTTATGCAATTGAGGCCAGTTTTTAAAAAAAGTATGGTAATTTGTCAACAATTTCAAGGCTTCATTTTGATTAAATTTTCTAGCTCTTAAAAATTTAAGCAAAAAACCATCACTGTTATCAAAAAGTCTTATTCCACAGTCTTGAGTGATGTATGAATTTCTAAGTTTATTGATTTCTAATTGTCGTTCATCACAACTTTGAGGCTCGTTAAGTTCATCTAAAGTTTCCAACACTTTTTTTTCTCTTAAACAGCTTTCCATGGCAATTATTTTAAAGGAAAAAACAAGTTTACAACAGCATACTGGCTTTACTCAATTGCATAACAACAACAAACATCAAATTATATTTAGCCTGTTGTTAAAAATTGGAAATAAGAATAATTGAGCTGCTACATTACTTTTTAATATCCTAATCAATCAATCAAGAAGCAAAATGTTTTAGCATATAAACTAGTAATTTAACTTAGAGTAAAGGTATCCAACCTTTTGCAATAGCAGGCCAGATTTTTCTCAAGGGCTATATTGCAGGTTGCAAACTGGCAACCCTGCTTATGCCAATTAAGTGGAACTGACTCAATAAGTCAGTTTTGACTGTGCAGCATCAAAAGCTAATAAACTCTTTCAAGGGCCATTAGTTGGACACCCCTAATTTAAAGTTTTCTTTTACTAATATAATATATAAAACAATTAAATGGCCTATATTTTTGTGTTTTTTAAAATTGTAGACAATCTTAAATTGTTAAAATTTCCAAAACATAAAAATATTTTGCACGTTGGAATAAAAAATCTGAATGGCATATCATTAAAACAAAACCAAAAGTTTTTTTTGGATCATGGCAATAAAAAATTCTAATATACAATTAATGTTATTTGATTATGACATATAATCACCATATACAGTATATTATTTGTGAAAAAGACATTACATCTTACATTATATAATTGAAAACTTATCGTAGAATAATGATTGACAACCATAATTTGGCAGTGTATACACAAAAAAATAATGCTCGTAAAAACTTAAGCAAAAAATTATCACTATCTTCAAACAATTTTATTCCACAGCCTTTGGTATCATATAAATTTCGTAGTTTATTGATTTCTCTTTATCAATCATCATAATTACCAGGTTCATTAAGTTCATTTAAATTTATATGAATATTTTCTGGTTTTAAAAAGTTTTCCATGATAGTTATTGTAAGATAAATTTTTGAGATTATTCTAACTTGTGTAAATTTTTAATTCAATAAATACATACATATACAGATTGCAACTTGCAATTGCAAAACTTTGATCAATAAAGTAGAAATCTTTTGATAAATTGCATTCTTGATAAAATGATTGTATCAATTACTAAATGTAAATATATTGCATACAGACTTTTTAAAAAACATCGATTTAACAATAAACGTTGTAAGCAGCACATAACGTAAGCCAATAATTAATTACAAATCAACAAAATATAATTTTTTAAAATACATTTAAAAACTTGCTTTGTAGACTGCAATCCATTTAAACCAAGCACCAATTACAGTCTAAAACTTTTAACAGAATAGCATTATAAGAAAAAAGAATTAGGTGTTTTACATCAATTTGTAGAGTTGTAGGCAAAACAAAAATGTTGATAGTGCTTGGTCTCAAGGTCCTATTCAAAATTGTAATGGTATCAGCTGAAGTCAACCTCCAATAAAGCATGATAGCATTAGCATTAACTTAATCAAAATAAAACGGATTTTAATCTAGCAAATAGCAACAAAACAAAATGTAGCAACATTACCTTTATTCTTCCATAAAAGTAACAACATTTCAACGGTTTTTAGGATAAACTGTAAATATCTTTTTTAGTATAGCTTGTTATACAAATAGTATGGTACATATTTAAGTTAAAATAAGTGCTATTTAAGCTGATCCATAAATTATATGAAGAATTTCTTTTTTCTACTGCACTAATTTTTATCATTTTAAAAACTTTAAAGGCCCGTTTCCACTACGAGCATGAAAAAAAGCATTCTTTGTTTGTTTTATTGCTTTTTTTTGTGCTCGCTTCAATCGAAGACCAATAAAAGAAAGAAAAAATGCTCTTTTCCATGCTCGTAGTGGAAATGAGCCTTTATCCTTTTAAATGCTTTTAGAGATTTAAAACTTCAAGTAATTTTTAATAAGTAAATATAACATAAGTTTACTATCCTGCATTTTTTCAATTAATTACAGGCCAAAAGATTTATATTTTAATATTGGCAGCACTGAGTAGGTAGAAAATGGGGTCAAGTCTAATTCGAAAAACCAATTGGAGTGAGAGTAAAAAAAAAACAAAATTAGTTGTTGAGATAAAAAAAGGAAAAATGCCATGCAAATTGTTCTTGAAGGCACAAAATTTTTGGAATTTTAAAATTTGTTAAAATGCCCAGGAAGAACTTGGTTTGTTTTGAACCAATTGCTTTTAAAACTAACTCTCACTCCAATTGTTTTTTCTTTAAATTAGACTCGACCAAAAAAGGGGGTCAAGTTAAATTTGAAGAGAAACCGATTGGAGTGAGAATATAAAGAAAATTAGTTGCTCTAAGAGATAAAAATGTAGTAATGTTTCTTATATTCTTTAAATTTTTTTTTATGGGTTGGCAGCAGACTTAGATGACCTGATGGTCTTTCGCTGTCTCCTCGTTAAGTGACTGGTTGGTCAATTAGTAAGTTTTTTTTTTTTCTTAAAATAGTATTCTGTAAACTATCTTGTCATTCATATGGATTTATTTGTATCTTACATTTAATTTTGAATGATGTACCAGTATTACTTACCAGTATTAAAGGTGCTGCAACCATGCACACTTGTTCTTAAAAATTTTTTCTTATCTTGACTGCATGCCATAACGTTCATCGTTTTGTTGCCTCTTCCTTTTTCTGTTCTGCTTTCTACTACTTACAAATTTCCTACTTCACTATGTTTTTTATGGCGGAACTGAAATAAAAGATACTGATACTGATACTTGACAAATAATAAACTGAACTAAACTGAACTGAACCTTAAGTTTAATCATCACATAAAAAGTTACCCAAGCTACTTTAAAAACAGATCGTACAACATAATAATTAGAATTTTTAAAAATATGATGTACATAAAAACTGTCATATGGACTATTCCATGTCAAGTATCCTAAAGAACCCCGTTTGACCCTTTCTAAATTCTCTGAAACTTTGTCAAAATGTTGTGTAGCATGATTAAGATTGTCCTAAAAACTTTAGCATAATAGATAGCGTATTTCTAAAATTACAATACTCCAAAGATAGCCCCTATGAAAGTCAGCACTTGGTTATTTGGTAGCAATTTTACATATTTCATGCTTACTTCTCTGAAACCGACTCATACTCTAATAAAGATGTCCATACATTTTTAGTTGAATCCAACATTACACAGCTGCCCTACTCCTGGTCTGTTTAACAGCTGAGTACTGTGCACCAGTCTGGTGTTGCAGCGTTCATTTTTGCCCCATAGACAGTCTCCTGTATGACGCTTTGTGTATTGTCACTGGATACATGTGTCCCACTCCAGGCATCCTGCTAGCTGAGCTTTGCCAACTAGGAGTGACACTTTCTTTGGCTAATGGTGCAATCCTGGACCCTGAACATCTATTAGATTCCTTGATTAGACCTAAAATCTCGAAAATGTCTGATTCACTTTCCACCCTGCTAATAAATATACACATTTCTCTTTTTTATCACTAATTGCATCACTGCTACTACTGAAATCTTATTCTAAATCACTTACATTGGTTCAAAGTTAATATTTTTATTAGAAAATATTACTTGATATTCTAGAAAGACATTTGGAAATAGCACAATCAATATCAATTTAATCAAAAACAAATATTACTTGATATTCTAGAAAGACGTTTGGAAATAACACAATCAATATCAATTTAATCAAAAACAATGTAAATATTGAAAATGATGCTTGGGGTAACTTTGTTTATGGTCAGCTCCAACTACAAAAGTTTTAATACATCAGTTCATTAGACATCACTTAACACAGCAATCAACTGATGTATTCAATTGTTTGCATATCATTACTGTGACAGCAGTGACATCAAATTCTAAACAGTTATGAAAATATAACTAAAGAATTGAAGTAAGCAGTGGGCCAGATAAAAGTATCAAGTGGGCTGCAGGTTGGAAGACATCCCTGCTTAAACTGTCACTGCATGAGCAAATGAAGTATAAACACTTTTTCTCCAGTATGTAAACATCTACTCAATTGTGCTTTGGTTATTACATGCTTTTTAAGGTATTTTGCCAAATGCAACATGCCAGTATTTTTCAGCTGCTACAAAGAGAATTTTTTATCTCCAAAAACACATTTTGCATTACCACAAAATTAAATTTGGCTTCTTTTTAATCAATTAAATTAAGTTTACCAAATTTTAACTTTTTTATATTATATTAAAAATGCATTCAACTGAGGACATTTTTCTAATAGTAGACTAGTAGTAGACTTGAAGATCTCCTTTGATAACTTTGCGATCTTTTTTTTGTTTGTCAGTTGTGTGTATATAAGTGTAATTTTTAATCATTTTTTGTGCTGTGGGATTATTTGTGTGCTGATTGGGAAATGACAGAGTAGCATAGATGTACCTTTTTAAAGTTTAAAGATATTAAGACCCCAACAAACTGACTTTGAAAATCACATTTTAAAAAATACTTAATACAGAATATTTTTAACTAAACTTCAAAAAACACAAAAAAGATTAAGCAATATATCTATAAGTCATCAAAATTAATTACTGAAATTTGATTAACTACTAATACGAGGGTCAGTCAATAAGTAATGAGACTTTCTCAATTACTTTGGTGTTCTTGGAGTTATGCAACTGAAATTTTATGTGATGATTATGAATGGAGTTGTCATCTTATTTACAACAAAACTTGTTTATTTTCAGATTACTGTAGGTGTGACGATAAATTGAAATGACTACTAGGCTAGGAAACAGCTCATGCTTGGAACAAAGAGGAGTCATCAGATTTCTGTTGGCAGAGAGTGTAAAATCATGTGAGATTCTGTCTAGAATGCAAAGACAATATGGTCCTTCCTGTATGTCTAGAGCAAACTTCTACAAATGGGTGCAAGCATTCAAAGATGGACGCGAAAGCATTACTGATGATCTGAGAAGTGGAAGACCTGTGGATGTCTCTACCCCAGAAGCAGTACAGGCAGTTGAAGACCTGATCAAATCTGATAGAAGGGTCACTTTAGATGAAATTGCTACAAACTTGGACATCTCCCATGGCACAGTGTACGCAATTGTGCGTGAGAAGCTGCGTTTTTCAAAAGTCAGCTGTCGCTGGGTTCCAAAGATGTTAACGGATGATCACAAAATGCAGCGCCTGATGGCTTCCAGAGCATCACTACGCAGATACAGAAAGGAGGGAGATGTATTTCTATCGAGAATAGTGACAACTGATGAGACCTGGGTCTTTCATTATGAACCTGAATCGAAACGACGATCAATGGAGTGGAAGCATGTTTCTTCCCCAGTGAAGAAAAAATTCAAATCTCAGAAAAGTTTAAGGAAAGTCATGCTCACTGTGTTCTGGGACAGAAATGGGCCGATCACTATCAGTTTCTTGGAAAGGGGCAATACTGTGAACTCAGAGAACTACTGTGAGCTGCTAACTCAAGTGAAAAAAGACATTAAGAACAAACGGAGAGGACTTCAATCAAGAGGTGTGATTCTCCTTCAGGATAATGCAAGGCCCCACACAGCAGCAAGAACCCTAGCCAAAATTGAAGATTTAGGCTGGAAACTTCTAACACACCCACCCTACAGCCCAGACCTTGCACCATCTGATTTTCACCTCTTCGGCCCACTCAAAGAGAGTATGAGGGGAATTCACTTCCAGACTGATGAAGAAGTGAAGGCTGCTGTGAGCAACTGGCTAAGGACCCAGTCCACGGAATTCTATGCCAAAGGAATAGACAATCTAATATCAAGATGGAACAAGTGTGTTGCAAAGGAGGGAGACTATGTTGAAAAATAAAAAAGCATTTTTTGATTACCAGTCATTGCAAACTTGAGTTATTAAAAAAGTCTCATTACTTATTGACTGACCCTCGTAGTTGGCAACTTCAATTCAATACTAAAGGGATTTTTCATCTGTTTTTCTATTTTGCTTATGTTAGAATTTTTCTGTAAAAAACATGAGCTTTTTAAGTTTTGAGCAGTTTTTGCCAAGTAAGTAACATAGTAGGCTAATCTGTGAAAAAAATTTTTAGGCAAAAGTGCAGGGTGGCTAGAAAAATTTAGTGGTTTCTAGCCCTTGAAACTGAATTTTTAACAAATCTAAAAAAACAAGATACAAAAAGAATAACATCTGCTCAAATATTCTAAAGCTTAAAAACACAACACTATTATTAGTAGTTAAAAATACCTCACATTTATATCTATTATATCTATATTTAAAAATAAGCACATATATATTTAAACATTTTTTAAATTGTAGTAATATAACTGCAAATATAATCCCTGTTGACCACTTGTTTATTGCAATTTTATAAGCTTACAAATAATATTGTAACAATACATCTGCAACTGCAAGTTAGAAATAACTTTCAGTAGCCATAAGAAAGCAATGCACATCACTACAATATCAAATTTTTTTATAAGTAATTGGCTTGCTATATTAAACTTATATAATAAGAAAATACTGTTAACAACTAAAATCTCAAACTTATAAAATTTCACTTGCTTAGTTTATTAACATTGTAACTGTCTTTTCATGAACACAACACAAAAAGTTAGACCTAAACCAATATCATGTTAATTGCAGTTGCCAATAAAACAATATCTTAACTACAAGACTACACTGCCATTAAGCTTCTAGCTAAGTATTCAAAAATTACTTTATTATGTATTATAAAAAAATGGTTGCTTGAAAGGAAGTCAATTCACAAAAGTTTTTAACTAACATTTAGTGGATAAAAATTATTACAATAAAACAAAAGCAAATGTATAATGTAGCGAAAAAAAAAGATAACATTTTATTTGTCCAAACAAAATTATTCAATAAGAGTAAGAGTCTCATGCTGTAGATGAATTTATTTTCTTGTATAGATTTGGTTTAATAAAAGTAAGTTTTAAAACAGACAAATAAAAAAATGCCCTTTGTTAAGAATTGAAGAATTCTTGTTGGTATAATATTATGCACAGGGTGGTTTTCCAAGAGGTGTTGGTCAGTGATGGTTTTACAAAAAGGGGGGCATGGTGCAAGAAAAGTAATGGGGCCCACTATTTCATGTACTAAAAAAGGTAGCTGAACCCATTTTTAATGTATAAAAACAAAATAATTTCTAAAAAAAAAAGTCTTCAATTTAGGGGAGGCCATTATTGAATGATTCAAATTATGATTAGACAAAGTGATCACTAAAAAAAAAGGTCTTCAATTTAGGGGGCACTATTGGGTGATCCAAAGCATGGAGAGGCACTTTTTACTGTCTCAAGATATTGTGATCTCTAAAAAAAAAGATTTTTACTTCCACAAGCACAGGTGACAACTTAAGGAGCAGAAGCCAGACATGCTGCTGATTCTCAAAATTTTTTTCTTTTCTTTTTGACATGCCATCGATGTCCTGGTGCTACTATGAAGCAATTTTTTGTGTATGGGGGGCGCCACTTTTTCATGTATTTTAGGGAGGACCTATGCAGCCGCTCCATTCACACCCTATTAAAGCTATCACTGATATTGGTCAATGATAAAGGCATGGTATAAAGCAGATTGAATAATTTTTTAGTTGGTTAGAGCAAGTTAAAATTTTGAAAAGTAGAGCAGAAAGATTTAATATGGATAAAAAATGAATAAAAAATGTAACAAAGAGCAAATCCTCAAATATATTTTTATCAATCATTTGCTCATACCTTCAAAATTCTACCCTATTCTAGCAACGGCAACACTTTAATCTACACTTTAGTCTTTACAATGCATTCACCGACAGCCAATACTTTGCAAAAACCCACAATACTTAAATTATAATACTGATAATAAAAAGTCGTTCTGCCATCCAGAATTTCTGAAACCATTTATATTGTATTCATTTTTTTATGATCTATCTAAGATATAAAATAGATTGAGCTACTAATATATTATCTACAATTATCTATTTAACTAATATTATATAAAAGATAGGTTAATGCTATAATACCCCAGTAATTTCTTGATCATCTGTTAAGAAAACAATAATGACTGCTGCATGCTTTCTTTGAATTAATGTCCTTATCTACTTTCTAAAGGTTTGAAAATTTTTTTGTAAAGCAAAGCTGTGATAGAAAATTGCTTTTCAAATGCTTTTTTGTTAAATTTATATTTTGTTAAAGTAAATAAGTAAAAGGCTTCAATAAAATTTTAATTTTTTTTTGCAAACAATAACAAATAACTGAATAACTAAATCTGTAAATTCAATATAAAATTTATTCTTCGACAGGACCGCTTCCAAATTGATACTATTAAACTTACATAAAAAATGGATTTCTGATTTATATCTTTCAGGTTTGTTTAAGCAAAATATCTACAATAACTTAAACAGCATATTAAGTTTAATCAACCTTACACTGAATGACAATAATAATCCACAAACCTAGGCCGCATTTTATCAGTCAATGGGGCCCAAGTAAAGGCCTATCATGTTAAAATATTTTCTTTTTTTCAGATCTTAATTAAATTTTCTCTAAAGTTTATAGCGACTTTAATATTTTATTCATACTATTTTATAATATATTTACTGTATCTCAAACTGCATTCTTTTTAACTATAT
Organism: Diplosoma virens; assembly: GCA_963680785.1. NCBI lineage: Eukaryota > Metazoa > Chordata > Ascidiacea > Aplousobranchia > Didemnidae > Diplosoma > Diplosoma virens. The sequence goes on along the minus strand of OY796887.1, from coordinate 7,886,412 downwards.
CTCAAACTGCAGTCTTTTTAAATATATTTCAAACTGCAGTCTTTTTAACTGCAGTCTTTTTAACGTAATAAAAAAAAAATTTTTTTTTGTCCCATTATTTAGAGGGAGGCAGTTGACTAGAAGACCGTATGGTCATTTGGCTGCCTTCCTGTGCTTTCGAAAACTTTTTTTTACATATATTGATGTATTTTTCGTTTTGAAGCATAAAACAAATAAATAAGTTGAATTGAATTGAATAGGCAAGTCTAATCTACTGATAGGCTTATATTCGTTCTTAAAATAATTATGATATCAGAAAAAGGTCAATAGCTATGTCAATAGTTGCAGTAAATGCAAGACAACAAAATGCACAACAAAATAAAATAGCCACCTGATTTTAAAAGTAGCCTATATTTCTGAGGGATGAAGGGGAATAACTCGTCTACAAACCTGCGCATTCAGGCTTCGAAATTGTATCGAATCACCAAAAATTTAAAATGCGTGTGTGATACAAACAATTTTGGCATAACAAAAATTAACCACAGAAACTAAGCTTATTTGAGATGCAAACAATACAACTAGATTTAATCCAATGATTTAGAAACTTATTCAAACAGAACGTTAAAATAATGAAAAAACTAACAAAAATATAATTCAAAATAAAGTGCGTAACCTTAAAAACTGATTTCGAATGTTAAAAGAAAAAAAATTTTAAATGAAGGACTGCTAGTGAAACGTTACCTGAACAAAGCTTTTAAGAACAAAATTACACGATGCTAGAGAATGGACAGAAAAAAACAAATTACAATGTTATTACAATTATTATTAACTAAGTTGAAGACTTAGCAACTTCTTCTTTCGGTTTCTCCCTACTCGGGGTCGCTACAGCGCGAAAGCATTCTCCATTTCACTCGATCTACATCGTCTCCTTTCCTAGCTCCAACCCTTTCCATGTCTTCTTCCAACAAATCCATCCACCTTCTCCTTGGCCTTCCTCTTTTCCTTTTGCCTGGCACCGCCATATCCATCATCCTTTTCCCCACGTAGTCTTCTACTCTCTTTTTTATGTGTCCATACCAACGTAGCCTTGCATTCAGAAGTTTGCCTTCCAGCTTTGCAATTTTCGCTGTCCCTCTCACGCATTCGTTTCTTATCTTATCCTTTCTTGTCATTCCCAGTTCCTATCTCACCATTTTCAACTCCGCAACTTCCATTTTTCCCACCTGTTTTTCCGTCACTGCCACTGTTTCCATTCCATAAAGAATGGTTGGTCTGTCCCGTGTCTAGGGTCCAGGTTCAGTCTTTGATGCGGCTTCTGTTTTCATCCACTTGAATACAACAGTACTTTAATAACTCTTATCTTATAAACTTATTCAAAACCATTTACCAAACCTTACTTAATTAGAATGTTCCAAATCTTATTCAAATAGAATCAAAAGTAATAATTACAAAAGCATAACTTAACACAACGAAATATCCCTAACCCTAATCTAACTAAACAATTAGCACATCTTAACATAAATAAAACACTTCCTAAACCTAAACTAGCTAAACACATCTGACCACGTTGTACGAATGAATGAAACATCAGGTTACATAAAGCACATTGTTCAGTCACTATCTTAAACATCACATTACCCCCCACACAACAAGACCTGTCCTCAGGTCTGGGGTGAGTAAAAAAAAATTATATCACTAAAAGCATCACATTAAAACAAAACAACTTCCTTAGAATCACTACTTTAAGCAGACCACGATTTATGAGAAAACCCTTAAAAACACGATGGCAAAAGATAAAACAACAAAAAAAATTCACCATAAGAAAACCTTTTTACGGTAAAACGGCTTACACTCATCGATTTAGAAACCCAAGAACTACAGTAGCCTACTAATTCGTTGAGTCCAAAAAAAAATCTAAACGATTTATAAAAAAAACACATTAAAAACACCATTGTTTTTTTATTTACAACACATGTAGCTAGTAGAAACACAGAAATTTAGTCCGAAATAGAATGGTCCCATTCGCCGTACCGGTTTGGTGGCACAATGTTTCGTTTTTGTTTGGGCAACCGCGGAGTAGCCTCTACGTCCTCACTAAGTTTACTTTGTGACGACTGGAGATAATCATCAGACCTTGGAAGACAGTAATTGAGCAGGTTGTAGTGATAACGACGCGTTTTTTTTCTGTTTTTGCCTGGCTGAATGCGTTCTAATGTATACAAAACACCAGTTCGACCAATGACCTTCCATGGTCCACACTAAACATCACCCAATTTTCGCGACTTCCTTTTGGGGTGAGTACATATAGAAAATCACCAATTTCGTATGGGCAGTAGTTAGCATAATAATGTGAGCGGTCTTTGGTTTCTTCATAAGATGTCTGCAAATTTGAACTAACTGCATAAAAAGCTTGTTGCTAGTTGTGACGTAACTGGCGAGCATAATCCGTAACCATTTGTGGTTCACGAGAAGGTGCAGGAAACACAACTTGAGGAGGGAGTCTTAATTCTCGATCGTTGTGTAAATAAGCTGGCGTAAACCCGGTGGAAGAGTGTCTAATTGAGCGGTATGCCAACATTACGCTTGGAATAAGAGTATCCCAGTCATCAGTGTGATTTAATAAACAAGGTTTTAGAATAAAAAGAAGTGTTCCATTTAAACGTTGGCAAACAGAGTTACCTTGGGATGAAAAGGCGACGACCTTGTTTTTTTTATGTGTAACAATGCACACAATTCTGCTAAGGTCGCTTTCAAATTCCTGAGTTTGATCAGAATGTAAAATTTCTATAACCCCGTGACGACAGATCCACTCTCCATAGATGGCTTTTGCAACAGTGGTTGCACGCCTATCAGGTAGTGGTACAGCTTCAGCGTACTTGGTGAAGTAATCCACCATGACTAAAAGGTAAAAATTTCCTTCTTTTGTAGGGTTGTCATAGGGTCAATAAAATCAATTGCCACGACTTCGAACGGATTTCCTGCTGTTAAAGATTGTAATGGTGCCTTTGACGTCGAAGGGTTTTTGAAACGGGCATACTGTTCACAACTGCCACACCGATAAGAAACGTCTTCTTTCATTTTGGGCCACCAAAGATGCTCTCAAATTTTTTCATTGGTCGATGTCACTCCTCTATGACCAGAAGAAGGATGATCATGATAAATTGATAATGCCATTTCACGTTTGTGCAGTGGGACAACTAATCGCCGTTTTGCATCACGCGTTACTTTGTATAAAATTGCCTCTTTTTCATCAACAACTAAATCAGAAAACACATTCCAGAAATGTCTTAATTCTACACTTTCAGAAGCGGCACTACGTTGTGGTTTACCGTGTTGGTCCCAGTTTATTACTGTGTTAAGAATTTTATCTTTACCTTGTTCTTCACTCCAGACAGCAAGATCAATTGATGGGAAACTGATCGAATTACAGACGTCATGTGCTGCTACTTCAGGTATGTTTTCAGTGATAGGGAGTCGCGAAAGAGCATCGGTGTTTCCATGTTTTGAACCCGAACGATGTACAAGTGTAAAATCATATTGTTCTAATTCAGCAAAATAAGCTTGTACTTTTTCAGGAATAGTTCTTTTTTTCTAAGGTGAACAAGAGGGGCATGGTCGGTAATAAAAGTTATTTTTCCCCCTAAAATGTAAGATCTAAATTTTCTGCTGGCTCAGAGTAAAGCGTAAGCTTCGCCTTGAAAAGTGCTCCATCGCCGTTTGCTTGGAGTCAAAACTTGACTCGCATAGGCAATCACTTTTGGTTTTCCTTCTTGAATTTGTTCCAAAACACATCCGTCGGCAAAATTTGAGGCATCAGTGTATAACTGGAAAGGTTCTCCTAAGCGCGGAAGAGTCAGAACTGGTGCCGAAGTTAGTTTGGTTTTTAATGTTTGAAATGCTGACTCACATGCCTCAGACCACAAAAAGCGGCGTCGCTTTAATGTTTCCTTTCATAATAACTGGGTCAAAGGGAAAGCTATTTTGGCAAAATCCGGAATATAACGTCTGTAGTAAGAGGCAAGGCCAAGAAAAGCACAAACTTCTTTCGGGGAACGCGGTGTGGGAAAATGTTTTACTTTTTGAATCTTATCCGGGTGTATGGCAATGCTGTCTTCTGAAACCAAAACGCCAAGGAATGCCGTTTCTCGCTGACACCAGTTACATTTTTCAGGTGATAGTTTGAGATTTATTTCTCGAAATCTTTGAAACACCCGACAAAGAGTTGCCATATGATCCTCAAAACTACGTGAGTATACTAAAATGTCGTCCAAGTAAGAGACAACTTCTTCAAATGAAAGACCAGCCAAAAGATTTACCATTAATTGCGAAAAAGTAGCAGGGGCATTTACGAGTCCAAAAGAAAGGCGTGTAGCGGCTAACTTGTTATGTATCCGTATATTTGTTTGGTTTGCTAACTTGTTGTGAGCCCACTACATATAAAATAAAAGCGTCCAGACTTCTTTCTGTCTCAACTCTCTTTTTTATTAGTTTCTTTGTTCACGTTAAAAATGTGCGATTAAAGATAATTGCCTACGCGTAGCGCGCTAAAGACAATCACCCACTAAAGTAGCGGGGTCGCTACAATCCTCCCCGCACAAGAAATAAAATGAAAATAATAAGAAAGGAAGTAGTAAACATAAAACAAGCAAAACAAAATCGAAATAACAACAAAAAGTCAAAAGTACAGTGGGGAATATATATATACAATATGCACATTGACCAGCGCCGTAAAAAAACAAAAAAACTTGTCTAAAATTGGAATGGAATGACACCAGCAGCCGCTTTGAGAAACTCGAGGGAAGGGCCCTTTCCCTGAATCCCTCAAAACAACGTGTAAAGAGCGGGAATTTACCCCAACAGAAAAAAAATAAAAGCATATTAAAAACGGGTGTTATAATCGAGGAATCTGGTAGGCCTGTTGACTCTTCTCCCATTTCGCGTGATAACTTGTGGTGAGGTGAGAGAAGATAAATGAATGTTGTCGGTAGGCATGTTATCCTCAGAAGAGCAAGTTATGGTTGATGTAGGTAAAGATATGGCTTGGTAGGAATAATGTTACTGTTGCCGGCGCCGAGTTCGTTTGAGGACGGCGATGAATTGACTAGCCTAAGCTGTTGAGATTTGATATTGTGGTTTAAACCTTTTAGAGAAAGATGAGCCACCTTCAGTCTGTCTACGGAGATGTTGTCAATATGAGTCCGCAAGTCTACAACGAAATATTTGGGGGTGGCGCTGAATGATTCGGAAAGGACCTTTGTAGACTGCGTGCAGTGGTGGGCGGTGGCTATCGATTTTGATGAAAACATGGGTAGTACTAGGATCCATAAGGGCCTTGTCCACATAATGTGCTCTGTTGGTACGTCTCGGTGCGAAATAAGGGATTTGCTGCATATAACGGCTCAAACTTTGAGCGAAGGATGACGAATTAATGTTAAAAGCGTCTTCAGAAACGGGCTTAAAAAATTCTCCAGGCAGTCTTACTGGTTGGCCAAACAAGAGATCACTGGGGGTGGAGAAGTCCAGATCCTCTTTGGGCATGTTACGTAATGCCAGGAGAGTCCAGGGTAGTTGATCATACCACTCACTAGGTTCTTCGTGGCATTTCAAAGATGTTTTAAGTGTTTTGTTAAACTGCTCTATCAACCCTTGTGCCTGAGGATGATAGGCAGTGGAAGTGATGCAGCTTGCAGCCCAAAGTTACACACATATCATTCCAGACAGTGCTAGTGAATTGGCGTCCTCTATCACAATAAATGCGTTCTGGGCATCCAAAAAGAGATACCCAGTGACGAATAAATCCAATGACGCACTCTTCGGCGGTAATGCGAACTAGCGGTATGGCTTGAAAAAACCGTGAAAATTTATCAATGACGGTCAAGACGTAATTGTGACCTTTAGAGAGTCCCAGTGGGCCTATAATGTCTAGGTAGACATGAGTAAAGGGTCCTCGAGGAGGGGGTGTGACCGCCTCGACATTGACCGCATTTCGCCTAATAACCTTTGATCGGGCGCAAGCTTGGCATTCTTTGGTCGACTGTCTGATATCTTTGCGTATGTCATGCCAAACCATCAATCGGCCAATGCTTTTGGTTCCGGATTTAATTCCAGGATGGGAGCTGGAATGAAAATGATGGAAGACTGCTCGACGCATAGATTTCGGAACAAGTGGTCTTAGCCTTCCTTGAGAGTCATCACCCAAAAGTGTAGCGTCAGTTTCTCCCAACGGGACATTTTTTAACAGAAGGCTAGTTGTGTTGTTTTGTTTTAAATTTTTCAAATCCAAGTCGGACTGCTGTTCTTCTGCCATTTTGAGATAGTCGATGCCTGCAGAGTTAGGGGGATTGAATTTAAGAGCAGCAAATCAGCCTGGCGGCTAAGGATGTCGGCAATGTTTTCCTTCCCGCTTACATGTTTTAATTTATTGGTCATTTGGCTGATAAAATCAAAGAACCGCTCTTGTCTGGGTGAAGCCACTCGGGTTGTGCTGTAAAATTTGGTCACAATGGGGCGATGGTCGACACACAGAGTGAAGTCTTTGGCTTCCAAATAATATCTGAAATGTTTTAATGACGCATAACATGCAAATAATTCTCTTTCGAAAGTGGACCAGTGCAGCTGTGCTTTGATCAGTCCTATTGACCAAAACGCTAATGGAGTGAGTGTTCCTTCTTTCCGTTGCTGTAGAACACATCCTATTGTGGTGCCACTGGCATCGGTCAATAATTCGGTTTGAGCGTCTGGGTCTGGGAATGCAAGCAGCGTGGCGTTAGTAAGTGCTTCTTTACTTTCCTGGAAACATGAAACTAATCCTTCGTTCCACGAAAGGAGGCGTCGAGGAGGGCACTGTGTAGCAAATTCGTGCAATGGTAGTAACAGCTTGGCGTAACCCTTAACGAAGCGGGCCTGATACTGTTCGGGATTCAGACGACGAGCTGAAAGGCTAATTGGAGTTTCTGTAAGAGTATGGACGTCAGATATCACTGAGTGTCTGATACAACGCAATCGTTTGTCGCCTTCAAAAACGTTGGAAAATTCATCTCGAAGTGTGTTCACTAGTTGGGCTTGGGAAGTGTCGCCTGATGAAATCCCATATTCGGCAGGGAGAGATGAGGAGTCTTCTGGAGAGGAGCGTTGTACCTCAAGGTTCTCAATTAACCGTTGCGAAGCAACGTTGACACAAAGCTGATGATGAGCGAGAAAATGGGCTCCTAGTATAGGATACCATAGTCGGGTTGGGAGGAAACGTGAAATGTGAATGAGAAAAACCTAGAAAATTCTAGATCAAGCTTAGTGGAAAATAGCCCAGAGGTGATGAGGCAACCACCGCCAATGGTGGATAAGAAGATATTACCCTGAACACTGGATTGGGAAGAGGTACCACAGCCAGCTATAGTTTGAGGTATAACCGAACATGCTGTCCCAGTGTATACAAGAAATCGTGTAATAGTGATTCGGTCCATCACATAAAACAAGAGGGTTTTGTCTATGTTGTCCTGCCTCCAACTCCTTAAGCCATGGAGGCAGATGCCGCGTTTTTTGACAGAGGAGCTCCAGAGTTGCTAAACGCAGGGCATGGTGGACCTTGGCATTTGCAGGCTCGGTTGCCAAATCGCTGGTGATAGTAGCATGGCAGAGCGTTGTGTGTATTTTCTTTAGTAGTGTTTGGGGACTGAGTGTGTATCTTAGAGATATCGGCTGATTGGCGTTGTAAATTTTGAAGTCTGTAATTTACCGATTCGTTGATCAGCGTTTGATTATCGTTGTGATCAGAGCGTAATGATTTTGATGAGGGGGAATTGTTGTGTAGAGAAAGAAGTTTGTCTGCATGTTTAGCTAATGCATCTAGTGGTCCGTCCTCGTAATGATATAGGCACAACCGTATATGTGAGTCTAAAGATTCGAGCAACTTATGCTTGATGAGGTCTTTCTGAAGAGGGAGTTTGAGTCGTACTGTGTACCTAGTAGCGTACGTAATTGTATCAAGTATGCGGTTACTGTACTTTGGCCTCTGTGGCAGTCATTCAAAATTTTTTGTAAGCAACCAGATGGCGTCATTGTATATCGGTCAATCAAAGCTTGTTTTAAAGTGGTGTAGGGAGCGACATTGTTTGTGGTGCGTACTATGTCTGTTAGTCCTTTTAAAATGTGGGTGGTTTTACTAAGAGCCAGGATAAGTGTGAGTATTTAGATATTTCAGATGTTATGTTGTTGTCGTTAAAAATTAATTTAATGGATTGAAAATAGCCTGTTACATTAAATTACCAAAATTCTGGAAGGTGGACGCTGAATGTAGAATTTTGTCTCAAGCTTGTGTCAGCGAGTGAATAGTGGCGTAATGGTGTGGAGGTGTCACGTGGTTGAGGAAACTGAGGCGTAGCTAGTGAGCAAGTGTTCTGTTGGTTAGCATGTAGTGGCGAGAATGACCAACGGTGATAGAAAATTACGCTAAAAACAAACACAACTGTGATAAAACACAAGCACGAAATTGTTAACAGCATCATACAGTAAGCTACTTCGGAAAACTCGATAATAATCTCGAAAGACACAGATTATATACGCAGATGTATTATTATTATTATTTTTATTTTTATTTATTTATTTTTTTAAGAAATTGCTTCAATGTAAGCTGTAAGCCTACAGCGAATTAATTTACTGTACAGTCAATAACAGATTGTTTCTTACAATAATAATTGTCAAGTAGTATTGTGACGTCACCATCATGTGATAGTCGCTCTAAAATACTGCTGCTGGAGCTAGACAGAATGCAAATAACAAAAGCAAAGTAACTAAATGATTTAAAGAACTAAATTCAACTTTGAAAAAAAATTAAATACTACAAACATTCAGTAGGTTCAGTAGGCGGACGTTCAGTAGGTAATTGGTATCGGTCTGCTATTTTTTTTATAACTCCAACTGCTGATGGGTGAAGGCAGTCCAGCTGTTTTTTTTTCTTGTTTTCTTTGTTTAAAGCTTGTTTTCTATTCCAACTGAAATTGCTGTTCTTTCTGTCGGGTCACCAAAATGTAGCGGCTAACTTGTTATGTATCCGTATATTTGTTTGGTTTGCTAACTTGTTGTAAGCCTACTACATATAAAATAAATACGTCCAGACTGCATTCTGTCTCAACTCTCTTTTTTATTAGTTTCTTTGTTCATGTTAAAAATGTGCGATTAAAGGTAATCGCCTACGCGTAGCGCGTTAAAGACAATCACCCACTGTTCCTGACGCACGTGGAGTCTGCGACAGCCACAGAAACTAAACTGTTTGGGAATAGCTGTACTGTGAAAAGAAACAGCCAAATAGTCCAGTCTAACTATTTAATTTAATTTCCAATATAATTCACTTCAATTTCTTTAATTATTTCTATTACTTTTACAATTCAACTTATTCAAATAGATAAACCAACAGTTCCAATATTTCTCTTTAGTTAAAAACTGAACTATAAATTTCTAAGTTGCTTATTCGAAGGAAACGCATTGTAAAGATTGCTACAATAAAGAATTAAAGTGGCCAGCTTGTAACATCTGTTACGTCACAAGCGCCAAATGACTCAATGTTTTACGAGTTATTAGGCAACGGAAAATGAAGTTTACAAAGTTAATCGTTCGGACCATAGGCGGCCCCCATTATGTGTGTCGGCATCAGCGCATACATAATGTAAAACAACTAAACAAGGGGGAGAACGATGTATCAAATTTACAAACAAGGTAAGTAACACAAAGAATTCACAACAGTTAAGTTCTAGGCATATACGTATACGATAAATGAAAAGGCAATTAAACAAGATGCAACAAAACTGTCAAAGCGTGTATGTACAATACTGTATAAGTGATTTCGTAAACGAACACAATAATGTCACATAGCATTACTCCAATTCCAAAGGCGCAATTTTCGAAATGTCACGATCAATATACGTAACAACAGGTTTACCATTACAATCACAAGACGATACTGCAATCTTAGCTCGACGTACCAAGGCTTTGCCCCTTCGCATTTGTGGGAGGACCTCTGAGATACGTCCAAGCCTATAATTTCCCCTTTTGTTGAAGTCACCCGGACCCCCGACTACCACCATCTGCCCAACGTGGAGATTGTCAGCAACCGTTAACCATTTCTTACGTTTTTGGAGAAGGGGAAGGTAAAATCTTATCCAACGCTCCCAGAACTGTTGGGCAAGTGATATGTTGTATCTATAATCGCGTCGGAGATGATCCTTATTGTGTGGTTGTCCAAGCGGTGTGTGTGGATCATTTAAAGGTGTCAAGAGTGAAGACGGTGATATTGCAGTGTAATCACGCGGATCGTCAGAAAGAGGTGTCAGTGGACGATCATTAACTATGCGCGTAGCATTGCAGATGTATGTTTGCAGTTCAACCAAGGTAGGTGTTCTAGGAAACTTAGTGACTTGTATGAGTGTGCGTTTGAACACCTTTATAAGGGACTCCCAAGCGCCACCTTGAGAGGGACTATATGGTGGAATGAATTCCCACGAAATTTTCTTTTTCCTAAAAAACGACTGAAGTTTGTCTGCCTCAAGAAGTTCGGGCAGCACGTGGGCGGCGGCTTTGAAAGTAGTTCCATTATCCGAGTACATACTAGATACAGAACCTCGCAGGTCCACAAATCTAGAAAAGGCCATTGTGAAATTGCTCAAGTCAAGAGAAGTGACTAGTTCAACGTGAAACGCACGGGTTGATAAGCAGGTGAAAAGTAGCCCCCATGCTTTCCTTTCACTTCGGCCTTCTTTGTATGGCAATGGGCCGAAGTAATCACAGCCAGTATTAAAAAAGGGCTTATTGTGAGCAGCCAACCTAGAAGCAGGGAGGTCCGCCATAAGTTGACGAACGGGCCTCGCCTTTTGCAAGTTGCAAGCGTTGCACTGATTTAAATAATGCCTGACGCTAGACAATCCTTTTATAATCCAATATTTTTGGCGAGTCAGCATCAGAGTGTATTGAATCCCTGCATGTGCAATTTCTTGGTGACAATTCAGTATCACTAACCTAGTAAGTGGGTGTCGTGATGGGAGAATGACAGGATGTTTTGCGTCTGTGGGAAGATCAGCTTCTCCCAATCTTCCTTCGATTCGAAGTGTTCCATCTGGAAAGGCAGCGGGGCGAAGACAACGGATTGAGCGTAAATCTTTAAGGATTCTGCGTTCAGAATTTGATAACGTTTTAGCGTTTAGCCGTTTGATTGGATCTTCCAAAGAGTCAGGAGATTCTGCTTGCAAGCTGTCGAAAACTGTGCAGAAACATTCTCGCTGCACATATAGCACTGTAGAGTGTAATGCTTTTTCAAGATATATAGCGTTTAAGCGTGGCTTATGAAACTCTAGTTTCTTTGCTTTTGCAATCACAAATTCTACAAAGGCAGCAAGGTATCCCAACCTCTTTTTCAGAGTGTACAAGTTTGGTGAAGTCTGTATGACACGAGTGAGTGTTGCCTTTGGTTCTTTGCAAAAAGTTGTTCTCAATTCAATTCGAGCATCACGTACAGTTAAAGGAATACTGTTTACGTTGAATTTATCAGGTGGCAAATGAAGAAATTGTGGACCTTCGATCCAAAGTTTTGTGCGGGTTTCAAAGTGTTTGTTAGCTAGAGGTCTCGTGGCCACATCTGCTGGATTACTTTCGGTTTCGCAATAACGCCAATCATTTGAGGAAGAGACTCGGCGTATTAATTCCAGACGACGTGAAATAAACTTTGGTAATCTCAGATTAGGGTTAGTGACCCATTGAAGAACTACTTTAGAATCACACCAAAAATGTCGAGAGTAGTGCGGTAATCCTAAAGCTTTAGCAGCGCTTGCCATGAGTTCTGCACTCATCACAGCAGCTACCAGCTCTTTTCTTGCTATAGGCCAGTTTTGTTGATGTATCAAAATTACACGGCTTTTTCCATAAACAAACGCCGCATGGGCATGATTATCAATGATTCTACGAAGGTAGATTACGCTACCGTACGCTTCCATGGATGCATCCGAAAACGCATGCAGCTCATAAAGAGTTTCAACGGTAACTTTAACCTGTGGAGCATTTGCAAAGTACCATCTGGGAATAGAGATTTCTTTTAATTTAAGAAGTGTTTGATTCCAATCTTTCCACGCTCTCTCATGCTTTGCAGGGACGGGTTCATCCCAGCTCAACTGATCCACAGCGAGTTGTTGCAGAATGAGGCGTCCTTTCAAGAGAAAAGGAGCAGTATATCCCAGTGGGTCATATTGTTGGCTGATTTGACTTAACATAACTCGTCGAGTATATTTGTCGAGCAGATGAAAGCCAAACTCGACTTTCAGAGTATCTTGTTCCCCATTCCAAATGCAACCTACTGCTTTGAATTGTGGAAGTGGGTCCTCATCTTTTTTCAGGTCGATCGTTCTGACGGATGATGCCAATTTATTTTTATCTACATTAGCAAGGACGGACTTGGCCGCTTGGTTTGCAGTCCATTTCACAAGTTGAAAACCGCGGCTGGCCAGAAGATTGATAGACTCAGTGGCTATGGTTTCGGCTTCTTCTAGGGTGTCTGTGCTAACTAGAAGATCATCCATGTACATGCAATGTTGAATCGCGTGTAGAGTGGGGTTACTGGCATTGGTAGGATTTTCCTTGGCTATCTCTCTTATACTACGGCAAGCGATGTATGGAGAACTGACCACACCCCAGACGTGTCTAGTAAATTTATATGGTTTAAGCTTTCCATTTAAAATGTCATCATTGTCGTACCACAAGATTCTAAATGAATTCTGTTGGTGTTCAGGTAAAAGAATTTGAAAGAAACACTTGGTAATATCTGCCATTATTGCATATTTTCCTATGCGAAATCTTGCTAAAACATGGGCCAGAATGTTAAGCATGTCAGGACCAGAATAAATAAAATCATTGATGGACCATCCCTGATTTGAACTAATCTTTTTTGATAACTGAGTTGCGTTGTTCAATTGACGTGAACGTTCAATCGAGGTTAGGTTTGAGATATTTATTGAACGCTATTTCTTTTTTTTAATTCTAGAACAAAGACGCAAAATTAAAAAACACAACAATGAAGAATTTAAAATTACCAACTTACGGAAATTTCCCAACGCACCAAAATTTGATTAGAACAAATGAATAAATAAATAATGACTATTAACAATTCTGCAATATCAAGAAAAAGATTATCTCCATCGATTCGACCACTAGTAAGATTCAATTACTATTATCTGACTTCAAAATTAACTTGCAGGGCGTATCTCAGCGAGTCTACAGTATAAGGGTAATCAAAACAGTTTGTCTTCGGGTTGTCGACGCAAGGAAAATTGCACGCTCCAATTAAGCCGGTTAAGAAAAACAACCCGAGGAGACGCGCTCTTGATAGAAATACGCAGACGAATCGCGCGTTCGAATCTATGCTAAATTATTTAAAAATTAGAATCAAATCACTCCCCGCCAGTGCGGAACCATAGTGAGCAACGAAAAGGTTTAACAAACAATAGAAAAGGTGTAGCAGTCACGACAAATACGAATACAATCAAACAAACAAAATAGAAGATTGGCCGAATAGCGTTTCGAACTCCTTAGGTCGAGTTCAACTCTTCAACAGTCGCAATTAAACACAGTTTATGAATTGATCGTGTCAAGTTTCTTTGCCCGCTCAGGCGTAGTTCGACTTTTCTGACGAGTCCGTCTCGTCCCGGAAGTGTCTTTTCGACGATTGCGTGTTCCCAAAGTCCTCGAGGGGCGGTTTTTCCTTTCATGCCGGGCTCCAAAACAATCACGTAGTCGCCGACACGCAAATTCCGTCGTGATCGAAACCACTTGCTCCGTAGCATCAGAGATGGCGGCATATTTCTCAGCCACGATTCCCAAAATTGTCGTAAAAAAGCGTGGACGGCTTTGACTGACAATCGTGGATCGATATTTTCCAATGCATGAGGTTTGGCATTACGATGCTGTCCGTGTGGATAAAGAAGAGTGTTTCCGGTCAGCGGTTCTTCATCTAAATCGTCAGCTGAATCTGGGAACATGGGCCTAGAATTTATAAGATAGTTAGATTCGCTTACTATCGTTTCCCATTCTGGGTAAGAATATGATCGCTTGTGATAGTCTGTAGCACTGTCGAAAGCTTTTCGACAGCTTCTAATTAACGATTCAACAACACCATTCATATGGCTGGCGAGCGGAATATTAAAATCCCACGAAAATTCAAATGTGGTACTTAGCGACGCCATGGTATCGCGAACAATTGATTCGTTCCAATTAGATATCCAATCTCGTAACGGTTTTTGAGCGCCCACAAACGTTTGTCCTCGGTCACTGTAGGCATGGGATGGATGAATTCCTCGTTTGTTGATAAATCTTCTCCAAGCTAATAAAAAATCATTAGTGGATTGAGTTTCAGTTATTTCTAAGTGAATTACTCTGGTTGTATTGCACACAATTACAAGGCAGGAGCCATTAATTACAACGTTTCTAGTCTTTTTGATCTTTAAAGGACCAAAAAAATCTAATGCAACAGATGAAAATGGAGCGCAATAAGTCTTAAATCTGAAAGCTGGTAGGTGTCCCATTTGTTGTTGCAGCAAGTTTCGTCTAGTAATTCGACAGCGAATGCACTTTGATGCGATAGATTTGAGTAGATTTTTTCCTCGAATAATATATATACCTTGTTCTCGTAAATTGATAAGTACAACTCGGTAGCCTTGGTGTCTATAAAATTGATGCATGAATTCTGCAAATAGTCGTGTAATTTTGCTTTGCCATGGTAAAGCGATTGGATTTGCGATTGACTCGCTATTAAAAAAATTGTTCAGTCGACCGTGAATACGAAGTAGTTTAAATTGGTCATCAGTAAATACTTCTAAGTTTAATTTTTCTTTTGTTTTTTCTTGACTAGGGTCTCTAAAATAACTCTGAGCTACCCAAAATAAGCAGAGTTTTGCTCTTTCTAATTCGGCTGCATTCAACTGCTCATATTGTTGTGGGAACATAAATCGCTTTAACCAAGCAACAACTCTGACTAGGCGTCTCCAAGACGAAATTCTTTTTGTTAAGAGATTTTCGAAATCAATGATGAGGTTGAATCTGTGTACATTCAAAAAATTTTTATTATTTTTACTCAGTTCTTTGGTAGACAAATTTTTATCGTGAATAAGTTCAGTTGGCTGTTTAGGCCAGTTTTCTTCGGTCTTCAAAAGAAATTGTGGTCCTTCTAGCCACGAAGAAAGTTTAGAAGCGTGCAATGGCTTAGTTAACGCGTCGGCTGGGTTTAGATTGCTTTGAACAAATTGAAAACAGGTTAAAGCGTTAGGTACCGAATCTTGTATTTCTTGGATTCGTGTCGAAACAAATGGCTTAAAACTATTAGCCGGCAATCTTAGCCAATGTAGGACTGTAGCGCTATCTGTCCAAAGAAAGATTTTCGAAGTTGCTACCACTTTTATAACTGAAATTAGTAGCCGTGCGAGAATAACTGTACCCATCAATTCTAGCCTGGGAATGGATTTTTTCTTTAGCGGTGCTACATAAGATTTAGCTGCCACAAAACGTAAGATATAATGCTCTTTAGCAGGCCATCGTAGCCAAATAACGGCACCATAAGCTTGTTCCCCTCCATCGCTGAAGCCATGAATCTCAGGAGGCCCTTGTGGTGAAGCTGGCGTGAGGCTACGCGGCAAGTGGATTTGATTCAAGTCGTGAACTTCTTCTGCCAATCGAAAATATTGAGTTTTAATCGAATCGTCAACTTCGTCGTCCCACGATAGTTTAAGCTGCCAAAGGAGTTGAAGCAATAAACGCAGCTTTAATGTGACTGGTGAGAAAACTCCAACAGGGTCCCATAACTTTGAAATGGCTGACAAAATTAAGCGTTTGGTTAGCCGAGCCTTTGTATTTAAATAGATAACCTTAGGTGCAAAAGTATCAGAGGATTTATTCCATACGTGGCCTAAAACGTCTGTTTCTACGTCGGCGGGAAACTCATCCGCTAGCGAATTTGAGTGCCAACCTTTGACTG
This sequence comes from Diplosoma virens, assembly GCA_963680785.1. Classification (NCBI taxonomy): domain Eukaryota; kingdom Metazoa; phylum Chordata; class Ascidiacea; order Aplousobranchia; family Didemnidae; genus Diplosoma; species Diplosoma virens. The sequence goes on along the minus strand of OY796887.1, from coordinate 7,870,436 downwards.
AGAATTTTCCAGTGGACAATATTTTTTCTACATTTTGTTTAACGTAAACGGCTTTTCGTTCAGAGTCAAACGAACTAGCTATGTCGTCCATATAGCAATGCGATTTAATGATCAAGGAAGCATCTGGGAATTGGGTTGTGTATTTGTCCGCTAAAAAATGCAAGGCGCTGATCGATAGGTCTGGCGACGGCTTATCACCGAAGCAGAGTCTCTTCCACTGAAAGTGAATAGGAGCCTGAGAGTCGTCATTGTGTCTCCATAAAAAGCGATGATAAGCTCGGTCAGGCGCTGCGATTTGGATTTGATTAAACATTTTACGGATATCTCCAACAATCGCAATTTTTCGGTTGCGCCATGTTAATAAAATTTGAAATAAATTGTTTAATAAATCGGGGCCTTTATGAAGTCCGTCATTGAGGGAGAAGCCGTTGTATTTCGCCGCTGAGTTCCAAACTACCCTGCATGGTGTTGACTTTTTAGGGCGCAGTACAGGGAAGTGGTTTAAGTACCAACTATTTTGATTTAAAATGTCCTCTATTGGAACTCTTTCAGCAAACTCATTAATTATTATTTTCATCTCGTTTTTATAAGCATCAACTATACCGAGTTTCATTAGTCTTTTTTCTAATCTTTTCAGTTTAGCTAGAGCCTGGAAATAATTGGATTTTAAGCATGCAGGAAAACCTTTTTTCCAAGGAAGAGAGACTTCAATTCTGCCGTCCTCAGTTTGATGAATTGTGTTTTTAACGTGTCTAATAAAATTTGATTCAATTATTGCGTTGTCTGAACAAGCGCATAGTTTGCTTGGTTTTACTCCGCTTAATTCTGACTCGTATAAAGAATGCATTTGATTTAAGTCATCTCTAGTTTGAATAAATTGAATATTTGTTATTTCGTTCAAATAAACATTAGACCAATTTTTTGGGCCGAATAAATACCATCCCAATTGTGTTTCTGCGGCTGTCGGGTTTCGAGTGGGTTCGTAGATATGCTGCAAGTAATTTAGAGGCGTTGTTAAACTTGCGTAATCAAAACCTATTAAGATATCCACGTCATTCGGTTGTTCTGGAATAAATTTTCTAATCGGTTCTAGAAAGGAGTAATTTTCAAAGATTTCAGAGTTCACGCCAGGTAATTGATGGGCAGGTTGGCTAAGTTCAACGGCCGAGATATTGAATCGGGAAGAATGTTTGTCACATCGCCTAATCCATAAAGAGACAATAGCAGAGTCTTCACTGCAATAACCACCACCAGCTATACCAAATTTAAATTGTTGAGGTTTACGATCGAGATTTAACTTTTTCACCATGTCGCGCCTGATGAGAGTTACGTCACTACCGGAGTCAAAAAGAGCAATAGCTCTGTGCCAAGTACCGTCACTGCCAAGCAATTCTACATAGGTTGATGGGGAAAGCTTAAAATTAGGTTTCTTATCTTGAGGCAAAGATACGGAATTGGCATTTGCGTGGAACTCGGGAGTTTCTGCATTTAGAGATAAATGACTTGGTCTAGGGCTTTCCACTGGAATGTCACGTGTCGAGTTGTTCAAAGCGCATGCTAGCAAGCGATGATGCGATTTGTTACAAGTTAAGCACCTGCGTCTATAGCGGCAAGTTTTGGGTTCACGGTGCATGGGAGCCAAACAGGTAAAACATCTATGAAGTCGTTTCATAGCATTGGTTCGCTCTTGGGGTGAAAGCTTTTTGAATTCGTCACAATCGACAAATTTATGACGAGAGACTTTGCATAGCAGACAGTGATCTTGAGTAGCCGAATTAATCACATTAATAATTGGTTTAGTTTTCCGACTAGTGTTTTGAGAAGTTTTAATGGAAATTCGCTCTTCTAACTCGGTTTCGCTTTGAAGAAATGAAACAAGATGGTCTACATTAGGCGATTCCTTTTGGTGTTCTTGATGTAACCAGCGTCTATAACGTCGCAGCAAATTATCGGTTAATTTTTGTTCAATTAAATCAAGCGTTGAATGAGAAGATAGATCGGCGGCGTTATTCGCTTCCTTTGATTGGCGCGCGTAAATTTTAATTTTTTCTAAAACACGGCGCATTTCTTGTGGTGAATTAGAGGTCATTGGTTTTGTTTCTTTCAAATTCAGCAGTATAGCTCTTGGTATCGAATTAATTGGAATTCGTGCGTCAAGTCGATCCCAAACACCATTACTGTCATTTACAGTTGTACAATCTAACAATGAAGTCTGTAATTCGGTCGGCAAAACATTCTCATAAAAGAAGATTGTTAGCTGTTCAGCATCGCTTATAAGGCCGGTTAATTGAAAATAATTTTTTAAGCGAAACTTCCAAGCATTGTAATTAACTATCTCACCGTTCCATTTTGGTACTGTTAAATCTCGAGGTTTAAATTTAGGTTTAGTTTCGAATTCTATAGATTTATTAGCTTCTTTTTTATCACCAATTCTTAAAAGGGCTAAGTCAAACGCGCATTTTAAGTTGGACGCATCTTCTTCTTTTTGTTCGAAATCGTTTTCGTTAGTCTCTAAATCTTTCATAGCTCCTTCAAATTCATTTTCGGGCAATTTCATTATTTGATCGGATATAGATTTTAAATTTTCGCGAAGACTATGCAGTGTGTCTTGTAAAGATGCCCTTTTATCTTCAAACGCAATTTTATTTAGGGATTCATGCTTTAGGTAACCGGACAAAGTGTTTAACTTTCTGCTTACAGAAGCTTTCAATGCTTTTCTACGTGCGATTAATCTGCGGTATTGCTCCATTTCCGTGCGATTTCAAAATTTCAAAAATATATAGAAAAGGAACAAGCTCACCAGCGTCCAGTAGAGAAGTAGAATAAGCGATAGCTGACTTCGTAAGATTTGATCCGGATAGATTATCAAATTTCCTTTTGATTAACTTTTGAAAGTTTCCAATTACTGATTTGAACTAATCTTTTTTGATAACTGAGTTGCGTTGTTCAATTGACGTGAACGTTCAATCGAGGTTAGGTTTGAGATATTTATTGAACGCTATTTCTTTTTTTTAATTCTAGAACAAAGACGCAAAATTAAAAAACACAACAATGAAGAATTTAAAATTACCAACTTACGGAAATTTCCCAACGCACCAAAATTTGATTAGAACAAATGAATAAATAAATAATGACTATTAACAATTCTGCAATATCAAGAAAAAGATTATCTCCATCGATTCGACCACTAGTAAGATTCAATTACTATTATCTGACTTCAAAATTAACTTGCAGGGCGTATCTCAGCGAGTCTACAGTATAAGGGTAATCAAAACAGTTTGTCTTCGGGTTGTCGACGCAAGGAAAATTGCACGCTCCAATTAAGCCGGTTAAGAAAAACAACCCGAGGAGACGCGCTCTTGATAGAAATACGCAGACGAATCGCGCGTTCGAATCTATGCTAAATTATTTAAAAATTAGAATCAAATCAATCCCGACCACTTAGCAGAGCCGTCATAGACAACTCTGGGTTTTGCTTAATTTGTAATAAAGTATGGGAGATAGTTTGTTTGCTGATCCGTGTTTTCTTCAGCGAGCATAATGAATTTGTTCTCTTTAAGTCCTTGAATGGCATTAACAAGAGACAATTGTAGGTCAGGTTGTCGTAACATGTGCTTGCGCAGTCCATTAGCACGTCTTCTAGCTAATTCGTAATTACTTGGCAGTTTATGGATGTCTTCCTTTAGAGGAACAGGTATCTGATATCGACTATCAATGACTCTAATGTTATCTTCGACTAGTTGTTGAGCTTTTTTGTCGTTTACCGAGGGCTGTATGACCTCGTCCTCTTTTGTGAATTCACGAACAAGTTGTTCTAATTCTTTAATTCTGATATTGTCACTTAGAGAAATCTTGTGAGTTTGGCAATTCGTTCCTTTTTGGAATTTTCCTCCAGATGCTATCCACCCGAGTGGGGTTTCAATAGCATGAGGTTCGCCTTCATTACCAGTTCGCTCTTGTAAAACCCTCATTAAGGCAGAGTTGTCAAGACCTATCAGAACATCAACACCCGAACGCTCAGGAATCATGTATGGAACGACATCATCAAATTGTGGGTACTCCGACAAATCCTGACAGTGAGGCAGAGTGTAGCCCTCATCAGACCATGGTGAGACTACCAATGCCTGCAGCCCAAGAAAGTGTTTGTTATTGTGTAGTGATTTGAGGTTGAACACTACATTCTCCAGCTCGCTTGTTTCACTGGATGAAATTGTATGTAGGGTAATTTGTCATTTTCCTACAGGCACAAGATCGAGTTCTTCCAATAGTGTTTTAGATATTAGTGTCACTTGTGACCCAGGATCATGCTGCGCATAAACCAAGGTATTTTTTCCTGTGCATGGGTTGCTTATTTGTACAGCAGATATACGTATCAAAATACCTGTTTGTTGTGCCTCTATCTTCCTCACTACTGAGGTGCTAGCCTTTTGATTATAAGATGGGAGTGAGGCGGCCCCAACAGCCACCCTTTCAGTAGAGCTGACATTTTCGCTGGGATATGTGGGAAAGGACGTATTATATATTTCGTGTAGTGAAGTAGTATGCTTAGGCACTGCCATGCGTTGTTTGCAGTGCTTACATTTGCAAGGAAACTTACAATCTTCTACAGAGTGAGACTGCAAGCAATTAAGGCAACAATGAGCCTGAATAATAGCGTTTCGTTTTTCTTCTGGGGTCAAACGTTGATAGTTATCGCAATTGTATAAGAAGTGCCGTTTCTCTGATGTTTCAGTGGAGCACATGAAACACCTAGGAGATTGTTGCCATTTAGATGCTTCACTTGGTGCACTTGCTGCAGGTGCTGATCTTGTTATTATAGACGTCGTTGTCGCCGAATTTCCCGTTTTTGTTTTGACATTTGTGTGATGTACTTTAGCCCGTTGCGTAGATCGATTCTTCTCTCCTCTGTCGGAAGAGCACAAAAATCGCTCTGCAAAAGTTGTTTTAACAACCTGTAGCTCTCTGTTAAGGAATTGTTTGAAAGAGTCGAATGATGGTTGCTCCGTGCTGCCAAAGTTATCATGTAAGAAATATGTGTACTGCTTCTTAAAGTTGTAAGGGAGTCGTTCACCCACATCGACAATAAAGTTACTGTCAAGACTGTGCATTTGTTGGTGGGCCCTGGCATACAGTTCGCAGTCGTTAAGGTCAGAGATTAGTTTCTCTAAGGTTCCTGCATCCATACGGGGTAATTTTGCTCCTGAACGAATTTGCCTTACAAGTGGTTCCGCAAGAAAACTGCAGCATCCATAGCGAAGTCTGAGTCCTTCCAGGGCTCGCGTGATTTGTGTGTCTATATCCCAACCTGGTACAGGTGGCACCAGAGCCGAAATGGCTTCTCGCGCGCCTTCCTGACAGGAAGCACGGAGAAGATCCATTTTACGGTGTGAAATGGGACATCGCTTAATCAGTTCTCTTATCTGATTTTGGAAAAAGATGAAGGGAAGGTTGCGACCAGAGTATCTGATTTCGCGAGCCTCCTCTAATAGAATATGGTATTCTTGCAGGGCAATATGTGAAGAATTACTACTGTGAGGGCTTCCTTGGAATTCTTGATTTTTAAGTGTTGAAACCCTATTCTGTGAATAAGGGTCGTGCTGTGTAGAGTACCCTCTGTAGTTTCGCAGTGGAGTAGACTTTGTGTTAGTAATACTTTCCACTAGTGGTTTGTATAATTGAGCATGTGGTTGAGCATTAGCAAATTCTTCTGTGTGTTCAGGTGTAACGTCACAGGTTGCGTATGGGGAAGTGGCTTGCAAACCGTTTGTTGATTTCGTGAACGAGCACTTACAACGGAGTTTGGATTTGATAAGTGCAACATTTGCTCCTCGGCGTCTAGTTCAGCCTGTCTGAGCTCGAATTCAATTTCCCGTTGTTTTTGCTGGAATTCAGCTTTTTGTCTTTTAAGCCGCAGCGAGATTTGTTTTCTGGCTAGTTGCGATGATGTGCAACTTCTTGAGCTGCCACTCCCAACATTGCTAACAGAGTCGGAGGGTTCGATGTTTGGCATGTTTGTGTTAGTGTTCGAGAGCATTTGATTTTGCGATGAATGTGTTTCAATGTCTAGCGGAGTGAGCCCACTATTGTTTTGAACGCTAGCATGCCATTTCTGATAAACATCTATGATATTCAGTCTCAGTGCTCCCAAACGATTGTATATCCCCTGACTTTCGCTTTTACCTTCCCCAGACGCCTGCCCCTGACACGCAAGTATCTCGGCATCGAGCGCATGGTACTTATCATTAATAAGGGCAACATTTTCGTAACCCGTACTTTCATTAAGTGTCGCAATAAAAGATTCGCCAGCGGACATTAATTCCCGTACTTTAGCACGGTGATTTCGCATTTCTTTTTGACTATCATCGGTAACGTCCCGAGACATAAGCGACTGCTTTGGGCTAGACCCTTCAGCCATATTAATTTGTAAGTAAGGAATGAAAATTACTTTACACGACGGTAAATAAATTATAACTTGAAAAGGTGAAATAAATATAAATATATCACGCAGTTTGCCAGTTAATACAACGCAAAATTTGTTATATAGTTAATCAAGTAGGTTAATAATATAATTAATAACAATTATCCTACTGTTCGTTATGCTTGCTTTTTTGATTGTAGTTGCTTGATTGACAGCTGCTGGTAAGATGGCTTCTTTCTTCCAGCTAGCGAGTGTGAATTTGAGAAAAGCGGATTGAATCTTCACTCTTCAGAACTTGCTATTGCTTTGCGTTTTTAACTGGAGTTTTCAGAAATTTTATCTTGATATAATTTTATCTCACATAGAAATTTATCTTTTTCTATGTTCCTGACGCACGTGGAGTCTGCGACAGCCACAGAAACTAAACTGTTTGGGAATAGCTGTACTGTGAAAAGAAACAGCCAAATAGTCCAGTCTAACTATTTAATTTAATTTCCAATATAATTCACTTCAATTTCTTTAATTATTTCTATTACTTTTACAATTCAACTTATTCAAATAGATAAACCAACAGTTCCAATATTTCTCTTTAGTTAAAAACTGAACTATAAATTTCTAAGTTGCTTATTCGAAGGAAACGCATTGTAAAGATTGCTACAATAAAGAATTAAAGTGGCCAGCTTGTAACATCTGTTACGTCACAAGCGCCAAATGACTCAATGTTTTACGAGTTATTAGGCAACGGAAAATGAAGTTTACAAAGTTAATCGTTCGGACCACCCACTAAAGTAGCGGGTCGCTACAGGCGGATCCATTCGTATAATGCAGTACCAATTAAAAAAGCTGTTTTACAACGATCACCTGGTGCTACTTCTATTTGGTGGTAACTAGACTTCATATCAAGTACGGAAAAATAACTACAACCAGCCAGAACATTTAGAATATCCTCTATTCGGGGGAGAGGATAGCTATCGCGGACGGTAACGCTATTTAGTTTCCGAAAATCTACACAAGGGCGTTTAGTCCCATCTTTTTTTTTAACTACAACAACTGGAGCACACCAAGGGCTTTTTGAGGGTTGAATAATGCCACATTTTACCATGTCATCTATCATTTGTTGTATTTCTACTTGGATATGAATGGGCAGCCGACGTAGCCGGGTGAGAATGGGTTTGGTTGCAGTTGTTTCAATAGTATGTTGTATTCTATTGGAGCATCCTAAGTCATATGGGTCAGTGGTAAATACGTATGTCTGTATACGTATTCTACCAAAAGTTGTTTTAACATTGTAAGATGTATATTTGTGAGATTAGTATTATCAAGCTTAACGTTAAAAGAGGGCTTGATATTACTTGACAACATTTCATCAACGGAACAAGAAACAGCATGTAACACTGGATCAGCGGTACTTTCATCTTTTAATGGTTTAAAAGTTGAGATGCAATTAGTATAATTAACTGTGCCTACTTCAGTGCCCTGTGGCATTTTAATTGGTTCATCCGACAGGTTGACCACTAACAGGTGTCACACGTTAAGTGGATTGCAAGGCGGCGACGCTATGGTTGTCAAAGTAAGACTCATTAGGTTCAACTACCGAAAATTTGTAGGAAGAAAACTTTATGGCTTCAATGGGTTCGATACAAATTATACGTCTGCAACCAGCTTTAAGATGAACATCCGTAGTCAAACGTACCCTGGGATTTTGCATAACTTTCTGGATTTGGCGGGCAGCCTCCAATGGCATTCGTGAGCAACCTTCAAATTTAACAGGAGTATCAGAATTATTGTTTCGAAAGTATAGGAAATTCGTCGAGTGATCAGTTATGGCACCTGCTTCTTTCATCAAATCGCTGCCACACGAAACCATTAGCTGTAAGATTTTTCACAACAACTAGGGCCCAAGTAAAAGATTTTCTGTTTGAAAATGTCAGACTGTGGACAAACTTTCCTAACACCAGCATCTGATTACCATCTGCGGCAAAGAGCTGCGGCCCCGAGTCAACTGTAAAGATGGCTCTTTGAGTAAGAGTCTGTTCCAGGCAGCCTCACTAATCAAGCAACAAGAGCATCTAGGATCCCACTCAAACCGAAAAGAGGTGTCGGAAATTTGAAGGGTTATACCCATGTGCGAACAAGAGTTTGGACTACTTATAGACTGTGGTAAGGCGCTCTTGACGTCGTCTCGATTTGTAGGCCTGTCACGGGAGTTTATTGGCGGGTCGGTGCCAGGCCTTGCTCGTTTAAAGGATCTAATGTCGGCGTTGCACGCATCAATCAAATGTCCTTTACTTTTGCACTTGGGACAAAAAGAATTTGCCAAATGGGGGCAAAAACGCTTAATGTGGCCGGATTTACCACAACAAAAACAACGGCCGAAGAAAGGTCGCTGACGGTTAAGATAATTTGGGCACGAAGCGCCTGCAGTTCCTACATTAAACACACGTATGGGTGGCATGGGCGGGTCTTGTACAGATTCAATCCTTTGAAATGCCTCCTGGTAATATATGGCAGCTTGTAATAATTCAAACGAGGATTTATTGTACATTGGGCCCATATGAAGCAGTAGTTTAGGCCCTAAAATGCCTAAAAGGGGTTAATCCATGAAGAAAAGCATTGCAAATGTATTGGTCTCTTTGCGATATGTGCACTCTGAGTCTCCAACCAACCGTTTAATGTCATTCAGATATGCAAGCATCGTTTCATTTGTTGGTTTTCTTCTATTCATTAGTTCGGCGTAGTAAACTCTATCGTTTATGAGTGTGCCATAAGTTTCTTGCAGCTGATGCTTGAGAGCGGCGTAATCATGATGCATATACTCAGGAAGTAACGTAAAACAATATTTTACTCGGTCACCCAACTTAAGGATTAGTAGCCGGCATTTATCAGCAAGATGACAGTCAGCAGTCATACTTTTGAATTGTGTAATCCACCAGTCGATATCCCTATCAGCGTTAAACACCGGAAAAGCGGGGAAGAGGCATTGTAGACCAAGCAAGGGTGACAGTGGTTGGCATGCTTGCGGAGGAGGAAAAGATGGTGAAGGGTAAAGTTCATGTGTAATATACGGTGGGGAAGAAGTAGGGTTGAGTTGATCAGCAGTTGCAGGAAAAGGCTGAGAGATCGAATGTGGTGCATCAGGCTTAAAGACCGAGGGAGGTGTAAAACTATTGAGTTGTGGTGGAGCCGAATGAGAGGTACAATAAGTTGTAGCAGTCACTCCTGAGCTGTCTGTACACCTGAGAATGTGGGTTCTTACGGTTAAGTGGGGTAATTCCTTCCGAGTGTAGATCAATTAGTGGATTATCCATGCGTACAGTAGGTAAAGCAAAAAATAATAATAATAATAATAACAATAATAACTTAAATTGACAAAATAAGAAAATAGCTTAAAACGCAGAAAAAATCAAACAAGCTAAAATTAAAATAAATACGGCACCAAAGTCGGACGAGCCCCCAAGAAAATGTCCCGTGTCTAGGGTCTGGGTTCAGTCTCTGATGCGGCTTCTGTTTTCATCCACTTGAATACAACAGTACTTTAATAACTCTTATCTTATAAACTTATTCAAAACCATTTACCAAACCTTACTTAATTAAAATGTTCCAAATCTTATTCAAATAGAATCAAAAGTAATAATTACAAAAGCATAACTTAACACAACGAAATATCCCTAACCCTAATCTAACTAAACAATTAGCACATCTTAACATAAATAAAACATTTCCTAAACCTAAACTAGCTAAACACATCTGACCATGTTGTACCAATGAATGAAACATCAGGTTACAAAAGCACATTGTTAAATCACTATCTTAAACATCACAGGTCCAACAACACTCTTGTACATTTTACCCTTAACCTAAACTTCCTGTCGCACAGAAATCCCGACACCTTCCTCCAACTCATGCATCCTGATTGGATCCTTCTCCTTACTTTTTCTTCACATCTTCATTGCTACTAACTGTTTAACCCAGGTATTTGAAGTTTTTGCTCTGTTTACCTTTTCTCCTTGCATCTTCAACTCTTCTCCATCATCCCCAACCCTCAAATATTCGGTCTTGCTCCGACTTACTTTCAGGCCTCTTCTCTCCAGTGTATTTCTCTAAATCTCCAGATCCTCCTCTAGCCCCCTATGATTTTGCCTAAACAGCACTATGTCATCTGCAAACAGCATATCACATGGTGAGTTCTTCCTGATGTCCTCCGTCAGCCTGTCTATGATGATGGCAAAACGAAATGGTCTCAGTGATGAATCTTGGTGGAGTCTAACACCTACCTTGAATTACTCAGTCAATCCTGCTGCACTTCTCACAGTTGTTGTCGCTCCGTCATAAATATCCTAGATAATCTTTAAGTAGCACTCTGATGTTTCAGCTAACCGGAAGCATTCCCACAGTTCCTCTTTGGGTACCCTGTTGTATGTTTTCTCCAAGTCAATAAAGGCACAGTGCACTGCCTTTTGCTCTTCAGTCCACTTTTCCAACAGCATCCTTAGACAAAAGATTGCGTCGGTGGTACTCTTTCCTATCATAAACCCAAATTGTTGCTCAGCGATTGTCACCTCCTTCCTTATCCTTGCTTCTATTATCCTCTCCCACAATTTCATAGTGTGGCTTATCAATTTGATCCCCCGGTAGTTTCCACATTCTTTGATGTCTCCTTTACCTTTGTACAAAATACAAGCACACTCCTCTTCCATTCATCTGGGATCTTCTCTCCTCGCAAGAGTCTGTTGAAGAAGTTTACGAAAAACTCCACACCTTTATTGCCTAGAGCAATCCATGCTTCCACTGGTATGTCATCAGGTCCTTGAGCCTTTCTCTTCTTCATCTTCCTCAACCCAGTCCTGACTTCTTCTCCAGAGATCTCTTCCACATCCCTTTCTCTCCCTTCTGTTATCGTTTCTCTTCTTTCTCTAGGGTTTTCATGGTTGAGTAAGTTGTCAAAATACTCCTTCCATCTCTGTTTCCCAGTTTTACTATTGATTACTCTTACTTGTTGAACATCCTTGCTTTGTCTGTTTCTCTGCTTTGCTATTTTGAACACCTCATTTTTCCTCATTTGTTTCCAGTTTTTGTACTGTTCCTCATATGCCTTGTTTCTTGCCTTTGCCACTTCTCTCTTAGCTTGCTTTCTTGCAGTTTTATAGGCTAACTTGCTTGCATCATCTCTGATGGTATCCCATACCTTTTTAGCTTTTTTCTTATCCTTCAGCTTCTCCTGGACTTCCTGGTTCCACTGCCACGTTTCCTGTCTACCTGTGGTGCTAATTTTTCCCGATGTTTCACCCAGTTCCCCTCTGGCAATCAGCTATTCTTTGCCAGTATTCCTGTCCACCAAGTATTCCCTTTCAATCACTTCCATTTTGAATTTATTGTTCACTTTCGAGTCCTTTAGTTTCCACCATTTTATTCTCCTTACTAGTTTTGGTGCTTTCCTCCACTTTGTCCAGATGATCATTGCACTATGACCACTATTCTGTGCTGTTTCGCTACACTTTCACCGACAACAACTTTTGTATTCACCACCTCCTTGATCCTTTGTCTTCTCACCATAATATAATCCACCTGCGAACTGCGTCTGCCACTGCTGTAGGTGACTTTATGTGCTGGTTTCTTTACAAAATATGTGTTAGTGATCGCTAGTTTCCTTCATTTAGCAAAATCCACCACTGCTTTACCTTCGTTATTTCTTTTCCCTAATCCGTGTCTGCCGATGCATTCTTCATCACCATAATTCCCTTCTCCTACGTGCCCATACAGGTCTGCTTCCACCACAATTCTTTCATTTATTGGTATCTTTTCTACTGTTTTATCTAGGTCCAGCCAAATTGTTTCCTTTTCTTCACGTATGCACCCCATCTGTGGCGCATACGCACTAATAACATTCAACATAACACCATCAAGCTCCACCTTCAAGCATATTATCCTGTCTGTTACCCTCCATAATTTCACTACTCAGTCCACATGCTCCTTTTTCAATATGATTCCGACACCATCCTTTTTGTTTCCACTTTCACAGACCGCATTTTATATCCTCCACCCATGCATCTTGCTCTCTCGCCCTTCCCGCAAGTTTCCTGCACACACAGCATGTCCACCTCCTTCGTTTTATAAGATTCGCCACTTCTCTTTCTTTACCATCATGGTTCCAACATTTAATGTAGCAACTCTCAACTTGATCTTCTTAGCTTTCTTCCTCTCTTCATTTCTCTCTTTCCTTCTTCTCCACTTCTTTCCACGCATTCTTTGCATCCAAGTAGCATGTTCACCAGTGACCCTTGGTGCCCAGTCACTGCTAACGGTCGTTGTTTTCCCGGGCCTCGACCGATCCGGTATGAAGTCAGATTTTACGACGTGCATTGAAAAATATTTGGCTATGTTTTACGCCGGATGCCCTTCCTGTCGCAACCCTTTGTATTACATTATTGTAATAACGACATTGTATTACATTATTGTAATAACGACATTATTACAATAATGTAATAATTCAATCATTTTTTGTTTGTTTTAGTTTTATCAACAAACATGAGCGAGAGCGCCCTCTTGTGATAAGATTTTTATTTGCAGCGTTTGCTAAAGCTTCATAAAGGTGCTACAGAATAAAAAGTTAATTTTTTTTATTATTTTTGAAAAAAATTTTTTAAATCGTAATCACCTAAACAAATGCAACAGTTTTTGTTTGCCGACCTTATACAAATGATCATTGAAAAGAAGATTACGCGCCCTACTCAGGTCGGAGAATAAAGCAAAGGCTTTGCCTGAAGTAAAAAACCTTTGTTGCTGTTTTAATTAGTTGGTGTATGTGTAATGTGATGACTTCGATACATTTCTAAATATAATTTTTACTAGTATTTTAGATTATTGCAAATCAGATTTAGCTAAAATCACTTGTGAGCAAGTAATAGTTGAAAAGCTGTGTTAATTTTACTTTACATTTCTTTTGTAAATTTAAAGCAAAAACATCTTTTAGCTTATCGTTAATATGCGCCATCACTTCTACTTAATTTTACAAACACGTAGTGCAGGCATTTACAATATAAACCTACTTAAAAGAAAAAAAAAAAACTTAATTAAAAACTTTTACTCAATACTTCAACCCGGTGTATACAATAAAACACAAAAAACTTTCAAGATTGAACGTTTTATTTAGAAGTCAGAAAAATACAACCGATTCATTTTTCACTAAACAAAGAGTGATCATTCAAGTTGTGCATTAAAGAATTCTTGCTGTTACCACAAAAAGAGGCAAGAAATTGACTGATTTTATAAAGTCTCTTTTTTTCGGTATCACTTGCATTTTTAAGTCGAATACATTCATATGTGACAAGAGATCTCTTCATTGTTTTCACATAGGTAAGAGGAGAATATAAGTTGATATATTTGTAATATATCTTCATTCCGTCAGCCGATACTTCCTTTTGGGCTTTTTCAAACATAATACGAACCGAACACTCGCTAGGGTCGGTTTTAGCAAAAAAATCATGTGAATTTTACAAATTCCTTTGCTGTTTTGCTTTTCGAATAGTAGTAGGCACGTTTGAAAAGGTAGTAATTTCAATAACACTTCGCGTAACTGCAGATGATCGAAATATTGTTGTGGGTTTTCCACTTCAACAAAGAAAGAAATTTTTCCCAATTCACTGTCTGCTTGAGGTTTCTTTTTGTATTTTCGCTTTGACTTTACTGCACAAAACACATTTCGAATTGAAGTTTCATCGTTTGTTGGAAAAGGAAGCGATAATTTGACCCTCTTTAACTTTGGTTCACCATTCGCAGACATCAGTGCGCTGTAAGGTGCAAAACTGACTATTTCGACTCTGACAAATAATTATAAGGAATTTTTTTTTTTGCGCAACGATTGCTCAATAACAACCCTAACTTTTTTCTTCAATTAATAGCTGTGCATTTTAAACGTTTTGACAAGCCTGAACACGCCCCAGATGTCAAAAATTTGTAAAACGTTTTTAACAAACAAGTGTTTTTTATGACTAATATAAATAAAATGTTTTACTTTGTTTCCAATTATTCCTTCAAAAAACGGATACACTCTACGTTTAGAAATTTTTGCCCTAGAATTCATGGTCTTCAACGTATCATTGATGTATGCCAATCGTATGCTTTCTCTCATAATATAATATTCAATTGTCAAAAAACTCCAGGCTTATCTTTTGCATCTAGCAATTTCAAATTAAATATTAGACCTAATGTGGTACTTGGTGATTTCAAGATACGGTTTGTAAATAAAATTAAATACCTTGGGGTATTTCTTAACTCCAAGTTACGTGATGATGAAGATATAAATAGACAGGTTCGTTATTTATATGGAGCTGCAAATAAGTTAAAAATATGCTTTTATAAGTGTTCGACGAAAATAAAAAATGTGTTATTTCGCACATATTGCTCATCTATCTATGCATGTCAATTATGAAATAGCTTTTTGTCCTCTAGTTTAAAAAGAATACGTTTAGCCTACAATAATTCTTTTTGATTTTTACATGGATTGGCTAGGTATGTAAGTGCCCGTTAACAGCAGGTGTTGAATAACATTACAAAATTTAATGCAATTCTAAGAAAAAATTCTGCTCCTTTGTTTACCGTTGTTACAAATCTAATGATAAATTAATTTTTTCTTTAATGACTTCGGAATGTTTTATTAATTCATCATATTATAAACACTACAATGCATTAGTTTATTTGCAATAGATACTACGTAATCTTTTTTTTAAAGTGTTGTTTTTTTTGCATGAGTCTTTTATTGCTTGTAGTTTTTGCTCTTTTTTTTTTTCTATTATAAAATTCATTGACATTACCTCTATACTTGCTGAAGATAATACTGATTATGCTTATGAGTTACTTATGAGCAACTACAAGAAAGCTTTTATGCTTATGTTTATGAGTTACTTATGAGCAACTACAAGAAAGCTTTTAATCAATGTTTTGCCTTAACACAACAACATTGTAAAACCAAAAATAATCAAGCATTTTTTGATAAAGATTTATATTTACTTATGGTTAATAAAAACTAATTTTTTAAAAATTATTTGAAAAAAAAGAATGTTTTGAACAAAGCTAATTTCAACAAGATAAGAAATTCTTATAATCGAGCACTACAAAGAAAAAACAAAGCTATATGGCACAAACTAGAAGTGATAGTCAAATTATTTCTTCGTGTTTTAGAACAGCAATCTGCCAACAATCAATTAAATTTATTGGACCGAAAATTTGGAATACTTTGCCTCAAGAAATTAAAAACTGCTCTACATTAGTTTCTTTCAAAAACAAACTAAAAATTTATTATCTAACTGGCGCAATACCCGACGAATCTACGCAAACATAGTGCCGTACCTGCAACATAGAAAATTGAAAAAACAAAATCTTTTTTTTCTGCCTGCTGCTGTTTTCTTTTTATATTTCAGGTCATCGTCGACATCAATTCAACAATTCAACTTTACATGCACCTGGAACAATCGCTTAATCCAAATTGTATTAAACTAGTCTTGAAACTCGACAAACTTTTTTTTTTTTCTAACAATTGACCAGATAAAAAAGTTCAATGCCAGCAGAGTCTTAAAATAAACTCATATTGGAACTTTAAATAATGCATTTAAAGAATTTTAAACAAAAAATAAATGTGTTGCCAAAACAAGTCTTGTCTATAAATATGTTTCTCTTGGGTATGAGTGTAAACTGCATCCGGTTGTAAGCTTATCAACTGATAAGTCGGGATGAATGAGGATACCCAATTACAACTTCCTCCAGGTCACCCTTGGGCAAGGTGTAGTACCTGAAAGCCTCCCTGTGCTGGGGTTACATGCCAGCAAATAATATTATAATAACAAAAAAGGCTGTCTTAATTTTTTTTGTTTTCATGCATATTTTTATCGTCTTGTTTTAGGCATTTTTTTTTTTTTAATTTTTTATACTTGTATATATATTTTTTCTCTAGGTGATGCAACCATGCAAGCCGTTACCTTTGCTAGTGCAGTTTATTGAGTTTTTGCATGTTACAACGTTGTTTCGTTTTGTTGCATGTCCCTTTTTCCGTAGTGTAATTACGTTGATGTAAGTATTTTGTTTGACAAGTGGCGGAAATAAAAAACGACTGAATTGAACTGAACTGAACTTTTATAACAATTGAAAATGATATGAGGCAAACTTGGAAAATTATAAACAGACAATTAGGCAAAGTAAAAATATCATCATATGCTTCTCTATCAATGAATAATATCACTATTGATGACCCAAAACAGATCACTAATCACTTCAATGACTACTTTGTTTATATTGCTAGCAAATTAGTATCAAATTTTCCCCAATTACCTCATAACTTCCAAACATATTTACCTCGTCCAACATTGAACTTACTTTATTTTCAGCCCACAACTTCATTTCAAATAAAAAGATTAGTGAATAACATTCAACCCAAAAACAATTTTGGCACAGATGAAATACCTTCAAGCATATTAAAAACCACTCCTGATAATGTGCTGTTTGCCTTGACACATGTGTTTAATCTTTCTTTGATAAATGGTAATTTCATTTCGGGCTTTAAAACTGCGAAAGTTGTACCAATTCATGAAAGGGGTAATGGGGCAATGTAAGTAATTATCACCCTATTAGTTTACTATGTTCAATGTCTAAAATACTTGAAAAATTATGGTATTATCGAGTAATCTCATTTCTAAATTTTTTTTTATAAATATCAATTTGGCTTTAGAAAAATTTACTCACTCTTTATGTGATTTCTTTGTTAACTGAAAATATTACTGATGCTTTTGAAAAAAAAGAACAGGTACTTGGTATATTTCTTGACTTATCTAAAGCATTTGACACCATAGATCATAAAATGTTATTGGTAAAATTGTGGCATTATAGAATTAGAGGAGTAGCAAATAAGTGGTTTGATAGTTGTCTTAACAACAGAAAGCAATTGGTTGAGGTAAATAGAATTTGCTCTGATACAAAAATAATAGAATTTGGTGTACCCAAGGTTCAATATTGGGTCCTTTACTCTTCTTTATTTATGTAAATGACCTTAATAGAAGTTTAACCTCTGGTAATTGTACCAAATATGCAGAAGACACTAATGTGTTCTTAAAAAATAAATGCAATGAAGAACTTTACAAAACTGCAAACCAAGAGTTGATAAATATTGATAATTGGCTTTCAGCAAATGGGTTAATTTTGAATACAGATAAAACACATTATATGATATTTCGCACAACTAAAGCAAAGCCTCCTTCAAATAACTTAACTCTCACAATCAGAAATAATTTTGTTTCTCAGCAATCAAAAACAAGATTTTTGGGAATAATTTTTCAAGAACATTTAAGCTGGAAACCACACATGGAGTTTATACTAAAAAAACTCTGTATCACTTATGGTACTATTAAGAAAATTTCAAAATACTTTGACAAAAACATACTATTACTACTATACAACTCTTTGATAATTAATCACATAAGAATGGCATTGGAACTTGGTCCAATGGTAATAAAACCAGAGTTCAAAAAATTTAACGAATTGTGAATAAATTTATTACAATAATTTTTGGATTACATCATAGAGCAAGTGTCACAAATATAATGAAAGACAATGATATAATGACAATTGATCAAATAAATAAACTGGAACTATGTAGTTTTATGTACAAATACACAAAAAACTTGTTACCACCATGCTTTTTCAATTTATTTCAACACAACATCATAGACAATGACTTACAAATAAACACAAGAAGTCAATCCAAATTTTTTCCATCGTTTTGTAGATCCAAACAATCGTTAAAGTATAGGTGTCCACTCCTTTTGGAATAATGTCCCACATAGATTAAGGGAATCTGGGTCTTATAAAAATTTTCGTAAAGAATTTTTAAAGTATCTTATGAAAAAATAAGCTTTTAAAAAAACGAATTTAAAAACTCTTAGAAAAACTTTTGCTGGTTGCAGTTCTTTTTTTCAGGAAACTTCAAACAATTTGATGAAAAAACTAAGTACGAGCTCAAGACATTCCACAAGAAAATCAAGTTAATAAACAATGACGAAATTTGCCGATCACGAAGAAAATTCAATAAATTTTTTATATGATGCGCACACCATTCTTTTAATGTTTTTGTAGTTTAATTTTGGTTATTGTTTTTTTGCCGGCCATATACATTTGAACAGTGTTGCCAAATGTTCAAAAATAAAATAATCTATAATCTCAAGAAAAAATATCTAAAATAATATAAATTTAAAAAATAATAATCTAAACCAGGGTGGTCCAACTTCTGCACTCTTGTGGGCCACTTTTCAAAATTATTCGAGTTTGCGGGCCTCAACCGGTTAAAAACACTTATTTTCGTCCCAAGATCAGGGTGTTCTCTAAAAAAAATAAAGGTCTTCACTTCCATTTGCTCTCAAATTTTCCTATTTTCGTCCGAAAATCAGAGTATTCTCTAAAAAAAAGTGTTGTCACTTTTTTGCCACTAGAGAACAATGCAAAATAACATTTGTCAAAATAATCTAAATATATCCAAATAAAATGCTAAAATAATCTATAAAATAACCTAACATCTAAATGGGTATTTATTACATCTAAATTATACGAAAATAATCTAAATCTACATTAAAATAATCTAAGTTGGCAACACTGATTGAAATGGTCTTTTTAACTACGGATTTCTTTTGGTGGGTTTTTTGCCTGCCTGACCCTTTTGGTCACAGAGTTTGTTGTTTCTCCCACCCATGATTATGCAACATTCTCTTTATATGGCTCGGATGTGTATATTTTATTGTGATAAAGTATCTTTACTACCTTTTGCGTTTTGATATACACTTTTTATTTTTGTATTTTTTCAAAAAATTTAATTTAATTATTTTCTTTTTTTCTCTCTTTTTAAAAAAAAAAAAACTTACAGTAGCTACTTCGTTAACGGTACGGCGACTAAAATTAACGTTGTGCGTGTAATAACGTATATCGTTTAGCGCTGTTTTCTATTTTGCAATTACTTTTTCATGAAGAATTTCGAAACGTAATAGCTTGATTGCAAATAAAATTGAATTGAATTGAACCATGAGTCTAATTCAAATAAATAAAAAAAAAAAATTAATAACAGCTTTTACACGGAGTCGAAATCGGTTTCCAGCTCTGATTAACTGTTCCTTATTTATTTCAGACATTAATCGAACTGTGCCAGCTTTCAAAGAGGCTTCGGTGTTTTGTTGATTTTTCAATGGCTTTTTCAATGACTTTTTATTGCTGAATATTTTTTAAGTGCTTTTTAGTTTTTAATTTACGAATAAGACTGAAATTTAGAGCTAATTTCTAAGGCCGCGGAGCGAACGAAATGCCGTGAAGAGTATTGCATGCACACAACCAAATGATACGTATAGGTTTTGAACTACGACGATGTCGATCACGTTCGCAATCGATACCGCGCTCTCAACCATTTGACCACGCTGTCGATGAAATAGTTTAGCAAAACAATAAAAAATTGATTTATTTACGACATGCAATTAAATTTTCGATAACAACATCTGTTTAAAATAATCAATAAGTCAGTTTTTTTTCGACAGCCTGGAAAAAAGCTTCAAAGCATAAAACTATAGGCTATCAACCATTTTTGAAAACAATAAATAATTTTAATTAGTGATTTGCCGAGCCTTCAGCACACAATTTCTATTATTATAAGATTGTAGCGACCCCGCTACTTTAGTGGGTGATTGTCTTTAACGCGCTACGAGTGGGTGATTACCTTTAATCGCACATTTTTAACATGAACAAAAGAAAACCAATAAAAAAGAGAGTTCAAGACAGAATAAAGTCTGGACGTATTTATTTTATATGTAGTAGGCACACAACAAGTTAGCAAACCAAACATATATACAGATACATAACAAGTTAGCCGCTACATTTTGGTGACCCGACAGAAAGAACAGCAATTTCAGTTGGAATAGAAAAGAAGCTTTAAACAAAGAAAACAAGAAAAAAAAAAACAGCTGGACTGCCTTCACCCATCAGCAGTTGGAGTTATAAAAAAAATAGCAGACCGATACCAATTACCTACTGAACGTTCGCCTTTGTTTGTAGTATTTAATTTTTTTTCAAAGTTGAATTTAGTTCTTTAAATCATTTAGTTACTTTGCTTTTGTTATTTGCATTCTGTCTAGCTCCAGCAGCAGTATTTTAGAGCGACTATCACATGATGGTGACGTCACAATACTACTTGACAATTATTATCGTAAGAAACAATCTGTTATTGACTGTACAGTAAATTAATTCGCTGTAGGCTTACAGCTTACATTGAAGCAATTTCTTGAAAAAAAATAAATAAATAAAAATAATAATAATAATACATCTGCGTATATAATCTGTGTCTTTCGAGATTATTATCGAGTTTTCCGAAGTAGCTTACTGTATGATGCTGTTAACAATTTCGTGCTTGTGTTTTATCACAGTTGTGTTTGTTGTTAGCGTAATTTTCTATCACCGTTGGTCATCCTCGCCACTACATGCTAACCAACAGAACACTTGCTCACTAGCTACGCCTCAGTTTCCTCAAACACGTGACACCTCCACACCATTACGCCACTATTCACTCGCTGACACAAGCTTGAGACAAAATTCTACATTCAGCGTCCACCTTCCAGAATTTTGGTAGTTTAATGTAACAGGCTATTTTCAATCCATTAAATTAATTTTTAACGACAACAACATAACATCTGAAATATCTAAATACTCGCACTTATCCTGGTTCTTAGTAAAACCACCCACATTTTAAAAGGACTAACAGACATAGTACGCGCAACAAACAATGTCGCTCCCTACACCACTTTAAAACAAGCTTTGATTGACCGATATACAACGACGTCATCTGGTTGCTTACAAAAAATTTTGAATGACTGCCACAGAGACCAAAGTACAGTAACCGCATACTTGATACAATTACGTACGCTACTAGGTACACAGTACGACTCAAACTCCCCTCTTCAGAAAGACCTCATCAAGCATAAGTTGCTCGAATCTTTAGACTCACATATACGGTTGTGCCTATATCATTATGAGGACGGACCACTAGATGCATTAGCTAAACATGCAGACAAACTTCTTTCTCTACACAACAATTCCCCCTCATCAAAATCATTACGCTCTGATCACAATGATAATCAAACGTTGATCAACGAATCGGTAAATTCCAGACTTCAAAATTTACAACGCCAATCAGCCGATATCTCTAAGGTACACACTCAATCCCCAAACACTACTAAAGAAAATACACACAATGCTCTGCCATGCTACTATGACCAACGATTTGGCAACCGATCCCGCAAATGCCAAGGTCCACCATGCCCTGCGTTTAGCAACTCTGGAGCTCCTCTGTCAAAAAACGCGGCACCTGCCTCCATGGCTTAAGGAGTTGGAGGCAGGACAACATAGACAAAACCCTCTTGTTTTATGTAATGGACCGAATCACTATTACACGGTTTCTTGTGGATACTGAGGCAGCATGTTTGGTTATACCTCAAACTATAGCTGGCTGTGGTACCTCTTCCCACTCCAGTGTTCAGGGTAATATCTTCTTACCCACCATTGGCGGTGGTTGCCTCATCACCTCTGGGCTATTTTCCACTAAGCTTGATCTAGGATTTTATAGGTTTTTCTCATTCACATTTTACGTTTCCTCCCAACTCGACTATGGTATCCTATCCTAGGAGCCGATTTTCTCGCTCATCATCAGCTTTGTGTCAACGTTGCTTCGCAACGGTTAATTGAGAACCTTGAGATACAACGCTCCTCTCCAGAAGACTCCTCATCTCTCCCTGCCGAATATGGGATTTCATCAGGCGACACTTCCCAAGCCCAACTAGTGAAAACACTTCGAGATGAATTTTCCAACGTTTTTGAAGGCGACAAACGATTGCGTTGTATCAGACACTCAGTGATATCTGACGTCCATACTCTTACAGAAACTCCAATTAGCCTTTCAGCTCGTCGTCGGAATCCCGAACAGTATCAGGCTAACCCTAAAGGTGGAACTTAAACGGTTGATTGACCAAGGAGTTCTCGAACGCAGCCAGAGTCCTTGGACGTCCCCTATCGTAATGGTTAAGAAAAAATCCGGAAATTGGCGCCTGTGTGCAGATTTTACACAACTTAACAAATTGCTCAAAATTTAAAAATACGCACTACCAAATATTAACGACTTTGCTTCAATAGCTCACGGCTGCAAGTGGTTTTCAAGCATCGACATTGCCGAAGCTTACTATAACATTCCCGTCAATCCTTTACACAAACACAAGCTGACAATCACTACCCTTCTTGGCAATTATTGTTACAATTATTTGCCCATGGATCTTTCTTCAAGCTCATGCTATTATCAACGTTTGATGAACGAAGTAGTTAGCGTATTACCTCAAGTTTACTGCTATCTTGCTCTTGACTACCTTATCATTATGTCTCAGAGCTATGAGGAGCACGTCCAGCTCCTTCGCCAAGTAGTAAAAGAATCTAAATGTTTTTTTGCAGTTCACAGTCTTTCATTTTTGGGGTACCAGGTTTCCCCCGAAGGTCTAGCGCCTCTTCCATCCAAAGTTTCTTCCATCAAAGACTACCAGCTCCCATCCTGAGATTAAATCCGGAACCAAAAGCATTGGCCCATTGATGGTTTGGCATGACATACGCAAAGATATCAGACAGTGGACCAAAGAATGCTAAGCTTGCGCCCGATCAAAGGTTATTAGGCGAAATACGGCCAATGTCGAGGCGGTCACACCCTCTCCTCGAGGACGCTTTACTTATGTCTACCTAAACATCATAGGCCCGCTGGGACTCTCTAAAGGTCACAATTACGGCTTGACCGTCATTGATAAATTTTCACGGTTTTTTCAAGCCATACCGCTAGTTGGCATTACCGCCGAAGAGTGCGTCGACGGATTTATTCGTCACTGTAACATATCGATTAACTACGCTCATAAGCTTCATAGTGACGTCACACTACTCGCACGTTTTATCTGTATGTTCGTTTTGCTGACCATTGTAAATACAGCTTGCTTTCAAGTTAGACGCGTGTTAGAAAACATTACATGGTGTCAGAAGTTATTCGAACTAAGCAAATATGAGTCAGTTTAAAACGCCAAGAGAGGTTAATTTTAATGCAGAAAACCTTGCTGAGGAATGGCGGCGTTGGGAAAAATCTTTCAGAATATATTATGCTGCGTCTGAATTACATACTAAACCAATAGCTACTCAGATAGCAATTTTACTGAATTGTGCAGGCGAAGAAGCCCGAGATATTTTTGATAATTTTAGCATTTCACTAGATGATGAGAATCTCACGACTGACATCGTTTTGGACCGTTATAAAGTTTTTTGTAATCCCAGGCGGCGACCTGTTTTCGACACTTATAAATTTTGGCAGCGTCAACAAGCAGTTGGCGAATTATTTGATAAATGGTTAACTGAGTTACGTTTAATAGCAAATAATTGTGATTTTGGTGCGTTCAAGGATAGACTATTGCGGGACAAAATTTTATTTGGCACCAACGACGAGACAGCACGACAGCGAATGTTAGAGGAAGAAGATCTTACTTTAGAAAAGGCAATAAATATATGTCGATCAATTGAAGTCACAAAAGCTCGCATGCAATATATGTCAAATGAAAAAATAAATTCTTCCTTAGTTCAATAAATTAAAAAAGATCGTTACCCTAGTTTCTCGGCGTCTAATACTTCGGTTTCCAACAAACCTTGTCGATTCTGTGACCTCGTGCATTTTCCCAGACAATGCCCAGCATATGGCAAAACTTGTCGAAAATGTGGAAAATATAACCATTTCTTGGTTGTTTGCAGAAGTTTTAAGTCGGATACGAGAAACATAAAAGAAATCACTTCAGAAATTCAAGCTGACTCGACGGTTTTCCAAATGTGTAGCCTTCAAAGCAAACCGACCGGCTCAAAAATGTGATCAACGCTTACGGTGCTTGATCACCATAACAACACTAGTACTTTATCTTTTAAACTGGACACCGGCGCGGAAGTGAATGTTTTGCCTTTAAGCTTATACAAACAAATGCGTTTAGCTCCTTTTTCATCTACATCTACGATATTGCGTGGTTTTGGTAATGCGTTAATTAAACCATTAGGCACGGTAGAGATGATTATTTGTGATAGAACGGGTCGTACATTTTCGTTGATTTTTTTTGTTACTGATATCATTCATACGCCAATACTCGGCGAACATGCATGTGAACTATTAAATTTAGTTAAAAAAATAGAGGACATTTCGGAATCTTCAAACCTTACCTTAGACATGGTTACAAACAATTTTTTAGAAGTCTTTTCTGGCACGAGTTTATACAAAGAAAAATATAATATTACATTACGTGATGACGCAAAACCGGTTATACAGCAACCACGACATATTGCTTATGCGCTTCGCCCGAAATTAAAAGCAACTCTGGAACGTTTAACTAGAGATGGCATGGTTGCTGATGTAGATTGCCCAACTGAATGGGTGAGCAATCTGGTAGTGGTAGAGAAGAAAGATAAAAGTTTACGTTTGTGCTTGGATCCGAAGCCTTTAAATGCTGCAATAATGCGAGAACGTTATGTTATTCCAACTCCAGCTGATGTACAAGCGCAGCTTTGCGGCAAACGTGTTTTTTCGGTCATTGACATGAAAGATGGCTATTGGCACGTTGGCCTCACGGAAAAGTCATAATTTCTCACAACATTTCATACGCCGTGGGGGAGAAAGCGATTTTACGGATGCCTTTTGGGCTATGTTCAGCAAGTGAAATCATGCAAAAACGCAATGAGAGCACATTTGGTGATATTAAAGGAGTACATATTATAGCTGATGATATTATAATAGCTGCAGAAGACGAGAAAGAGCATGACGCTATAATGCTTGCATTGCTTTCCAGAGCAAGAGAAAGTGGTGTTCGATTTAACCGAGAAAAGATACAATTTAAAGTGAATTCCGTAAGTTATATGGGACATTTTGTTACAAAAGAAGGATTGATGCCAGATGACCAGAAAATTGATGCAATTGTCAATATGCCTCCACCTATAAATGTCCCCTCACTTCAACGATTTTTAGGAATGACGAAATATCTTTCTCAATATATACCAAATGAATCTTCTATCACAGCCCCTTTGCGTAAACTTCTAAAAAAAATTCTGAATGGACTTGGGATAATGAGCATGACGAAGCTATAGCAAAGTTAAAGCTTGCCTTGATTAGTAAACCTGTGCTAGCTTTCTACGATGTTAACAAGGCAGTTACTGTTCAATGCGATGCATCGCAAGACGGACTAGGGGCGTGTTTGATACAAGAGGGCAAATCTGTTGCATTTGCTTCAAGATCATTATCTCCAGCTGAAAGAAACTACGCTCAGATAGAAAAGGAATTACTATCTATTGTGTTCGCATGCGAAAAATTCCACCAGTACGTCTACGGACACCGAGCTGTGACAATTGAAAGTGATCACAGGCCCTTAGAATACATATGGAAAAAACCACTAAGCAAAACTCCTCCACGACTGCAACGTCTCATGCTTCGTCTGCAGCTTTATGACTTTAAAATCAAATATGTTCCAGGAAAGTATTTGTATCTGGCCGACACATTATCAAGAGCTTATCAAACAGATACTCATGATGCAAAAATAAATCAGGATCTTGTTCAAGTGGTTTATTCGCTTATTATAAATCTGCCTGTTACCACAACAAAATTCGATGAGATTCAACAAGCCACAAAAAAACGATGAAATTTTACAAAAGTTAAGACTTATTGTCAGACTCGTTGGCCAAGGTGTCAAAAAAATGTTTGTTTATCTGTACGACCCTATTGGAATGTGCGTGATATGTTGCATGTTATAGATGACGTAGTTTTTTATGACCAACGCATCGTTATACCAAAATCTTTACAACCGCAAACACTAAATTTAATTCACGAGTCGCATTTTGGTATTGAACAATGTACGGTAAATCTCGAGCAAGAGAGTTGGTTTATTGGCCTAGTATGAATGCTGATATTGAGCGCATTGTCAAAAATTGTGAATTGTGTATTAAGTATCAAAACAATCAACAACGTGAACCCATGATATCGCACGCTATTTTGAATGAGCGCTTTCTTAAAGTGGGTATTGATATTATGACTTTTCAAGCCAAAGATTATCTTGTGATTGTTGATTATTATTCTAAATATCCTGAGTTACAATGTTTATCTGACAAAACAGCTTCTACTATTATTGAACAATGTAAAAGCGTTTTTGCGCGGCATGGTATACCTGTAGAAATTGTGAGTGACAATATGCCGTTTCAAAGTAATGAATTTATTGCGTTTGCCAAAGCTTGGGGCATCAAAACTACCACTTCAAGCCCGACATACAGTCAAAGTAACGGTCAAGCTGAACGCAGTGTCCAAACTCTTAAAAAGATTCTGAAAAAAGCTCACGAAGAAAACACAGATCCGTATTTAGCTCTTTTAGAATATCGTAATACTCCAGTTTCAGGCATGAAATATTCTCCGGCTCAGATGTTAATGAGCAGACGTCTAAGAACAAAAATACCTGTAGCGACATCATTGTTAACCCCCAATTATTGTTGATCCGTCTGCAGAATTAATCAAAGCGCAATCCCGTCAAAAACGTTATTATGATCGCTGTGCAAATCCATTGAAACCTTTGCAGAAAGGAGATGTTGTATGTTATCGTAAGAACAAAAAATGGAATAAGTCATGTGTTGTCGATGTGCGCCCTGAACCACGCTCTTACACGATTTGTGGCGAGAAAGGTTTCCTGCGCAGAAATCGCCGTCATTTATACAAAGCAAATTTAACTTTTCCAACTTACAACAGACACTTTCAAAGTCACAGAGCTAATTTTAAACAAAACTCTGACGTAAACCAACCACAACTTGAGCCACTTTCTAATAGCCAATCTTCAGGCTCAGTTATGCATGAATCACGTCCTACATCTCGTTACGGGCGGCCCATCAAATTTCCGTCTAAATACAAAGACTACATTGTATAGTGCGCATTAAAAAAGCTTGTTTGTTTTATTTTATTTTCAGTGTGTCATTTGATTTTTTTAGAAGGAAGATGTAACATATACGCTCATAAGCTTCATAGTGACGTCACACTACTCGCACGTTTTATCTGTATGTTCGTGTTGCTGACCATTGTAAATACAGCTTGCTTTTAAGTTAGACGTGTGTTAGAAAACATTACAGTCACTGGATATCTCTTTTTGGATGCCTAGAACGCATTTATTGTGATAGAGGACGCCAATTCACTAGCACTGTCTGGAATGATATGTGTGTAACGTTGGGCTGCGAGCTGCATCACTTCACTGCCTATCATCCTCAGGCACAAGGATTGATAGAGCAGTTTAACAAAACACTTAAAACATCTTTGAAATGCCACCAAGAACCTAGTGAGTGGTATGATCAACTACCCTGGACTCTCCTGGCATTACGTAACATGCCCAAAGAGGATCTGGACTTCTCCACCCCCAGTGATCTCTTGTTTGGCCAACCAGTAAGACTGCCTGGAGAATTTTTTGAGCCCGTTTCTGAAGACACTTTTAACATTAATTTGTCATCTTTCGCTCAAAGTTTGAGCCGTTATATGCAGCAAATCCCGTATTTCGCACCGAGACGTACCAACAGAGCACATTATGTGGACAAGGCCCTTATGGATCCTAGTACTATCCATGTTTTCATCAAAATCGATAGCCACCGCCCACCACTGCACGCAGTTTACAAAGGTCCTTTCCGAATCATTCAGCGCCACCCCCAAATATTTCGTTGTAGACTTGCGGACTCATATTGACAACATCTCCGTAGACAGACTGAAGGTGGCTCATCTTTCTCTAAAAGGTTTAAACCACAATATCAAATCTCAACAGCTTAGGCTAGTCAATTCATCGCCGTCCACAAGCGAACTTGGCGCCGGCAACCGTAACATTATTCCTACCAAGCCATCTCCACCTACATCAACCATAACTTGCTCTTCTGAGGATAACATGCCTACCGACAACATTCATTTATCTTCTCTCACCTCACCACAAGTTATCACGCGAAAAGGGAGAAGAGTCAACAGGCCTACCAGGTTCCTCGATTATGACACCCGTTTTTAATATGCTTTTATTTTTTTTCTGTTGGGGTAAATTCCCGCTCTTTACACGTTGTTTTGAGGGATTCAGGGAAAGGGCCCTTCCCTCGAGTTTCTCAAAGCGGCTGCTGGTGTCATTCCATTCCGATATACGAGTAAGACAAGTTTTTTTTTTTTTACGGCGCTGGTTAATGTGCATATATTCGCCACTATAGCCTACTTTTGACTTTTTGTTGTTATTTCGATTTTGTTTTGCTTGTTTTATGTTTACTACTTCCTTTCTTATTATTTTCATTTTATTTCTTGTGCGAGGATTGTAGCGACCCTGCTACTTTAGTGGGCGATTGTCTTTAACGCGCTACGAGTGGGTAATTACCTTTAAACGCACATTTTTAACATGAACAAAAGAAAGCCAATAAAAAAGAGAGTTGAGACAGAATAAAGTCTGGACATTTTTATTTTATATGTAGTAGGCGCACAACAAGTTAGCAAACCAAACATATATACAGATACCTATCAAGTTAGCCGCTACAAGATCCTTACACCTTATAGCTGATATAATTCATTTACATGTATTACGAGCGTATATTGGATACAAAGCTTATTAAAAAATCACACGCTATTGTTACTGTGATGGGTTATCTGTTTTGAAACATGTTTGTTTACAGACTTACAGTAGTGGCGTACAATCAGGGCAAGCACGTCATGCTTTGCATGACCAACGAACTTTTGCGTGATGACCTTTGTTTATTTACTTAATAAAGAACACCGCGGTTTCGGGACGAAATTAGAGCAATCTGAAGACTTTTTTAAAATTTTATGATTACTATGATTTTGGGAAAATCAGAAATCTCAGACTGATTTCAAGTGAAGACCTTTTTCTTTTTTTTTTTGGAGAACACTTTGATTTTGGGACAATAAGTCAGAAATTTCAGAGTGATTACAATTGAAGACTTTTCTTTTTTTTTTGAAGAACACCATGATTTTGACATAAAAATTGGTCTTTGTTTTAGAATCCCAGACAATTTTTTGTCCTATCCATAAAGTATTGCATGTCAACTGCATGACCAGCCTCAGTGGTTACCGCATGCCACCAACTTACAGTTAGCCCCACTTTGTTCCATCTTTTTATCTGTTGTGCTAGCACTAAGCAAATAGTATGGCAGGGAGATGCCTGACCTTCAGATCTATAGTTGTGTGTGCTATGTTATAACTGTCTTGAACTTTCAATTTGTAACTTTCTATGGTTTTAATATAAAATTTTCAAACTTCTCATGTGTCTGAGTGCTCAAAAAACGTGTGTTGTAAATAATGTTGTTTTATAATTAGTCAGTAGTTAATTAAGTATATTGCTAAAGTGTATACTGTGTTACATAATTGTTATAAGCAATTGCATCTTTTTAAGTGTATAAATATCATTATGTTGATCATTGGTGTTTCTGATCTCAGCATTAACGATATTGAGAACTAAGTTAATCATTATTCATAATCCCTTATGGGATTATTTCAAAATACGTAATGAGGATGTTAGCAAAACTGTCTGCAAACTTCGCATAAAAGAATTATTAAAAGGGAACAAGGACCCTCACAAAATGACAACAACAACAAATCTTTGCCAAGCCGAAACTTCGGCTTCGACACATCTCCAATTTTAATAAATATACAATACATATATTGCTTTCACAACGCTTTTGTTACATCTGTTAAACTGACTGCTCTTTTCAATTATATACTTTTTGAACATAAATAGAAGCTTCTGGGTCAAATGATGATGATAATTACTTGGGTAAATTTATGTATTGAAGCTGTTGCTAGCATCCGCAAAAATTAAATCCTTCCATCTTTTAGCAGCTACAGCAATACTGGGACCTTTTCCTCCGTACTCTGGTGGAAGCACAGATTCATCCACTAATTTTTGAAGTGAAGCAAAATTGATGCTATGAAATGTAAGTAGGCTTCTATTTTTATTGGAAATAAAAAGACTTCCTATTAAAAAAATTGCATAAAAATACTTTGAATCATTTACAAAATTTATACTTCTTACTTTTATGGGAAGGGCTCCTTCAAATAGGTCTACAAACTTTTTAGCTAAGTCAGGGTTTAATTGTTGTAAGAGTTGAAAAGTTAAGTACTTTTTGTCTAATATCCAAGTTATACCATGAATTTGGTTATTTTCTTCATTAAGCAAAGCATTTAGTGATATTATAACTGCTGCAACATAATCTATGAAATCAATATTTTCAAGTCTTCCTGGACGATCAATCGCAACAACTGATCCATCAAGTGCTCTGCCATTTAAAGGAATAAAGCAACCTGCTTCAAATGCATGCTTTATTAATTCAGGATTTTTGACTTTTTCAAAAAGTTCAGGCCAATTTTTGAAATAAGTGTGATAATTATTTAAAAATGTTAAAGCTTTATCTTGGTCAAATCTTTGAGATCGAAGAAATCTAAGCAAAAACTCGTCACTATCATCAAACAATTTTATTTGACAAGTTTGAGCATTGAAGGAATTTCGAAGTTTGTTAATTTCTAAAAGTCGTTCATTTGAATTCTTAGGTTCATTACATTCATTTAAAGCTACTAAAACATCTTCCACCTTTAAATTACTTTGCATAGCAAATACTTTTAAACAGAAAAAAAATTAGTTTTTAGCATTGCATTGACTTAATTAAATAAAAAGGTTTGAATAATACAGATGTTATAACATGTTTCTTAAACACACAACTTTAAACTTATTTTTGTGCATATAAAACAATAACATATACAGTACAATAGTATTTTTTAATTTATTTATTTTCTCGTTATATTTGTCCTCCTGACTCGCACAAAACCGAAGGAGATACTAATACATAGGGTAAGCAATTACTCCAATCTGCTTCTGCTTCCGGAGATGCCAAGGAATTGCTGTCCGCTTGTAATTAATAGAGGTATGATTAAAAGTTAGAACCGCTTGCCAAGACCTCCAAGCAGGGAAAAGTGGGGTAAAGTGTCTTTCCCAAGAACACATCAGAATGGAGCGAGTGGGCTTTGAACCCAGACCATCTTGATCACAAGCGCGGCGCTCAACCACTCGATCCCGTTGCCGATAATTATAATTATTATATAGTATAATGCATACATTTTTTTTAACATTTATTTTTTTCCGAAATTCATTTTATAGTGTAAACAAAGTTTTACTGCAAATTCTTTTTATGAGCATAGTTTGTAACGTAGCCAGGCCCCAAAAACTTTTTATTTCATGGCAACACTTCTTCACAATTATTATTTTTTGCTTATGTAATACTAGTACATAAATAATAATAATAAATTTATTTCAGGTTGCAGAATCCACATTTAAAAAACAAACAAAGGAAAAAACCACACAGTATCGTTAACAACAAAGAATATGTTATGTTCGTAATGAATGAAAAAATTACTGTCCAGAAAGAGTGTGTGTTCATCATGTTAGAGATCTGAAAATTAAAAAGTTCTTGCAGCGATTAATGAAGTTGTATCAAGATTTTCCTAAAAGAGTTTTAAAAGTTGGGATTTTAGATAAAATTTGCCATTCACGGCACTAACATACCCAGGTAAGTTATGCAATATTTCATAGCAATCACTGTAAGCAACACGAATACGATAAAAACTTGAAGTCGAATATTTAGACCACAAATGCAAAGCATACAGATTAAAACAATACGATTTAAAAAGCATATTTTTAACATCAAGAACAGTGGTTCTCAAAAGTTTTTGCTACATTCCTCCCTATCAGGACTTGGATACCATCATTACCACTTATAAAAAAGAATACCTAATCAGTGGCGGATATTCAAATTCAGGGGCCCGAGGCAAGGATTTCCAAAAATTGATGTTCTCTAAAAAAAAAAAAAAGAGCTTTGATCTCGTCTTTCACTTTTTTCCCCCAAAATTACAATGTTCTCTAAAAAAAAAGTGATCACTTCGATTTCATATCTGATTTCCCTATTTTGCTCCCAAAATAACGGTGTTCTCTAAAAAAAAAAAAACAGTCTTCACCTCGAATTGATCTCGTATTTCCCACTTTTCGTCCCGACTTTATAATGATCTCTAAAAAAATCTGCTGCGAAATGAAACTACATGTGCTATTTTCGAGGGGGGCCGTAAAATCGAGAGGGGCCCGAGGAAAGTGCCGTAAAGTGACTTTCTCAAGAAACACAACAGAATGGCACGAGTAGGTTTTGAACCGAGACCATGTTGATTACAATCACAGTGCTCTAACCACTCGACCACACTGCTGATATTTTCGTCCCTAAAAAGTAGTAATTCCAAAAAACTGTTTATTTCGAAGTACCAATTTTTTTGCCTCACATTGTAGTGAAATTTTCAAATTCCTCCCTGATTCCTCCCGTAGTGATTTTTCCTCTTTGGAGATTTCAAATTCCTCCTTAGGGAACCAAGTGGCTCACATTGAGAAACACTGATCAAGAGAATATAATGAGCAAGCTAATTTCAATTGACTTGCAAACAATTTAATGATTTTAGTTGTATATTTATATTTTCATCATCCCTTTAATAGATTAGTTATACTGTATATATACCAAGATATTTAACTTAGTCATCAAAAACTAATTCTTTATTGCATATACGAATTAATAGAGTATTTATAAGACATAGATTTTGAAAAAAACTGCACACAAAAGCCTTGTACTATTAAAAATAATGCCATTATTGTCAGCAAACTTACTGCATATGTCAATCAAATTTTATAGTTCTGCAATAATAGGACTAAAATAATCGAATATCAGCTGCATAATTAATAGAGTTTGGCGCTTTGTCGTGCCTTTTTCTTGGCCTCAATCTTAGGGCAGTTTGGCTCTTCACATTTTGGCTGCAGAGTAAAATAATGTATAAGCAAATGAATACTTAAAACTTATCAAACCTTGACCCTAACACGAAAAAAAACCAGACCCAAAATTAGGCCTATAGAAACTGCGACTTTTCTACTATGAATTACTACCTTACCAAGGTGGTAGCATTTACACAACTACCAGGCAAAATGTAGTTTACAAGATGGCAAATTATGCTCAAAAGCTGTGGCAAGCAAGTAGTCTTGGGAGTAAAATCTCCTATATAACCCCTCTGCAATAGGATTATACTGCAAAATCATGATAGGTTACTCAGAACGTTTTTTCAAGCTGCCTCAGGCATCACACAGATCAAAAAGGTTTGTGTTCAGATACTTGGCAGAGATATCTGTTTGAAAAGTACTTTCCTAAGTAAGCCTTATCACAATTAGGACACTGGTGGTTGATTTTCAACCGCTACAAACTGGCTCATTTCTGCTTCTTGTCTAATCTCTATGGAGTGAAGCACTTGCTTTATCTGGTAAGACTCATCTATGGCTTCTCAGGAAAGTCAATTTTTTAGTTTACTCACAAACTGGATGATCAGATTGCTGCCAACACACACCCAAATTCTGGACACAAACACACAAATGGATTTGTGACATTTGTCTCAAACCTATCACTGAACATCATACATCTATTTTATGTAACTATACAAAGCACTGAGTACTTTAAAATGCTCCCAAATCACAACAATAAACTACAACAACTCATGGTGCTGCACACTTCACAGCAGTTTTAAGTACAAAACACAAACGAACACTATCCCAAAAAACTTTCTCATCCCCCCAAAACAGAATAGAACATTTGCTGTGGAACAAAAACAGCAATCATTGACATAGACAAAGCAAAAGCTTTTAATAATACGACTTACCACTACACAAGGGCACTTAGACATTTAAAATAGCACAAACAACAATTCCACTGGACCTAATGGCATAAACATAGGAGTCCATTGATTATGCCATCCATAAACATGATATACGCCTGCCTTGAGCCAATTATTTATCCACCGGTCCCCAAATATCAGGATAAACTTTGAAACAAAAAGGCAACCAAGGATCAAGTCGTTCTGCTGACCCTGAACACCAAGGATTCTTTTGAGGCTAAAAAGCCAGGGCCATATTTGTCAATCTGACAGCAGAATATGATGCTGCTGGCACCTCAGCCTAACTTAGAACTACTAAGGCTTCTGCCAAATAAGCACATGATCAGAATTATCATAAAAGTTGTCTGAAAACAATGTTTCACCCTTACTACCAGTGACAGCAAGCAAAGCAGGCTAAGCTATATGAAAAACGGCGTTCCTCAGGGATTGGTTTCAGCTCCCATTCTATTCAGCATCTATATGTATGATCTGCTTTCAACGATTTCCAGGAAGTTTGCTTATGCTCACAATTTAGCATTGTTACAATTTTCTGCAAACTGGAAGACTTGGACGGGATTTAAGCCAACACATGACTACATTTTCAGTGTATCTCCAGACTTGAGGTTGAAACACAGTCATACTAAGACAATGATGGCAGCCTTTCATTTAAATAACTGAGAGGCCAAATGTGAACTAAAAGTCTACAAGACCAATAGACTTCTACCGTTCTATCCAAAACTGGACAAATTGCTCATGTTTAATCACCATTTAATGGCATTGTGCAAAAAATTATTTTAGTGTGTCACAGTGCTGAGGCAATTTGTAGGCTCAGGATGGGGTGCTGGTGCCAAAACATTATGTACAGCTGCCCAATCTCTGTTCTACTTAACAGCCGAGTACTTCACACCAGTCTGGTGTCACAGCACTCACACACCTTATAGACAGTGTCTTGAATGTTTCCTTGCACATAGTCACTAGATACCTGCATCCTACTCCAACAGACCACTTACCCATACTATCAAGCACAGAGCCAGCTGAACTTTGCCAACTAAAAGTGACGCTCTCTTTGGGCTAGCGTGGATCCCTAAACTCTGATCATATTCTGTATGGTCTTTAAGTGGATCCTTGCCAAGAGAAACTAAAATCTAGACACCCATTTGTGCTAGCTGCATGAAATCTACAAAACAGCCTTGCTGGGCTAGGCATCTGTACTTCTCAGTGGACAAATTATAGATGGACTGCAGAGTACAGGGAGGATACATACCTACTCTGTGTTTTTATACCCAGGACCAGCACCTGCTTGTTGGAATGAGCTTGCTCTGAAAAGCTCGGGTCAAGTTCAATCATCTATGAAGTGACATTGGGCAATTCTATCCATCCAGTGACAAATGGGTTCTCGCTTCTTCACTGAATTGTAAGTGCAGTGCCATTACACAAACCACAGACCACATTCTAATAGCATGCCCTATACATCAAACATGGAGAACAAGGTCTTACGGTTTTAAATGACAAAACTTGATGCTGGCTTAACACCATCACTGACAGCATCTGATTTCGGTAGTAAAACAGCTTGGGGTAGTAAAAGGATAAATGCTTGGCTCCATCCTGTTTGTAACTGAAGTGGATGCCCTTCCAAAAAAAGATGATGACCCTTTACATAATCTTAATGCATATCAGATCACTGAAACATGTGAGCCACAATCTTTCATAACAATGAGCACACCAACATTATCATCTTAGAACCAGACATAATACTTGAGGAATGTAGAAAAAAGCTCAAACACATTTGCCCCACCATAACCTCACAATACCTGTTATAGAAAAAACAACAAAGTCACCAACACAACACCTTAAGACATTCATTTATCAAAAACAAACTTTACCATATCACCCACAAACAAAACTGGTAGAGCTCAGCAGGGGTGCAACCACCCTCAAAAAATGGGGCTGGCACAATTCCAACATGTTTTCAAGTGGTGAAGTGGGGTTTTCGATTTTTCAATTAGTTTTCAAGTGGGAGTTTTGCCCACCTGCACCCCCTCCACTTTTTTTTAACAACCGCTTACTTTAGTAAGCTCTGAAAGCTATGCTTTGCGCCGCGGCGTTTTTCGACGTTGGTGGTTCGACGTTTCACGATCACGTCATGTGTCTCGTTGGTGGCATTGTTTCTGCAGCTTTAAGGGCTCGTTTCTGCTACAAGCGTGAAATGGAGCAATCTTTGTTTGCTTTATCGATTCTTTTACTTCGCTTAGCGCTCGCTTAGATTTTAAGCGCAAAAAGAAAAAATCAATAGAACAAATGAATTCGTTTCACGCTCGTAGTGGAAACGAGCCGTAAAAAGCTCAATATCTAAAAGCCAAGTAA
This sequence comes from Diplosoma virens, assembly GCA_963680785.1. NCBI lineage: Eukaryota > Metazoa > Chordata > Ascidiacea > Aplousobranchia > Didemnidae > Diplosoma > Diplosoma virens. Next base: position 7,833,825 of record OY796887.1, on the reverse strand, counting down.
TGCTGCAAATCATTCAAGTTAAGTTTTGTTTTTTCCATTAACTCTCTTAGTTATTCATTTCACAAAATTAATTTCGACAGGAATAACGTCAAAGAACTGTAGGGTGCCTAAAATTTTACAGAAACGCAATTTCAAGTTGCAGAAAACTTTTGTTTGTATAGACGTAATTTCAAGTTTGAATAATATAAACAATAAATTTTCGCAGATTTTTTGGGATTTAACGGTTTTGGTAATAACATTAAACTCAATATCACAGAAACATTAAAAGAATTTTTTTTTCTACCGTAATTGCTACTAAATCATAAAACCTTGGTTTTACATGTATATATATATGCATATTATATTTATTAAACACTACACTTTATTAATTGAAACCACAACAGTCTGTCTCATCTTATCGAATTGTCAGGTGGTTACTTATTCAAATAGAATTCTAATATACTTGCTCTAACCGCGTGTTATTGTGCACTGTACCGGCAAAGTGAAACATTACTGGATTATATATACATGTATATACACAGTATATATGGCCATCAGAATTTACCAGGATGTACGAGTATACTAGTCAAATTATTACGTCATAAAAATAGTTACAACTAGGGTAAACTACAGTACAAGTTTCAAGTTGAAGATTATTTAAAAGCTTGCTTCCACTACGAACTTGGAGAGAAGCAACCTTTCTTTTTTTTATTGATCTTTCAGCACTTGAAATCTAAGCGAGCGCTAAGCGAAGCAAAAAAAAATCAATTAAACAAAGAAATACTCCATTCCTTTAAGGTTGTAAGGTAAACTGTTATGTCACAATTACTAATTTGAGATCCTAAAATTCGACTTGTGTATGTGTTTTCCTATTTATCAAATAATGAAATTAAGCTATGACAAAATTACAGTATCCTTGATAAAGGTCCGTTTCCACTACGAGTGTGGAAAAGATTATTCTTTGTTTCATTGATTTTTTTGCTTTGCTCAGCGCTCGCTTCAGTTTTAAGTACAAAAAAATCAATAAAAGAAACAAAGAATGCTCTTTTTCACGCTCACGGTGGAAACGGGCCTAATTTTTTTGAAAGCAAACTATAACACAAAAGACGAGTATGATGTCATAATAAAAGCTAGGATTACTAGATATTTCAAAGACAAAAAAAACGGAATAAAATTACTGTTGTCCTGGCCTTAACAAGGCCATCCGGTGCCAGATCCAACACGCAAGCAGCAAATTCGACAAAAATCTCAGGGTTTTTAGTTTTTTTTTTTTTAAATGCCGTAAAATGTAAATAACGGGTTTTGCCATCATTTTGGAAATTAAAACTCATTCGCCGTGTTTCAATTAGGAAATTGGACAAGTTTTTTCTTCTATGTAGAAGTTAAAAACGGCAAACGCAATTATAGACCAAACTGTTGAACATACCACTTAAATTTTTTTGGACATCTTGCTGAAATCGCTTAAAATTTTGGCTATTTTGCTAAAAATTCAAACTTCTTTCGGCCTTTTCTTCAGTCAGAGATAGCCACAGCGTATCATCTGTCTCCAAACCGTCCTATTTTCAACGTCCGTCTCCTTTCCACCAACTTCCCCCATATCTTCTTTCATTACATCTAAAAATCTTCTCTTTGGTCTTCCTCTTTTCCTCTTTCTCGGTAACTCCATTTTCATCATCTTTCTTCCTACATATTCTTGGTCTCTTCTCATGACATGTCCATACCACCTCAGCCTGCCCTCCCTCATCTTTATTCCTCACCGTTCTACCTTAATGGTACCCCTGATGTACTCGTTTCTAATCTTGTCTTTTCTAGTCACCCCCATAGCAAACCTCAACATTTTCATCTCTGCAACTTCCATTTCTTCCACTTGTTTTGTCACGCTCTACCTACTTAGTACCGGAATAACTACAAGATACTAGAGGCGAACCCTACGTGAATATCGCAGAAAATCACCAGCCTGTTGAAAGGAGCTTATGCGAGTGTTAAACTGGCGGGTCCTAGCGATCTAGAAGGACAGACAGGTATTATAATCTGAATTAATTATATTGAAGAACGAAGACAAAAAGATTAAATGAAAATAAAAACAAGCGCCAAAATTATACACGAGATGCTACAATTTACCAATAGATTAAACACATACAAATTACCTAACCGAATGTGTTGTGATATTGTGCAATAGATGACGTAGTGTTTTTCTTAAACGCTCTAATCTTAATCAGCGCCTTCTGCTCAAACAATTATTGGACGCGCGCGTCTCCAGGCATAGTTGTTACTAGTTAAATATGCGCCTTTATTTTGGTTTAGCAGTCGGTTCAGAGTTATCAAGCTACTACAGCAAACGAACTAAAAGCATTCTTTTTCAATACGGTTGTTTTTTGGCTAAGTACTTTGTGAATATTTACTATTGTTTTTTTAATAAACCTGTGTATTCGTGCAAAGATACAACAGGCAAAAGTGGCGACGAGGATTCAAGAAACTCAACTGCGTCAAGAAAGAAAAAAGAAAATTTGTTGAATCTGCATTACAGCTTGAATTGTCGACAATGAGTGAAATTTCTGAACTGATTTTGTTGTTAAATAAGCAACACCAAGAGCAAATGGCAGTTTTACGCGACGAGCATCGCGAGCAGAATAAGCAATACCAAGAGCAGAACAAGCAACATCAAGAGCAAATGACAATGCTTCAAGAGCAGCTGAAAATTCTACAAAGCAGCTTGAACAACCCGCGAGAAAATGTTCCAACACCGATGGCAAGTTTTCAACCATTCGATTCCACATCTGAGTTATGGACTGATTATTTGGCAAGGTTCCGAACATTCGTCACTGCTAACTCTATTCGCGACAACAAGCAAGCACAAATTTTTCTTACCAACCAATCTAACTCCGTTTACAAAATGCTTAGCAACTTAGCGGCTCAGCAACAACCTATGAAAAGCATACATGAGCTAACGATGAATGATATTCAGACGTTTATGGCAGAGCAGTTTGACCCAAAACGATTTGTTGTCAGAGAACGTTTCAAGTTCTGGTCTGACATGAAACGCAAACCTGGCGAAACTATTCCTGAACTGGCAAGCAGAATACGACAAGATGCAGCTACGTGTGATTTTCAATCCATTAAAGATCCTTTAGATGAAGCCTTGCGAACTAAATTCATCTGTTCAGTAGACAACGAAGCAGTTTTGAAGACACTCTTCAAGCTCAAGGACGATGAACTGAAGTTTAGCAACGCCATCAGAGTGGCAAAGGAAACCGTACACGGTCAACCTTCTACGTCGGTGCAGAAAGTTTATCACGCAAAGTCCAAAACTTCCAAAACGCAAGAAAAGAAAACCGCCTGCTTCAGGTGTGGAAATTCTGGACATTTTAGCAAAGCTTGTCCCCACATTAAAGCTATTTGCAGCTTCTGCAAGAAAACAGGTCATCTGCAATCTGTATGCATGTCTCGACTAAGAAATAATAAGCTTGTGAAACAATTGGTGCACAAAGTACAATGTTCTGTTTCACCCATCTATCAAACTATTAGACTTAATGACCACAGAATTAAGTTTGAAATTGATAGCGGAGCCAGTGACACATTTTGCTGTGAAGCGACGTGGCAAACGCTGGGTAAACCCACTCTACAACCTGTATCAGTTCAATATCAAGTTGCTGAAGGTAGCCCGCTACCCGTCGTGGGACAATTCCAATCAACCGCAAGTATTGATGGAAAATCACCTGACGTGACCTTTCCTGTAATTGTCACTAAGGTGCCCAATCTAAATTTACTAGGTCGTCTGGCGATGATGAAGTTGAAACTCACCAACTTAACTGATCACTTAGCTGACACAAGTTTTGATGGGGAGGAGATGGAAGATGATGTCGATAGCGTTTGTTTAGTTCGAACAACCAGTCGTCAAATCAATCCTGACAATCCATTGCTTGTGGTCAGAGAGACTGCCAAGGATCCAATTCTTTCCCAACTAATGCGATTTGTGAAGGAAGGATGGCCGCATGCATTTTCGGAAGAGCTTAAAGACTTCAAAAAGTTGGAAAATTCATTGTCAACAGAGAATGGTTGCGTTTTTTACGGCTTACGGGTAATAATTCCTTCAACCCTACGTAATCATATTCTTAAATTATTACACCTTGGACATTTCGGCATGCAACGGATGAAACAACTTGCCAGGTCAACTGTCTATTGGCCAAGAATTGACTTTGACATCGAGAACTTATGTCGCAAATGCACTTCCTGTGGCCAATTTCAAAATAAGCCGGATAAACCTTCAATCCATCCGTGGATGATGCCAGAAAAACCATGGTCAAGACACCACTTGGACCATGCGATCAACTTTCTGGGAAGAAACTGGTTAGTCCTTGTAGACGCTTATTCAAAATATCCTTGCATTCATCCAACAACCTCAACGTCTTCGAAAAGTACTACTGCTATACTTGAACAAGAATTTGCTCATTTCGGATATCCCCACACGTTGGTGACCGATAATGCCACAACATTCATGTCTCAAGAGTTCCAAGCTTGGTGCAAACAACGAGGCATTGTACATCTCACCGGAGCACCTTATCATCCAGCAACAAACGGTGCTGCCGAGCGTTTGATACAATCGTTCAAACAGGCATTGAGAAAATCCTCGTTACCTCCAAAGGAAGCTTTGCAAGAATTTCTAATGCAATATAGAAGAATTCCTTTTGCATCGGGACTGTCACCAAGCGAATTGTTGAATGGAAGAAGAATTCGCACCAAAATTGACACTTTGGTTCCATCCATTCCGCATCTCCTGCAGGGAAGACAGTCAAGACAAGCGAGCAAGCATTCCAATGCTGAAGACTCGGAAGTGATTTCGAAAGTCGAGCATCATTACTCACTAGGAGACCCTTGTTACGCACTGTACTTCGGCCCTAGAAGAGATCGTGACCCACGATGGGTGCCTGCGATAGTTACGAAAGTCCATGGTACACGAAGCGTCAATGTACGAGTCATTCCTCGAGGACCAACTTGGAGACGACATCTTGATCAACTTCGACCTCGATACGGTTCGGATCAAGATGATGATCCCTGTGAAATCCCAGCGAGCGTTTTGTCTGCAGAAACACTTCCAGCCGGGACTGACCACGCATTAGTTCTTCTTCGATGAACCAACGCAACAATCCCGAGATTACCAACCGGAGACGAGTACGGGCGACACAATCTACGACGATCAGCGAGAACAAAGAGACCTCCAAAAAAAATATTGTTGCTAATATGTATATATATTTTTTTGTCGTAGTTTATTTGGGGAGGTGTTGTGATATTGTGCAATAGATGACGTAGTGTTTTTCTTAAACGCTCTAATCTTAATCAGCGCCTTCTGCTCAAACAATTATTGGACGCGCGCGTCTCCAGGCATAGTTGTTACTAGTTAAATATGCGCCTTTATTTTGGTTTAGCAGTCGGTTCAGAGTTATCAAGCTACTACAGCAAACGAACTAAAAGCATTCTTTTTCAATACGGTTGTTTTTTGGCTAAGTACTTTGTGAATATTTACTATTGTTTTTTTAATAAACCTGTGTATTCGTGCAAAGATACAACAGAATGTACAGAGCCGCAAAAGAATGTTATAAATTTTATACATTTTCCCGCTATTGCTTAATACCAACTTGCCGTCCCGACAGATACATTCACATACTCAAATATACACAGAATACGTTCGTCATCTCGAATCTGCCTTTATATCTGCATCTACAATTGAATCTGAATTATGTCTTCTCGTTGCCGCCCCGTATATTTTTAGTGATCACATGTGAAGGAACGCTCTATACCCGTTCTTTTTCAACAACGAGTACAAAGTCACTTCACCGCGTAAATCAGTAATCCAGACAACTGTCCAAGGCAACAACGGCAAATAGTCACAAATAAATTTTAAATAATCGCGTCAACGTTAATGCGATTTAAACAATTAATTTAAAAAGGTTACGATTTAAATAATTAATCCAAAAAGGTTTCGATTTAAACAATTAATCCAAAAAGGTTACTATTTGAATAATTAATTCAAAAAGGTGTCGATTTAAACACTTAATTTAAAAAGTTGCTATGTCTTTAATTGATAAAATTGAAATCGTAGCGTGACATGTTTCTTTGTGACTGTAACCGTCTCAAGTCTATACAGCATTGCTGGTCTCACCACTGAGCTGTACACTTTTCCTTTTACTCTAGCTGGTAACCTCCTGTCGCAGATTACTCCTGATACTTTTCTCCATCCGTTCCATCCTGCCTGCACTCTCCTCTTTACTTCCCTCTCACAACTACCACTTTCTTGCACCGTTGATCCCAAATACTTAAATTCCTTTACTCTTGGCACTTTGGTATCCTCCATCTTCACTGTTTCGTCATCATCTCCTCCACCTATGCAAAGATATTCCGTCTTTGACCTATTTATTTTTACTTTCCTTTTTTCCAATGCATACCTCCAGAATTTTAGTCTCTGCTCCACTTCTTTCCTGGTCTCTTTGCAAATCACAATATCATCAGCAAACAGCATTGTCCACAGAGGTTCTCTCTTTACTTCATCTGTTAACCTGTCCATTATCACTGCAAACAGGAACGGATTTAAGGCTGATTCCTGGTGCAGTCCAACTTTAACCTTAAAACTTTCTGTTGTTTGTACTGCACACCTCACCACTATTTTCCTTTCCTCGTACACATCCTGTACAAATTGCAGATACTTTTCCACTATTCCTGATATTCCCATACAGTACCACAGCTCTCTCTGCAGAACCTTGTCATTAGCTTTCTTTAGGTCTACAATACACAATGTAGCTCTCTTTGACCTTCCCTCTACTTTTCCATCAACATTCTTAAAGCAAACATGGCATCAGTGGTTCCCTTTCCTGGCATAAATCCATATTGCTATTTACTGATCTCTACTCCATCCCTTAGCCTGGCTTCAATAATTTTTTCCCATACCTTTATCATGTTGCTCATTAGCTTTATTTCTCTGTAGTTTCCACAGCACTGTGCATCCCCTTTGTTTTTATAGATTGGGATAAGCACACTCCATCTCCATTCTTCTGGCATCCATTTACCCACTAATAGTCAGTTGAACAGTCTCACATAAAATTTTTATCCGCATCTCTCCCAAACTTCTACTGGCACCTCATCTGGCCCAACCGCTTTACCTTTTTTCATTCTTCTTAATGCATACTTTATCTCTTCTTTACTGACGTAATTTACCTCTTTTTTAATTACTTCTGCTTCCTCTGTCCTAGGGTCTCTGTTATTTTCCTCGTTCATCAGTTTTTCAAAGTACTCCTTCCATCTCTTTAACACTGTCTCCGAATTTACCATAGCATTACCGTTTTTATCCTTCATAACCCTCACGTGCTGTACATCTTTCTCTGCTCTGTCTCTCTGCCTAGCCAATCTGTACAACTTCTTCTCACCTTTTTTGTTTCCAATCTAGCATACAAATTGTCATACGCACGTCCCTTCACCATTGAACTGTGTTCTTTGCCTTACTCTTCTTTTCTTTGTAGATTTTTTTAGTATTTTTATCTCTTATTTTGTCCCATGCTTTCTTTGCCTCTTTCTTTTCTTTTATCCCACTCATCAGGTAACCCATCCATAACTCCCAGAGTCCTGCTCACCTTTTGCCGAAACGCTTCTTGACAGCTTGTCTCCTTCAGTTTCCACCATCGTATCTTTGGCTTTACTTTCTCTGCTTTTTTCTTTTTCATCGTAAGAGCCATTTTGCATACCACCATACAATGCTGTTTTGCGACATACTCATTCACCATTATCATACAATCACACATTTTTTTCAAGTTCCTCCTTTTGCACATTACATAATCTACTTGGGTGCTTTTTCTGCCACTTTTATATGTCACCCTGTGTTCATCTTTCTTCTAAGTGTTGACAATCACCAAATTCCACCCTTTTTGCAAAATTCACAATCATTGATTCTTCCTTATTTCTTGTTCCAGCACTGTACGTCCTCATTATTTTCTCATCCTTTATGTTTCCTTTTCCCACATGTCCATTTAGGTCCACATCTAGAATTATCTTCTCCTGTTTTGATACACTTTCTATCAACCCATCCAGGTCTTCCCAAAATCATTTTTTTCCTCCATGCTGTTGTTAACCTGTGGAGCATACGCACTCACATATTTAGAATGAACTGTTTTACCTCAAGCTTCATGGCCATTAGTCTGTCTGACACCCTCTTCACCTACACGACACTTTCAACCAGCTTCTCCCTCACCACTATCCCTATCCCATTTTTCTTCCATCCACTTCATTGTAAAATAGTTTGCATCCACCTCCAATGTTCCTTGCTTTACTCCCTTTCCGCTTTGTTTCCTGTAGGCACAATATGTCTACTTCTTTGCTCCATCAAGTCTGCCAGCTCTCTTCCCCTTCCAGTCATTGTTCCAATATTTAAGGTACCCACCCTTGTGAGTGAGCATCTCCCTTTCCACACTTCCTGCTGCCTCTTCACTCACCTTCCTCCTCTCTTTCTCCTCTTGTTTTTACTATGTTCATCAGTAGCATAATTTCTACAGGTTCCCTGCTGTGTGACACCTGAGGTGGTCATTGGTAACCTGGGCCGCAACGGATTCGGTATGGATTCATGATTATAATGCATTTGTATGTTTTGGCAAAAATTTTTTATGCCAGATGCCCTTCCTGACACAACCCTCCCCATTTGTCTGGGCTTGGGACCAGCATCAAAAAACACAGGAATGTGCCTCCGATTGCTGGGTTTCTAAAATTGGTATAACCTGATAATCCAATTTGGTAAAATCTGATGGCTGGGTTGCTAAAAATTTGAACAATGTTTCAAAAAAAAACACTGAAAAGCATAGCAAAAAAGCACTCGTCTCTATTTTTAAAGAAAAAAAAAAAAGAAACCAATTAGTATAGTTAAATTGGCATGAAACATCACTTATTACATTAAAGTTTTATCTTGTTAAGTATCAGCACGCAAAGGGGACTGACATTACATGAAACGAGGGATGACAAAAATGTTTAAAAGGGGGCTGACATGACCTCCAAATCAGCCCCTGATTGCACCACTTAGAGCCAACAAATCACCACTCTTGCAAACTATCTATATAAAGTGAATCCAGATACTAACATGCCACAATACCCTCTAAGCTTTGATACACATACAATTTAGGATTGAGTTGAAAATAAATTTTTCTGGGTCTGGATACTTGGCAAATGCTATGAAACCCACTTAAAAATTATTTTCAACTTGTAGCTCACATTGGTGACCTTGCTACCCCCCAAAATTGTAGTGACACTGCACCAAATTCAGAAATTTCTTATAACTTCAAACCTACTGGGTCTAAAATGTTGATTTCAGTGTCAAATGATGCAGAATACACGAGTTTTTATTTATAATCAGCACAATATGAAGGATTTGAGTATAAAATATTAAAAAACAAGTATTAAAATCAGTAAAAAAATTTATAGTTAGAGTTAAATTTTTCATCATTTGCTGGGATTAAATTCTTAGTTATATTAAATCATCATGAATGTTTTATCCAATAAGAGATTTAGATGCTTCAGTTGCAAGTTTTACAGGGCATTCAACATCTTGGTTGTGGAAAGAATGTAACAAATGTAAAGGTCTGAAATCTTTCAGTCGAGACATCATCATAAAAATCTTTTATCTAATTACCGCTGATTCATTTCTGTTTTGGTATGATAAGTCAGTTGTTTCATAGTAAACTTTTGTATTAAGATTGATTTTTGGCACAAAGAAATGCCAAAAGTTTGTTGCTTTTTCTGCGTTAGATGATCTCTGAGATTCATTTTGTATTGTTATTATTTTTTCAACTGCAATTTTTCTGATACTTTCAACATTGCAATAAGAACATTTTCTGGATGAGAATAAAATGCATTTTTTTTCAATACTTTCAAAGCTATTTCGTTTAAGCTGTCATCAAAAAAATTGCTGTTGGTTTGATTAAATTAAAAAAATGTTTTGAGCCATCACATCAATCTGCTTCTAAGTTTACTCTTAAACCATGTTGAAAAATAAAGCTTCAGGCAAAATGCAGCAAGAATGGTTCTTTTAAGATGTGCAATATCTTAAAATTCTACAAGAAAGAGTCAACAACCTTGAGAAAACCATTGGGCCATCTTTGAGTTGTGCCAAATCATAATCCATTTTCCAGGATATGATGATTAACAAAATCTAATAGGCATAACATTGATATGAGTTCAAATCATCAATGATGTCAGCTATTGTTAGGAAACTAAGAATTAGTTATGGCTTCAAATCTTCCACACTGAGACAGTGTGCTTGATTCGTTTTTCAATTAGTCAAAAAAAGGCATCTGTTGATACTGTTGGCCCATTGACAACAGTAAATATGTGCTGCCAAGGCAATACATTTAAATGGAGCAAACAGATGGACCACTGCACAAGTTTTTCAATAGGTTCTTTTTGTTTTTTTATAAAACCATGCACCATTCATAACAGCAACATCATCAGCTAGAACAAGATTAACTTTTGACTCCAATGACTTACTCTTGATGTAATGAAAAATAGCTTTCGAAATTGTTTTTCTTCAGCCATTGTTGAATATTGCACAAGTCAAATAAATAGCTCTGGTTTACCTACTATAATATAGTGTCATTTAATAAATACTTTTCTTTAAAATTTATTTATTATCTGTTCTTGCAATTACAAGTAATATAGCTTATTTTTATTCTTACAGTAAATATAGCTTTACAACAAGGTCACAGACCTAAGCGTTTTCTTCAAACTGTTTTTTAGATTTGTTTTATGATCAGCTGTAATGCAGTTACTGGTTTTAACATCAGAAATTTAAAGCAATTATAAAAGCATGATGTCCTGCTTTATCGTTTATTTAAATTTACAGTTGAATCAACTTTTTCATTATCAACATACAGCTGGCACAAGCAAATACACTGCAAAAATGAAGTTTTTGATGCTACGCATACTGGAAGCCTGGCTATTTTTTCAATAAAATACAGTTTTTGAGATTTATTTCTTTTAATGCTGCAGATGGAAAAGAAAACTCAATAAGCCAGATAGAAACTTATGTCTTTTGCATCATTTGAAACCAAAATCAACATTCTACCTCCAATAGTTTGGAGTTACAAAAAGTTTATGAAAGTTGGGAAGCATTACCATAATTTTTTTTGGGGGGAGGGGAGCAGCACAGCCACCAATGTGAGCTACAAGTTGAAAATAGTTTTAAAATAAGTTTCATATCATTTTTCATGTAGGCCTATTCATCCCATCAAATGATGAAAAAATTCGACTCTTAACATCAATTTTTCTTCTAATTTTAATACTTATTTTTAAATATTTTATACTCAAATCCTTCATATTGTGCTGATTCTACAGATAAAGACATCTTTCACCACTGTTTTTGACACTCCTATAAAAATAATTAAATAATCTTTAAATAGTTTCGATTAATTGGTCTTGAAGTGACATTACACTAGAAATACTGTTCATTTGTAAGCAAAAAAACAATTTTTTTAGTATAAGTTGCTTTCTGTTACAGATAGAGAAAAAACTCATCTATTCTGCATCATTTGACACCAAATTCAACATTCTAGACCCAGTAGTTTTGAAGTTATAAGAAATTTCTGAATTTGGGGTGGCATCGCTACAATTTTGGGGGGTAGCATGGCCACCAATGTGAGCTACAAGTTGAAAATAGCTTTAAAGTGAATTTTATCACATTTGCCAAGTGACAAGACCTCAGAAAAATTTAATTTTAAATTAGATTTTTTCATTCCACCCTAACATACATGAAACTAATTACCTCTTTAACTGTTGTCAAGTACCAACACAACCATAACACCACTAGTCTGTGGAAAAAGTCTTTAGAATTAGCAGAGATAATCATAGATAGCTTTGCACGAGTGGAAATCTAGATAGGCTTCTTTAAAGGGTAAAGAGCAATGTTCCCTGTAAGCTGTGCACATGTGCAGGTGTACACAAGGAAAAAATGTGCACACAGTTGTAATGTTTCAGCACACAAAGAGAAAATGTCAGCATTTAAAAATTTTGAAAAATCATAGTTCCGTGTTTCAGTGTGCTGCTTAACAACAAAATTATGAGTTGAGTTATGACAGAAAACAGGATTTTAATCATTCCCAGGTTTTCTTGTATTATGTTCATTCTTGTGCCCACAGTGCACACAATTATTATTTGTTTGTCATTTTTTGAACAACACCAAAAAATTGCACACAGAGACTTTGAAAAATTAGAGGAAACATTTGTTAGAGATAGCTAATCAAGATATTTTTGGAGGAGGGGCAACAACAACAACACTGTTTCAAGGTTTTTTCAAAAAATATATAAATAATTATATTGAACTCAATACACAAACAGCTTAATATATTCTAAGAAAAATAAAAACAATTTTCTCACAATGGATATTTATTTTTGTTCGACAAGCATACCAAGAAAGACCATAAAATTACAAAGATGTGAAAACAAAAAAAAGTCTGGTTCTATTATTGGGACTTGTTAAAATTGGGGGCTTAAAAATCTCTTGGCTAAGAAAAAGGGCAACAAAAAATTAGTGCCAAAACATTGGCACCAAATAGTATTTCTGAACATAATATGATTTATTGAGACTTTTTTAATATAACAACCAGCAGGTACAAGACTAAGATCTTGGGAAAAATGCAACAACAAATAAGAACTGAGAGAAGAAATAATAATCTACAGCTAACAAATAAAAACAAAGAACAACTGGCTCACTCTATTAGAAACATAAAAGAATTGATACAGCTGAGGTGAGATCCCAAACTTATTTGCATCAGCTGCTAACTATATTGACATTAAAGCAGTCAGATAAAGCATGGCTGAGAGAAATCAGCAAAAACATTTTAAATAAAAAATTGTGTGAATTTTTATAGAACGCTTTTGAAAAGTAAGAATTCAAAAAATATGACTGCCATGCTTAAGATGAAGCTATCTGCTTAGACAAGAAAATACTCATATCCACACTCAATCCACATTTAAATCCAAACTGATGATCACTAGCAGAAAAAAAAGCTGTGCATATATATAAAATGTAATGTTCAAACAGTATAAAAATAGATGCCACTGGCCTGTAGTTACTTCATTAAAAGTATCATTATTTTTATATTTAAGAATTGGAACAATGTCAGTTATCAGACATTTGTCAAGAAAAAAATCATGATTAACACCAGGGCTGGGAAGTAGGAGTACGGAGTAAAAGGAATCAGATTTTTTCCAAGGAGTAAGAGTAACAAAAAATATTCATTACTCTTTACTCCTCTACCACATTATTAGTTTGCCATACTGTCTGGAATTTTTAAAACATTGTAATTGAAAAACCGAGAGTGATTCTAAGTGAAAATCTTTTTTTTTAGATAACTTTATGCTTTTTTCACGAAATCGGAAGAAGTTAAGACTGATACCAAGTGAAGACCTTTTTTTAGACAGCACCATGATTTTCCACAAACATCGAAAAACCTGAGACTGATTCTAAGTGGAGAAAATTAAAACAATACTTACTCTGAAGTACAATTAAAACATTTTACTCCGGAGTAGGAATAGAAGTAAGAGTAAAAATCACCACTACTCATCAGCCCTGATTAACACACATGTTAAAGAATATGTTCTATAGTAAATACAAACAATTTAATTCAACTATGTAGAAATTGATCAAACTCATTTGATTTGATTGATCAAACTCATAACAATTATTGTTATTTTTAGTAAAAAATATAGGCTATTCTTTCTTAAAAGAAAATAAATACTATTGAAAATATAGCAGGAAAATTTAAGGTTTTCAAATGAAAATAGCCAAAAGAAGTAGCTAAAGATTAAGGCTAAAATTTTATAATGCTTGTTGTAAACTTATAACATATCAATTTTTCGTAGTATAAGTAGTCAAAATATAGCTAGGCACTAAAAGCCTGTATCCAATAGTGTTAGTACTCATCAGGGCAATGCAACATGATACTCCTGTTAAAAAATTTAGCATTAAGAATAATTTTCAACCTTTTCTGAAAAAGTTTGGTTTTAGAATATTTTTAAAGAAACAACCAATAATAGCTTTTGATTTCGATAATTGCAATTTGGCTTTTTGTGAATGCTCTTGGTCTAAAACTATTTAATCAAAAGTTAAAAGAACAATACATTCTGATCACAACACTAAATTCAAACTACTTATCTTGCAACTGCAATGTTTTTTCATTACTTCTAGCAATTTTACTTACTCTTTTTTACTTTCTGAAAAACAGAAAAGTTATCTTTTAGCTAAATCAAACTTAGCACAATATCAACTAAAAGACATTTATTTACTTTTGCATAGGCTATGTATAAAGCAAGATACAGGTTGAACCTCCTTAATTGGGTATTCTTTCATCCGGCAACACCTGTAATCCGGTAAGAATTTTTGAATTGGCCGGGCCGCCGGAGTAATTTGCCGAATTGCCGCTGGAACCCGGCGACGCAGTACTGTGATTTTGGATTCTGAGTTAGTACCGCTCATTACAAGCACCACTCCACCAAGTTCATGAGCATTTTTTCTTTAATATTGTCTTGCTGTAAAAATAAATCCATAAGTATTCTTTCAACCTGTTTTTCTATATACTTCTGTATGTATATTTTCATGTAGTACAACTATCATATATCAAAACAATGTTACAGCTACACTTGTACAGCATAATACAGGGTAAGCGCATGTATATAGAGGGTGTTTTGGGGACTACCTATAGTTTAGGTCCGGCAAGTCTATGGTCCAGTGATTGCCGGGATTGGGGAAGTTCAACCTGTACTGATTTAAAAAGGTTCCAAATCCTTAAATAATATTAATTTACCAAAATACTGACTTATAGGGCTTGGGAGTCGGAGTCGGACCAATTTAAGTCTGGAAGGAATCAGAGTCAATAAAAATCTACTGATTCCGACTCCTCAAAATATGTATATATACATATAAAATCACCGAGACAAAGACTTCAATCACCGAGACAAAGCAAACGCCACAGAACTCTCCAAAACAATATGGAAATATAGAGATAAAGGAATCAAACCGCGAATAACTTGGTCAATTGTCTGCAAATCATTTGCATACACCAGCGGGGCCAAACGTTGCAACCTCTGTTTAGCAGAGAAACTCGCCATCTTGCAAGCCGACCAGCGCGCGCTCTTGAACAAGCGATCCGAGTTTGTCTCCAAATGCCGACACCGGAACAAATTTAAACTAAAAGTTTAGCCTGATTTAATATTTCTTTAAAAAAATTTTTCCAAAATTTTATTTAATTTTAATCTGATTTTCCGAACTTTAAAAATTTTTAAATTGCAATCCTTTACCCCCTACCCCCCCATTTACGCCGTATCTACTCATTGTTGTCGTGTTCCCACTATATCTATTCTTGCACCCCCCTGATCTCTCTATATCCATTTCCTCGCTGTCCGTTCACGCCTCGCTACTTCCTTCCTTTACAATGTTCTTTCTCTCCCACTATCTACCGCGCATCTGCAATTTGATCGCCAGTCAGTTTTTGCAGCGTCAGATACGTAGATGAAAATGTTTAGTTTGCTTACAAAATTCTGAATTTTGAGTCTTAAGGCCCGTTTTCACTACGAGCGTAGAAAAGAGCATTCTTTGTTTCTTTTATTGATCTTCGATTGAAGCGAACGGTTAAAATTGAAGCGAGCGCAAAAAAAATCAATAAACAAAGAATGCTTTTTACCACGCTCGTAGTGGAAACGGGCCTTTACAACTTTAAATTTCCTAGCTTGCTTACTCGAAAATATTTTTAAACTTTTTAAACTTTTAAAATTTAAAAATTAAAAATTTTATTTTATTTTATTCGTTAATTTATGTTTACTTTATCCGTGATATTATTACTTTTGGCTCTTTACTATAATAATTGGTCTTTTTGTGCATTTTTTTTGTGCGTTTTTTTCTTAACTATATACTTTTCGTCTGCGTTTAAAATCACCTCCTGATGAGCCGAAAAGGCGAAACAGACTGTTGAGGTTTCAATAAAAATCTCTTTTGTGGCTTCTGTAATTTAATATATATACATATATACATAGATAATTAACTTACAGACCACAAAATTTTTTAATTTAACATTAATTTTATTTGCCCCAACAGACTGTTTCGCCTGACTGGGCTCGTCAGGGGGCGGTTAAAAATCTGAAAAACAAAATAAATAAATAAATAAAAAAAAAAAAAATACAGTTTAAACGAAGCGCTTGAATTCCGGCGAAAATGCGTAAAACAACAACAAGAAAAAACAAGAGAAAAACTACGGTTGTAAGGTTAATCGATAAATGAATTTTATTGCCAAAGAAAAAGTGTTTTTTACGTAGCTTGCTCTATTGTTTGAAAATAAAGGGTAAATATAAAAAGTTTGCATTAAAAATGCGTTAAAATTAAATTAAATAGTCTGCACATTGAAAATACGATAAAAAGATGCTAAAGAAATGCGTTTAAAATGACAATTATTAGGATATGAATTAAAAATAAAACAGTAAATTTTTTTACAGGGTATAATTTAAGAATATTTTTAGTTCGATGAGTATGTAGTGTAAGAGATGGATTGATTTATTTGTTGATCAAGTAAGTGGACAAAGGTGCGATGTAAAAATAAGGTAAACCGAGTTTGTAAATATATTTATTAACTGTCAGCGTAATTAAAACTTCGTAATTTAAATTAACTTCGATGTCGACATTTTGAGACCAACTCCGAGCGTTTATTTAGTAATTTATTTGGGTCAGCCTGGAATGTTTGTAATTTTTCTGATAAGCATAAGTTGCATGTTTTTGAACCACATTGGTATGGAGTTGCGTGTTGCACAATTTTCCATCTTATTTCTGGCGATAGTCCTGATTGTTTTAATTTCCAAACGGCTTTAGATAGTTCGGTCGAGTTAATTTTTCTACTGTCTTTAAAAGATTGGTTATGGGTATTGTATCGGAGTTTAAATGATGTTTCGCAGCTGCCGTAATAAAACTTGTCAGTTTCATCAGTTTTTAGGGAGGCTTTATAAACTACTGAGTTTCTGCAACATTTTCCGTTAAGTGGGCAGTTTTTATCTGATCTGCAATTGCATTGTTTGGCGTCTACTTTGTTGTCCGAGTTGTTTAAACGTTAAGTGTTTTGCTTATTTATCATAAATTTCATATTTGGCATGCAACTATAGCTCAGTTTTATGTTGTTTTTGTTAAAAATTTTGTGGTATTTATTGCTTCGTGGAAAGTGTTTATTGAGAAGGGTAAAAAATTCTTTGCCAATATTAGTGGTGACTTCATCATTGAAAGGAGGGTTGAACCAAATAATCTTTCTTGTTCTGTTTCTTGATCGGTTTTTTGAGGTTGAGTTGAATTGATCTGTTTGTTTTGGTTCTTCTTTTACATAAGTTAATTTTTCTCTGTATCCGCTTTTTTCAAGGGCTAGTTGATATTCTGGGATTGTTTTATCAAATTCTTGTAAGCTGTATGGATTTTTAGATAAGCGTGATGATATCATTTTGGGTAATTGTTTTTTTATATTGGGGGGGTGATTCGATTTTGCATTTATATAAAGGGGTATGTCTCCGGGTTTGCGGTATGGCCAGTATTTACCTCTAGTTAAATTTAGGGTGATATCTAAAAAATCAGTTTGTAAAAGATTGGATTCTGTTGTTATCTTGAGACCGTTGTTTTGAAAAATTGATGATATGATTTTCTTGATTCTTTCGATGACTGGTCCTGATTTACTGTTTATTACTGCCAGGCCATCGTCACTGTATAGTCCCAGGTGTTGATTTTTTATGGTTTTATTAAGTTCGTGTAAAAGATACAGTCCAACTAATTCACATATTTCTGCCCCATTGTATGAGCCCATTGTTACGTCAAAAAAGTTGCCGTTTTTCTTTGTCCACGTATTTAAAAAATACGTGTTTAAAAAGTTTAATACGTGGACAAAGAAAAACGGCAACTTTTTTGACGTAACAATGGGCTCATACGATGGGGCAGAAATATGTGAATTCAATGTTATAATCTCATTTAATATCAAAAGCTAATCTGTAAACTATACTACGAAGAAGAATGTTTAGTATGCAGTATGCTTGCTTGCTATCAATTCGATTAACTTTTTTGCCCTACTCCGTGTTGACTTCGTGATAGGAAAAAGCGGAGTTATCAATCCCGTAGTTACTATCCCTAATTAATACATATATATATATATATATTTATAATGAGTGGTGGGATTTAGCCGGTTCGCACCGGTTCTATAGAACCTTCTCACGGAATTTTATGAGATCAGCGAACCGGTTCGATTACTGGTTACTGTCAATGGATTTTTGCATCTTATCTGACACACCGATTTTTGAGATCAAGTAGCTCACGTGTTTTTTTTCAAAATGTGCAATGGTCAAGTTCGCACATAACAGTTATACATTGTGTTAATTTTTATAATTGTAGTAATTTTCCTTTTGTGATTGTTTGTCTGAAAACTGAATTGTTGCGTTATACGTACAAGTCATGAGACGACTGCTGCTTTTTAGTGAGGCTGTAAGCAGTGATGGGATTGAGCCGGTTCTCACCATTCGCATGAACCTGGGGTTGCATCCTGTTCTTGCAACCAGGGCTGGGGAGCCGGAGCCGGAGCGCGGAGCCATGGAGCCAGCCAATTTTGGAGGAGCCGGAGCTGGAGCCGGAGCCTTTTTAAATATTTCTGCGGAGTCAGAGCTGGAGCCATAAAAATTTTATTGGCTCCGGCTCCAGTAATGGTTCATAGGATCAACTTCATAGAATAAAATTGACTGTTTTGGATTTTTAAACATTAATATAAAAATAAATTTTGTGTTATACAGATATCTTTCTTTTCATTTATTAAGCAAAAACATCTCTACAGCCTATTTTATCTGATTAAGAAATTAAGAAATAGATGAAACAGGCTGTCGGGTTGTTTTTTAATAAATGAAAAATCATTGCATTTGTTCCGACTTTCATTAAGCGCTCTACAAAAACACGTCGATTAATTTTTCCTAATTTATATTGCTGAAGTTTCATATAATATTACAATATATATATATATATATATATATATGCAAAGTATGTAGAGAGAGAGAGAGAGAGAGAGAGAGAGAGAGAGCAAAAGTGAATCGATCTTCATTGCAAAGTGCTCAAAGAAAAGATCAGAGCAATTTCGTACAAAATTTATTTAAACTCTATTTTAAAAAATCTCAACAGTCTATTTCATCCAATAAAATCAGTTTTTTTTATTCATATTAAGGTAAGAGAAGGGAGTCAGGTCATCTTAATATGAATGCATAACCTGAGTTATTATTTCCTATATGACATTGGCATCACAGGAATTGAATTATTTGCTTGATTAGTTTAACAAATTATTCTTAACAAAAAAATCTCAGCTGAATAGTACTCTGCTCTATAAACTTTCGTTTGTTCAACTTCTTCAAATAAATATAAATAAAAAAGAAACAGATGATGATTGAACGTAAAAAATTTTTGATATTAAAAGATATTAAAATGAATAACAAGAATAAAACCTGTCCTTCATCAGCTGTTTAATTAGCTGTTTTTATTTATAGTTATCTGAAAAAATTGAATAAAAAAAGCATATAGAGTCAAATGGTATTTAGCTAAGATTTTTTGTTTAGAACAATTTTTTAAAATAATTTTCTAAGTTTATGTATCCTACAATAAATATACCACTCTTTGCAAGTTTGGACCTGTTTTACTTTTTGACAGTTTTGAATTATTTTTGTAGTTTAACAAACTATATATTTTGAAGCATAAAATTTAAAATCTTAAATAATATTTCTATTATTAAAAATAGTTTAAAATTTTGAAACAACATCTTATAAATTATGTTTCGCAGAACTACGTATTATTTATCGGATAAGATTGACTTATCGTACTATGTTTCTTAATGATGTTATGAAAACATGAACTATGTTTACAAATGATTATAGCCTATTCTTTATTTTTCCTGTAAACACAGAAAGATTCAATGGAATGAAACAGACTGTTTTGGTTTTTTAAAAAGTAGTTAAATAAATTTTGTATCAAATAGAATCTTTCTAATTGAATAAGGATCAAGATTCTATTTAAATAAAAAACCAACAGATGTTTGTGGTTTTTTCAAAACAGTGGTTAAACAAATTTTGTATTAAAATATTGCTCTTATTATTTGCACTCTGCGAGGACGATTGATTCACTTTTTAATATACATATAATCTTTAATTTACAATGGCTAATAGTGAACAATTTGAAACAATTAAGGAAGAGGCACTGTATATCAATTATGCAACTAATTAAACTAGGTGCTTTTTAAAAAAATTGTTAGCCTCCAACTGTATAAAAAACAAGGTAAATTCTGACTAAGAAGAATCGGAATCGAAAAATGTTGTTGATATCGGCATTGGAGTCAAAAAAAAATTGGCATCATCCCATCACTAATTTAAACACTCAATGATTAAGAGTAAATAAATATCAAAATTTAATATGACTAAAACATAATGTAGCCGTGAGAATTGGATAACTTAAATTTTTTATTTGGTTCAATTTTCGCATGATTGTTACGTCATAAATTTATCTCTTAAAATTGTAGAGTGAAGATTTGGCTCACTCAATCTTATTTATTGCCTTAATGTTTCGTCACAAACGTTCTCGCTTATTTCCTCATGCGCTAAATCTCTTGGGAGTTTTCGTTTTCGGGCACATGTGCTTTTAAAGTTTTCCACTAAAAAATAAAGTTTGGCTATTTGACAGTGCGGAATTTGCAGTTCATAATAGTTACGATTTAACTTTTTCAATGTTTAGATAACGCCACAATTGATTTTCATTTAGTTATATTTCGTGGTACTCGCTTTCAGATTTCATTAATATAATTATAAAGATCAGAAGTCGTGATTCTTGTTAGAATAGAATAGTTTAAAAAAATTTAAACGCAAAAAAGATTTAAACACTAAATGATAATGTTGATATTATGATATTATATTATATATTGATATTATATTTAAATACTAAATGATAATTGTTTAATAAAGAGTTGGAGAGCCGGAGCGGAGCTAGTGGATAAGTGCTTGATAGCTGGATAGAGCTGGACCCGGAGCTAGTGCTCTTCTACAGTGGCTCCCCAGACCTGCTTGCAACTACTTTAATCTCAAGAATAGGTTGTTAGATAGTTTGGTTTTAAAAAATGTGATAGTGAAAGAAGCTGCTGTTAGCAAGTCCTGGAGTGAGAGAACCTGTTCCTAAAAAAAATAAATTTTACCACTAGCTGTTAGGATAATTGTGCTATTGAATTGCGTTTTTTTTATAGATTATAGCCCTAAAATGAAAAGACAAAGAAATATACTAAATTTCTTGCGTAAAATCCCAAGAACTGAAAGCTCGGTGGAAGAAGCAACTGAGATTGCAACAGATGATATACATCCATCTTTTATGAATAATGCTAATGCAACGTCTGCTTCTGATATGTCTACTGTTAATACTGTATCACAGGTAGATCAGACAGATGTAACGGCTACATCTGATAAGTGTATTGCAACTACTGTATCACCTGGAGATCAGACAGATGCAGCAGCATCTCTGCCAGACTGCTGGAATACAATGCAATACGAGAATTTTCTAAAAAAATACGATGGTTTGATTGCTCGTAACAGGAAACTTGGCTGTGATCATTGTGCCAAATATGACTCTATGAACATAAAAGGAATTCGAGTTTCAACTGAATGGGCAAACTGCAGAGTCGAAGGCTCAGGAAAGACTAGAACCGTTATGCAAGCGTCTCTCAGGAAAAAAATGAAGGAACACTTTTCATCAAAGGCACATAAGCTATGTGTAAAGCAAGAAGAGTATTATGCATGTGATGCAATTACGAAAAGCATTGATAAAATGAATGAGAGATATATTGCCTCGACTTGCAGAGTTTTCAATACAGTCTACAGTTTGGCAAAAAGATGCAGGCCATTTTCCGATATTAAAGATGAGATTGAACTTCAAATAAGAAATGGAGTTGATATGGGTGTTGGACTTCATTCTCGGAAAACTGCAGTAAAAATAATTGATCACATTGCAAAGGATATCAAGAGTGAAATATTTACCAAAATCATTGCACAAAACCTAAAAATTTGTGTCATCGTAGATGAAGCATCAACCATATCTAATAAACCAGTTCTTTTAATTTTTTTGAAGATTGAAGATTGTGATGTCTCATTAATAATTTTCTTTGATTTGGTTGAATTGGAAGGACAAGGAGCTGAGCAAATATACGCGTCTCTGTTAAAGAGTTTGTATGATGGGGGGTTTGATAATGAATATTTGAGTAACAATTTGATCGCTTTCTGTTCTGATGGAGCAAGTGTAATGCTTGGTCGCAATTACGGGGCAGGCACTAGACTTAAAAATGATTATCCTAACATAATTCTTTGGCATTGCTTAAATCATCGTTTGCAACTTATTTTGGACGATTCTGTTAATGATATAAAACAGGTCAATCGTTTCAAAATATTTATGGATAAAATTTACACAATTTTTCACCTATCAAACAAAAACCAAATGCAACTTTTCAAAATTTCAGAAATGCTTGGGCTACAAATTTTGAAGATAGGTAGAGTTCTAGGACCAAGGTGGGCTGCTTTCAGTCTAAGATCTGCGCTTGCTGTGTGGCGTGCATATCCAGCATTGTACAAATATTTTTCTAGTGAAGCAAAACATTCAGGTATGGCTGCACGTCTTTCCAACAGGTATTTCTTGGAGAATTTGGCACTAATGATAGATATACTTCAAGAAATTTCCTTACTATCTGATGCTCTTCAAGCCAGAAATTTAACACTGACAAAAGTTGAGCAGCTAGTAAAAAGGACCATTAAGGTATTTGAAATGCTTAAAGAAAGCAAGGGAACCTATGAAAAAACAATCGATGATATTGCTGCTTCAGAATCTTTTAAAGATATTCACTTTGTTGAAAATAACAAAGTCGTTAGCCTTCCTCGTCAAAAGCTACTTGAAGCAGTAACAGAAAATATGAAAAAGAGGCTGGTGAACTGTGACAATTTAATATCAAAAAACAATGAACAAGATAATGTATTTCAAGATCTGATTAATTTTCTTGATCCGAATTCTTGGAATATTGAGGAAGTAGTTGTACCTTGGTTATCTGCAGAAAAAAAGCTGAGGAAATTCAATAAAGTTTTTCATCATGAAATCAGTATCAATGAATTTCGAGACTATGTGGAAAATGTCTTGCAAAATTGTGGCAACCTTGCAAAGGCTGAGGTTCCTTCAAGTGTACAGAAAGCTAAAAATATTATCAGTGCTATTGCTGTTAGTTCTGCAGAGGCAGAAAGAGGGTTTTCAAAAATGAATATCATATATTCAGATAAATGGAGTCGCCTTAATGTTGAGAATGTAGCTAATCTTATGATAATTAATCTGATTGGTCTCCCGTTTAGCTCATGGGACCCCACTCCTTCGGTCAAGAAATGGCTTAGAAGAAACCACTCTGCTGATGACAGCAGGATAAAAAAAAGACAGATAAAGAAATTGATGACAATTAGGTCGCCATTTGAAAATATTTGATGTAAAATTGCAAAATTTGAGTTTAATTTCAGTAAACTTTTTTTCTTTGATAAAGATTTCTTGTGTTTATTTTTTATAGAATAACAGCATTTTTATAGATTATAGAATATCAACATTTAAGCATGTGTTTTCAGTAGATCATACACCTTCAGGTTTTTAAGTTCATTATCAACAAGTATATGATATATACAGCAATACAGACAATCCTCAACAACATCAAAAATTTCGATGCTAATTTTGACATAATGATGCTTACTTAACCATTATTTTGAAATGTTAATTAGGAAGTTATTAAAAATAATAAGTTTATTTGCTAAAAAAATATGACTTTTTGTAACAGAACTGGCTGAAAAATATGACTTTTGTGATGGAACCGGCTGACAAAAAATTTGAATCCCACCACCGTTTATAATCAATAACTATTTCTGATTATTCTTGATTCTATTATTGAATATTTTAGAATTTGTTGTGCAACAGTTAAAGGCTTAGAGCAGGCAGAGAGTCAGAGCTGAACAATTAACATCCACTAGACCAGCGGTTCCCAAACTTTTTTTCACGGCGCCCTTTGAAAACTTAACAATACTTGCGGTGCCGTAATGAAAAAAAGGTCTTCAGTTCAATTACTTCTTTGAGTACCTTTTTTTTCTCCGAAACTTATATTGTTCTCTAAAAAAAAAAAAAGGTCTTCACTTTAATTTCATCTCTAATTTCCCTATTTTTCTCTCAAAATCAGGGTGTTCTCTAAAAAAAAAATCTTCACTTCGATTTCATCTCTGATTTCCCTACTTTTCTCTCAAAAAAAAAAGGTCTTCAATCAGAATCGTTCTCTTAAGAAACATCTGCAACCAATTCAAAACTGTACGTGCTGCTTTCGCGGGGGGACTGCCTTATTCGCCTCACCCAATATCCACCACTGCTCACACGGCTTTCATTCCGCGCACACTAAGGAAGCTCTTAGAGAGAACGTTGCTGCTAGCAACTTTCACACTGCAACTATTGTGAGAAAAAGCAGTAAGTACAACAACTTTGAGAGAAAAGCAGTAAGTACAATCTGCTTTTGTATTGCAGTTACATTGTGTCAAATTATTCCAGTTAAGCAGAACGAAAAGGCTATTTTAAGAAGCAGATTCTGTAGCGTAAGCTAAGATCTTAAATGTCTATTATATCAGACCTTTCATTGGAAGTTGCTAGTCTGCTAATCATATTTACAAATTTATTGTGATCCAAACCTATAATTCCATTTGTATTTAATATGACTTAGCCAGACAATAATTTTATAATTTGCAAGCAATAAAAATAATTTTTATTTGAAGGCCTATATGGTTTTGCATAAATATTCACCGCAAGTTTTAGAAACTGGTTCTTATTTGTCCCTTTCAAGTTTGTTTTGTCTTTTTGTTTGTTTGTCTGTGTTTTATTATTTTTACGGTGCAGTAACCATGCTTTGTTATATAATGACTTTGTTATATCTATACAATGTATTGTTTGCATGTCCTACAACGTATATCGTTTTTTACTGCTTCCTTTTTTTCAGCTTTTATTGTGTTTTTGTGGTTTGATTTGTGCTTTTGCGGCTGAGAAATAAAAAAACATACATACATACATACAACAACTTTAGATGCTTTCGCGGCGCACAGATTGGGAACCACTGCACTAGACTGTTGAGTGTGTTTTGCCAGTTTTAAAATTTCAGTTAACTTTGTGCTGTCAGAGAGTGAGGTTGTGCAGTGTCTAAAGCTCTGACAAACAAATATTTTAGTCTGCGGTATCTATTTATAGTAGTTAATAATAGTACACATATAATATAAATTTGTAGCAGTTAGAGTTTATATATATATCTAGCTACATGTAAATTTCACAAACTTTTACAGATCTTCTTTATTTTTAAAACCAACAATACCAGAACTTTTCTACATGTGTTTTTTTACAACGCAAGACTCTCTCGTTTTCTATCCAAAAAGAAAAAAATGAATAGACGAACAGAATCTGTACAGGATTGCGCTGTGATATCCTGCATTGGTATGGCCTCCGGCCAACGCGTAAATCTGTCTACAACTGTCAGTAAATATTTGTAACAAGAAGAATCGGGAAAAGGACCGATGATATCGACGTGTACATGTGAAAATCTGGCATTTGAGCTTCTGAAATGCTGTAAAGGTGTAACTTGATGTCGGGTAATTTTCGTTTGTTGGCAAGAAATGCAGGTACGGCACTTTTCAGCAATATCCCGTCTCATATTCGAACACAGAAATCGCTCTCCGATGAGTTTTTGAGTAGCCTTAATGCCTGGGTGGGAAAGGTTGTGCATGCGATCAAAAATTGTGGTTCGCAATGATTTTGGAATGATGGGGCCAAACTTTCCCGTATTAGTGTCTCCAAGTAACAAAAGGCCTGAATTAGGAATCGCACGTTCACATAGTTTTAATGAAGTCGATTGAGAGAGCTCGCGAATCGATGGATCGTCCCTCTGTGCTAAAACGAGCTCGGTATAATCTGTGAAAGAAGGCGAATGAGCAGCAGTGATTTCAGGACGGCTCAAGCAATCGGCAACCACGTTGTTTTTTCCTTCAATATGTCTAACATCAGTTGTGAATTCTGAAATAAACGATAGGTGTCTAGCTTGCCTGTTACTTAAAGCAGTTTTTTTTTCTAGATATAGCACCAACTAATGGTTTGTGGTCTGTGTAAAGAGTAAACGGACGTCCCTCTAAGAAATATGTGAAATGATGTACTGCCAAATAAGCTGCCAACAATTCTTTATCAAAAGTACTATACCGTTTTTGGGCATCAGAAAAGGCGGCTGAAAAGTACTCCAATAGTCTGTGCGAACCACTACTGTCAATCTGACTGAGTACAGCACCACAGAATTTATCGCTTGCGTCTACAAACAATGCTGTAGGACTGTCGTGCTGAGAATAATTTAGTAGTGTTGCATTACTCAGAGCTACTTTTATGTCCTCAAACGCAGTCAATGCCTCCTCGTTCCAAGAAAGATTTGCGTTGCGACCGGCAGAAATCCCCTGGAGGAGGGAATTTAAAGGGGATAAAATTTTTTCGCATTGAGGAATAAACTTTCTATAAAAATTGACCCTGCCCAGAAATCATCGTAAAGACTGGGCGTTCTGTGGGGTCGAAAAATAATTTATGACATCAACCTTACATGCAATAGGGGCGATACCTTTGTCCGAAACGATATGCCCTAAAAAGCGCAGCCGATTTTGGCTAAATAAGCACTTAGCTGCATTGATGATTAATCCGTTGCGTTGTAGACGCTCAAATACTTGCCGAAGATGGGCTTGATGTTTTTCAATGGAGGACGAAAATATTAATATGTCGTCTATATAGACAAAAACAAATGACAAGTCTTGAAATAGAGAGTTCATAAAGCGTTGGAATGTTTGGCCAGCGTTAGTTAGGCCCATAGACATCTTTAAAAATTCCCAATTTCCGGCCGGGGTGCAAATTGCGGTTTTGGCAATATATTTTGGATGAATATGAATTTGGTGATATGATTTAAACAAATCGATGCTGGAAAATATTGTGGAACCGGATATATTTTCGGTAAAGTCATGAAGGAAAGGAATGGAATAAGAGTCCTTGACGGTTACTTGATTCAGACGCCGATAGTCTCCTACTACTCGCCAAGATCCGTTAGACTTTTTTACCATTTGAATGGGAGATCCCCACGGGGAGGAACTGAGTCTAATTATTCCCAATTCCTCAGGCTGACTTAATTCCTTTCTTGAAACAGCATGTTTTTCGGGAGAAAGACGGCGTGGCCGCTCTTTGATGGGTGGACCGGTTGTTTCAATGTTAAACCTTAAGTTTGAAACAGAGAACACCTCGGGAAATTCAGCTTCAAGAAACTGATAATCTCCTAAGTTATAAACCGGAGGTTCGACATTACACAAACTAGGCTTAAGTTTGGTATTAGATAAAAAAGAACAAGGATCACGACACTTTTGTGCATGAGGACCAAAACGTCGATGAAACCAGCAGAATGATTTAATATTTGCAGATTGCGGTATGTGTTCGGGAACTATCAATCTTCCTCTTCTAGGATCAATCTTGATATCAAAGTGCGATAAAAAATCCATTTCAATGATGGATTTTAACGTCTCAGCAATGCAAAATTCCCAGTTTAAAGGCACCGGACCTCCCAGGTCAATAGTAATATTTTTGCAACCAAACGTAGGGACAGAGCTTCCATTAACAGCAGACAAATAATCCTGCGGATGATCTCGAGAATTAGGGTCCACAGGAATTACAGAACAAGAACTGCCCGTATCAATCAAAAACTTCAAATTAGTAATGTAACATTTTATGTACAGTAGTTGCGATGTAAGAGTTTGGCACTCATCATTTCCTCCGTTAAAATCGCCTTTCTGTACCGGAGTTATCAGTTTAAATGATTCTTTTGAGAATGAGACATTGCGTCATTTGCATGCCAAGAGCAAGGGGATATGCATTTATGAGCTCGATTGCCATAATGGTTGTGGTAAAAACATAATCCATTCTTAGAAATTGTTGATGTGGGTGCGAAACCTTTATTTCGCTGATCGGAGATAAACTGTTTAAGCTTTCAATTTAATTCGTCTACAGCGTCCGACATATTTCCCAACTGCTTATCAAAATACTCATTGACCTTGTATTGCGGTTTATCATCTGTGGGAGGATTGGCGGGGCTTACAGATAAAATATCAGTGGTTTTTGTGCTAGTAAATCAACGTCTGTTTCGCCAGAAGCCGACAGTAATTGACGAACCATTACGGGCATACCCTCAAAGAAAACTTTTTTTTATAAGCCTTTTGCAATTAGGTTCATTGTGATCAAAACTTACCAAAGAACCCCGAAGCTTTGCTAAAAATTCGATTGGGGACATTTCACCTAATTGGAATTTATGTAGTTTGTCTAATTGCGCGTCTTCCGACAAGGTATACCGCGATATTAAAGCACGCTTCAAAATGTCGTAAGGATTAATAGATTGTGAACACTTTGTAATAACATCACTTAATGGCGCCAAATATTTAGGCTGTAAACGTTTAAGCACATGGTCGAACATTTCGCTTTGCTTACAAATACGTTGAGAAGTAAAAAAACATCCACACATTTAAACCAAACGCTGGGTTCTTTTTCCCAGAACTCTTGTAGACTTAAAGACACATTTCTATTAAGTTGAGACAAGCTCTCTAACATAGCTTGATAACCAGCATTCATTATGACGTCACTGTGGTTGTTATTAGTTCGTTGAAAAACAAGATGGCGGAACTGTACTAGTGTTATGCAAGTCTTCACTAGTTTTATTTTAATTATTAGAAAACCGGAAATATTTTGCGTACAAATAATAAAATGCAAGAAATATAATTGCTATATGCATAAGTATTACATAAAGTGATATTAAGCTGAGCATTATTACAACATACGTAAGTCTTTTTCTTTTATGGTAGATTGTTGAAACTTGAGTTCTTCAAACTTTAAATTCTTGAAATCCAAGATCCACACTCGGGGTCACCAATATGTAGCAGTTAGAGTTTATATACATATATCTAGCTACATGTAAATTTCACAAACTTTTACAGATCTTCTTTATTTTTAAAACCAACAGTACCAGAACTTTTCTACATGTGTTTTTTTACAACGCAAGACTCTCTCGTTTTCTATCCAAAAAGAAAAAAATGAATAGACGAACAAAAATGTACACAAGCTTAAAAATGCATCGATCGCTACAAATTATCACTACCTGTTGTGTAATATTGGCCATTTTGTTATTTTTTGTATGTATAATAACTAATAAGTAAAAAAGTTTTATATTTTTCAGATTTTAACTATTAAGAATAAATTTCCTATAGAATTTTTTTGTTATCAATAATTTCAATATGCCAAAAAAACATCCACTAAATCAAGTGTATTTTAGTACTTTAATCTTTCTGAAGATAATAAGTTTTATATATGTAACTGCATAGTAAATAAAAGAGTCGGATTCGGTGTCGGTCCTACAAATTTAGAGGAGTCGGATTTGGAGTCAGAGTCGGGTGTTCATACACCCGACTCCTAAACCCTACTTATCACTATATTTATCATCCTTACTCACAGAAAAGCAACAGAGATGCTATACATAAGAGAAGCATTCACCCTGACGTAATGTTGTAAATACCAAGACATTGCTGTCCAGATGAAATTTTTTTTAGTTTTCTAATTTATAGAGACATGATTGAAATTTAAAACTGCTTGCCAAGACTGCTAAGCAAGAGAAGGTGCTGTAAAGTATCTTTTCCAAGGTCACAACAAAACAGGGCTGCGAACTCGAACTCGAACTTGAACTCGAAAAACTCGGCAACTTTTGTCGAACTCGAACTCGAAAAATAAAAATTTCTAAACTCGAACTTGAACTCGAACTTGTCGAGTTTGAGTTCATTCAATGAGTAAATTTGACTATGATATTTCTCAGCGATGGTGCCCAATTATAAGTTGCTACCTTCTTTTGTTTAATAATAAATTAAAATTATTAAAATTGGTAATTAAGATTAAAATTGGTAACGTTAATGTCAAAGCAATTTTAACATGTGCTCAGTTTTTCACGGTTAAATTATTCTCTTAACTGTATTCCGACTGGGCTTTTTAGAAACTTTGTACGACTGGGGAGGGCGGAAAGTGTCCGCGCTCTTTTCTTGCTTACATTTCAACGCTAGAATTGTCATTCACGTTTGCATAGAAAGGAAATTTCATACTCTTTTAATGTATATACTTAAATGTTGCATTTAAACTTTATTTGAAATTAAAAAAGCGAGTTTTAAACCGTAGTCAATTTTCTTAAATTGGCTAGGAAAACGAGAGAGCGCTTTTAGAGAATCACCGACGTTGGCTGTTTGTCGAATGTCATTAATCCGTAAAATTAGAAATAGGAATGGTGACAGTTGAAATCCACTTGGCAAGATTATTACTGTTTCAGACAAAAAAATTCTTCACCCATAAATCTGCTAAAAAAGCTGGTTTTATTAGTATTTACAACGCTTCGATCATTGCCATTTATCAATTGATTTTTTATCTATACATTCATGCATTGCCATTAATCTATACACAAAATTTCAGGTTATAAAACTGTCAGATTTATGTAAATTAGAATATGCAAAATTTTTGTATAAATTTGAAAACAATTCATTACTCATCTTTTTCGACAACTATTTTACAAAGTTAAAGAAGAAAAAAGAAACTGAGAGAAAAAAAACATCTCTCAAGAAGCGATAGCAACCACAGGGGGATCCGGGTTAGTTTCACAAATAAAAATTACTTACTGTGACTTCTTGAAGAGACTCAAAATTTGTTATATCTACTTTACTTTTATGGCATCAGCAATGCAAAACTTGTCATTAATCTGCTGTAATAAATATGATTCTTCACATTCTTGTTACAGTTTGCTGGAAGTTTTTTAATGGATCTGTTGAAGACTTTGCCAAAACCACATAACCATGACCTGATTCCAATAAACTTTTAACGAAAACTGTTATACCAAAGCCAATGTATTGAAGCAAACTTCTTCCACAGTTGTAATGACTAGAATCCTGTGTTAAAGAATTTTAGTTTAATTGAAAAAATATTAGAACGATTTGGATTTAACTCAGGACCTCGAATTAAGTATTGACTCCAGATAAAAATGAAGTTCTACACTTAGAACAATAACAATTTTTTGACTCTATGAACATAAATAAACTTTTTTAAAATTAGAATAGGGAAAATAGTTTAAACTGGAAAATATGAGACTGTTCCTATGCTCACTGCTTAGTATTCGCTTAGCACTTAGTAACCTGCAAAAAAAAATACATTTTCAACTACATTACTGGTAACTCCTAACCCAACTATCAAAAAATGTTGCATTTGAATGTTTAAACCAACTGCAAATAATTTTTTACTGCATTGACATTCAAAAAACTATAAACGCATGTTACTCCATATACCTTTATAATAAAAATTATAATTTTTGATTACCGAGGTTTTCCGGATGTCCACCCTGGGCCGTTAATTGGAATAAAGACAAATTGATAAAATAAGACGTGAACCAAATAACCGTCCGGGCTGTTATATGGCAGTTACATATTTCCTGTGACTATATCATAAAGTACTATTACATATATATATTTCTGCGACTATGTAGGCCTACGTATATAACTATAAAGACTATATCATGTTAGCACCATATAAACGCCCACTTAAATTAAGTGCCCATGGGTGGACTAAAGACTGGGAGTCTTTTCGGAAAACTTCGGTATTTCGTGCTTGAAAGAACTAAAATATTAATACCATTAATATCAAAACTTCTTTTCAAGATTTTTTTTGCTATTTATTCTTGCTTTTAGTAACTCGTTCTAGCAATCGTAGCCTAATGCAGAGGTTCTCTACCGGTGAGGCACAGCGAGTTTTTGGTGGTTTACGCAAAAATAGTGTAAAAAAGTGTTAAAATTATTTGCTCGAGGACTGTTTTTGTTGTCAAAAAACGAGTTTGTGAAAATGGGTGCGGAATGAAAGTGAAAGCCCCTTTTTTGCTCTTCACCTATAATTAGGAAAAAATTTTGTAAAATTGGTTGCGGAAGAAAAGTGAAGGCTAGACACAAGAATTTCGTTTCAATTTTTTTTGGGCAACGGTGTTAAAAAGGTTGAGAACTCGTGGCCTAAAAACTCGTTTCCACTACAAACATGGAATAGAGTAGGCTATTCTTTCTTTCTTTTATTGGCAGATTGGACTTGGCGAGGCAGATGGGCAATTTCTCCGCTTTTGACGCCTCTGGGTATGTAGGACTAGGCTACTTAAAAATTGTTTTGGTGTTTAAAAACTCAATTTAGGTCTACCGGTACCACACATTGAAATTATTAATTGTAGGCTATCAAAAAAAGACAATTTCATATCTGAATCTTTTTCTTTCTCTTTGTATTTATCCTCCTGACTAGCAGAAAGCAACGAAGGTGCTAATATGTAGGAAGAGCAATTAACCAATACAAAACTGAGACTCTGTTTGACAGAACCAGAGATATCTAAAACTACGGAATGCGCAACTCTTTTTCGCTGCATACAAAAATACATACGCATACGTAGGGCTACCGTATTGATGCGCCGCCAAATTGTATTCTGTTTAATTGCAAAATATCGCGTAAGGATCCGTGCACCTTCCCAACCTACCGCAGAGGCGTGCACATGAGATCGTTTCCTTTTTGTTTAAGAACAGAAGTTTCGCCAGTAGCCATATCTTAGCTGTCCAACCGAAATCAATACTTCAGCACAAAGTGATCAATTTCTGGTTTAGCAGTTTGGTCAAAATTTTAAGTCAAAATCATTCAACTTGCAAAAAATATCAGCCATATAAGCGAGGTACTGCAATCGTTTTGGCTCACGCAGCCGGCAAGATAATCTAAATTGGTTTCCTTTAAAAAATGGCAATAGCTCCTATCGTAATTCAAAAACTCTTACCAGCGCCTTAACTCGGCAACAATTAAGTTGAAAGGAAGACTTTCCACATCTTTGCAAATAATGGAAAAGATTCTGGCTCTCAGCTGTCTTGACTTGATAAATTGACTATTTTTATCATGTCGTATAAAACACTGTGAAGTCAGAAGGCATTCCTTTTGAAGCAAGCTTATGGCTGTGTAGTGTGTATACACAGTGGGAGTCGGAACATTCTGGACTTTTTTTTACTGTAAATTTACGACACGACAAATTTTATTGAGCCCGTCATGCTTTTAACTCTATCAGTGCATACATTCATACATTTTTCCCGTGGAATTCCATTTTCATTCATAAATAAATCTAACATCTTGAATATTTCGTCTCCTGTGGTAAACCTGGTTAAAGTTTTGCACAAAAAAATCTTCTTCGTCGTCTGCATTATACACATAACGAACAAATGCAAGCAGCACTTCTAATCCTGCAACATCTTTCGACTCATTCATCTGAAGACAAAAAACTTTACCTACTGTAAATGATACCCATGTCATCTATACGAGGGCTTAATATATTGTTTTATAAAGGAATGCTCTCCGATTTTCGGCAGTCATTTTTGCTCAGCAAAAATTTTATCACCTTTAAGCATATAAATAGCTTGATTAGATTCTCAGCTATTGTGTGTGCCTCATAAGCCAAAGCAGTTCTTTTGCTTATTAAATATGATAGTTCCAATTTTTTGATTAAAATGGTTGTTGAACGGATAAATCTCTGCATACCTTTTTGGAAAGTCTGGGCACAAAAAATGAGATGTTTTTTCCAATTACGGTAGAGTGATTTTTTTATAATGTCTCTTTATTTTGGCAGGCGTAAAAGAAATATTTTGTAGAATTTTGTGACATATGACAAAAAGAGTATCAGGGCAGTCTTCAGAACCCGTCCAAGTAAACCCGAAGCTTAGGTAACTCTCGGCATTTACATTATAGCGAATTTATCAGTAAAAGAGTTAAACTTGGAGGAAACTCACGGAACACTTTAAAGAAGTTCATAGATCACCAGTGCTCCGCAGAACACAACTTGGGAGACGCTTGTTATGAATGGGAGTTTGGTTTTAAACTAACCCTAACACAATATTACAAGCAACTTATTTAAACAGATTTTATTTAATTAATTACAAAAACACATCTCTGATGTTAGACATATTGAAGGAAAAAACAACGTGGTTGCCGATTGCTTGAGCCGTCCTGAAATCACTGCTGCTCATTCGCCTTCTTTCACAGATTATACCGAGCTCGTTTTAGCACAGAGGGACGATCCATCGATTCGCGAGCTCTCTCAATCGACTTCATTAAAACTATGTGAACGTGCGATTCCTAATTCAGGCCTTTTGTTACTTGGAGACACTAATACGGGAAAGTTTGGCCCCATCATTCCAAAATCATTGCGAACCACAATTTTTGATCGCATGCACAACCTTTCCCACCCAGGCATTAAGGCTACTCAAAAACTCATCGGAGAGCGATTTCTGTGTTCGAATATGAGACGGGATATTGCTGAAAAGTGCCGTACCTGCATTTCTTGCCAACAAACGAAAATTACCCGACATCAAGTTACACCCTTACAGCATTTCAGAAGCTCAAATGCCAGATTTTCACATGTACACGTCGATATCATCGGTCCTTTTCCCGATTCTTCTTGTTACAAATATTTACTGACAGTTGTAGACAGATTTACGCGTTGGCCGGAGGCCATACCAATGCAGGATATCACAGCGCAATCCTGTGCAGATTCTTTTCTTTTACATTAGATGGCCCCTTTTGGATCTCCTACAATAATCACTACAGATAGAGGAACCCAATTCACGTCTCTCCTTTGGACAGAAATGTGCCAATTTTTGGGTTCGAAATTATGTCACACAACAGCTTTCCATCCGGCTGCAAATAGATTAAACGAGCGATTCAATCGCAGTCTCAAAGTTGCATTGAAATGTCAATCTTCTCCCGATCTTTGGTATCGAAACTTGAGTCTTGTACTCTTAGGCTTGCGATCTGCCATAAAAGAGGATATGGGGTGTGCTGCAGTTGAAATGGCTTTGGGACTTCTATACGACTCCCCGGAAAATATTTTGACAATTCGACTGCTGTAGAGTTGTCCGAGGAAAACACAGTCCAACCAACTTCACAGTATGCTAAAACACTTTTTTCCTTCATGAACTCATTACTTTATACTGTACCACGTCATCTATAACAATCTTATGTCGACCCACTTCTTTTCCAGTGTTCCCAAGTATTTGTTCGCATTGACAGTGTAAAATCTCCATTGCAACGACCTTATTCGGGACCTCATTTTGTACTTGAACGAAACGATAAATATTTTGTCATCGAAAAAGACGGTCACACTGACACCGTAACAATTGATCGTTTAAAACCGGCCCTTTTTGAGCCTATATTTCCCACTGGCTCCTCAGTCGAGGAGGAATCTGCCGAGACTCTATCTTTTTTGCCCACATCTTCAAGTAAAAATGAGGACATTTTTGCGGGAGACCTAGAGGAACTCCCAGCTGATCGCGTTTACTCCCGCAGAGGCGGACTAATTACAAAACCTATACGCTATCGCGACTAGTTTTTATTTTTTTATTAGTTTTTTGATGTCTTGTTTTATTCGACGTTTTAATTACGCGTTGCATTTTTGCGCGTTTGCTTGTATACGAGTATAGTGATTTTTTTTTGCTTCTGTCTGTGCGTGTAGAATTTTGTTGTATTTTCTATTGCAATCGCTTATATTTTTTTAGTGGTATTTGCCTCATTGCGGCCATACCACTTGGGGGGAGATATGTGGCGATTGCCACATTTTCACGCTTGTCATATTTGTATTTTTTTGTTCGTTTACTTATTTTTCCTTTTTGGATAGAAAACGAGAGAGTCTTTGTGAAGCCAAAAGCACATGTCGAAAAGTTTGGAATGGTCATTGTTATTAAGAAGGATTGTTGGTTTAATAATAATAAAAAGAAGATTTGTAAAAAGTTTGTGGAATTTATATGTAGCTAAAGTTATATATAAACCAGTAACCGCTACACATCCTTTAATAAGATAATTGTTTTAATATGTTTTAATTCAACAATTATGTCTGTTATCATCGTTATTCGTTTTCTCTAGAGGAAGAAGATTTACACAAAGCTGCAATAGAGCTCAATGAACCTGAAAATAATGAAGTACAATTACTAAAAATTGATGAAATTTGCAATGCTTTCAAAAACAAAAATAACAAATTAGACTTACTTAATAACAGTGATGAGTTTTTACTTCGATTTCTTCAAGCAAGGAAATTTGATCATAAAAAGTTTTAAGAATTCTGAAGAATTATTATTCTCAAAAAAAACAAAATTGGCCTGATGTATATGATAAAGTCATTCATTCATTCATTCATTCACTTTTATTTTATTCTTGACCACCAACATGATCAGTAAATTTTACACATTTAAAGGTAGTCCGAGAGTCAGGAAAAGGTAGACGCAGGAAAACGTCAGACGTTAAAACATGCAATAAAACGGCACGGAAAAAATAAGAGGAAAAGAAAACTGGAGCATGTGTATCGGTTGTCCTGGAAAACTTGAAATGCCCAGTTTACCGATTTTGCAGCAGCTTTAACCATATCAATTGACCAAATTCTTAAAGAAGAAAGAAATCAAATTTATGGGGTCACTATTATTGAAAACATGCATTATTTAAATTTTGAGTTGATACAACAACTAGATCCTTTTGTTGGGAGGCAATTTGTAAACTTACTTCAAGATTGTCTTCCCATTTGAATAAAAGGTGTTAATATTGTTAATGATTCAAAGTTGTTTAATTTTGTTTTTTGCCATAGTTCGTCCATTTATAAAAGATAAACAAAAAAGCAAATAAAGAGTCTGGTACAAAATTTGAATTACTTCACAAATCAGTGGAGCCATCTATGCTTCCACCAAAGTATGGAGGAAGTGGTGAGCTTGATTGGTTTGTTGCAGAAAATTGGAAGAATATTATTTATAGTGATAGTAATTTGGCTATTGGCAAATAGCAAGAAAATTCAGAATATTTAAAAATTGCGTTTAGTTCTATATAATAAGTTAGTTTTCAAGTAATTTGCATAATGCAAACAATTTTAAATTAATTATTTTTCTATCTGCAATTTATAGTTTCGTAGCGCAGTACAAGACTTTTTTATTTGTTCATTTTATATTTGAAAGTGTTTTTGTTAATTATATTTACAAGCATTTTATAATCAATTCAATGATAAAATATGATTTTGTAGTTTAACCAAATAAAAATAAAAGATGAAATTGCATTTTCCAAAACATTATGAGTTATGTTATGGGACTCCAAAACAAAACATTATGAGTGCTTAGTTCCAATAATCAATTTCATTGTTTTTGATTTTGAAACGTACAAATTATACAAATATTAATCCCCCCTATTAGTAATTTGTTGTCAAAAATATGTAAAATACTGGCTCACGTTTTTACACCCTGGTGTACCATAAAAAACTTTTTCTAAGGTATTTGATATCATAAAAAACTTATTTTTATGAAATAGTCGGCAGCATGGTCGAGTGGCTAAAGCGCTATGCTTATGATCAACATGATCTCGATTCAAAACCCACTCGCGCCATTCTGTTGTGTGCTTGTAAATGACACTTTACAGCACTTTCGCTGCTTGGTGGTCTTGACAAGCAGTTTTAAATTATAGTCATATCACTATTAAATTACGAGTGGACAGCAATATCTTAACATCTCCGGAAGCAAATTGAAGTAATTGCTTCGGCATGTATTAGGCAACGTATCTTCTGTCGCTTTCTTGCGAATCAGGAGGATAAATATAGGGATAAAATAGAAATAAAATAGATAAAACAAAAATTTACTTTGAAAAACCAAGGTTTTACCAATGTTACTTTGACTAAAACTGGTTAATGGTAAACCAGAAAAGTAAAAGTAAATGCCAGGAAAAAAACTTGCAAAATATTGGCCCACATGGTGCAACCTGGTATATACCATGAATAAAAACTTTTTCAGTTTTCCAAAAAATACTTCCACAACGACTGCTCAATACAGTAGTCTTTGGTATACAACAGTGGCGTGCGGTTACCCATGAAACTGGTTATGCAGTTGGTATGTCAAAGCTGGTCATGCAATTGGGTATTTTATTGGTAGTTAATGGGTAGGGCATGCAATATTTTATTGGTAGGACAAAAATTGTGTTGGATTCTAAGACATAGACAAATTTTTATCCCAAAATCGTGGTGTTCTCTAAAAAAAAGTCTTCACTTGATATCAGACTCAGATTTGTTACTTTTTGTCCCAAAATCACTGTGTTCTCCGAAAAAAAAAAGGTCTTCACTTCAAATCAGTCTCAAATTTTTTGTTTTCCTCTCCCTAAAATCATGACTTCTACAAAAAAAATGTTCTCGGTACTCTCTCCACAAAAAAACTTCTCTACTTCTACAAAAAAAAAGTTTTCATCTCAAATCAATCTCACATTTTCGTAATTTCGTCCAAAACAAAGCTGTTTTTCATTAAGTTAAAAAAATAAAAGTCATCACGCAAAAGTTCGTTGGTCATGCAAGGCATGACTTGCTTGCCCTGACCGCACGCCACCGGTATACAACATTACTATTAATCTCAATCAAATTTCTGTAAACAAAAAAAACAATGCTTGAATTACTATGATTATTTATGTACTGTAGAAGTTTCACGTTTGGTTGCAGAATTTCAGATTGAGTAAAAAGTAGCAAATTGGGTTACTTTTTTAATGCTCTTGCAAAACAAATTTTTGACTTGCGACCGTACTACTTTTTCGGTTATTTTTAAATTGAGGGGGCAATTTTTTGTTGTGTTGTGCTACTTTTTACTCTTAAAGGTTTGACCAACAACTTCTGCTTCCATGCTTTAAAAGGTGATAAGTGGACAAGTAGTTGGAAATCAATACTGCATTACCATTTCTTGCTTAGTTTAAACATTGACCTTTTTGTGACATCATAACTATTTTATGAACGAATATAAAGGTGTCAGTAGATTTGATTTGCTTAAGTTAAAGAGATTGCAGTTTAAGATACAGTAGATATACTATAAAATATTATTAATAGTAGTATTAAAGTCGCTATAAACTTTACAGGAAATTTAGTTCAGATCTGAAAATCAGGAAATATTTTATGGGGTTTAATATGGGCCCCATTGACTATTGAAATATGGCCTAGATTTTTGGGCTATTAGTTTTCTATGTATGTTTGATTAAATTTAATTTTTTATTTAAGTTTAACTTATGGCAGATGTTTAGTTTGAACAAAAAACATGAATAATTTAAATAAAAAGCATTTGTTTTATGCAAGTTTAATAGTGTCAATGAAGAAGTGGTCCCATCTAAGAATAAAATCTCATATTGAATAATTGTAGATTAGGTTATTCAGTTATTTGTTATAGTATGCCAGAAAATTGAAATATTATTGATGCCTTATCCTTATTTACATTTAATAAAATAGAAATTTAACAAAAAAAGCACTTAAAAGCAATTTTTTACATTAGCTTTGTTTTATAAAAAAATTGTAAACTTCAGAATGTAAATAAAAGCATTAATTCTAAGAAAGCATGCAAGTATTATTGTTTTCTTAACATATAATATTTAAAACTTTATTGTTTATCAAGAAATTACCAGGGTATAGCATTTACCTTTTTTTTATAATTATATTTAAGTACATAATTGTGCACAATAGCTTAATCTATTTTATATCTCAGATAGATAATGGGAAAATGGGCACAATATACTAAATGGTTTTAGAAATCATGGATGACAGAACCACTTTTAAAATTGTTTGGAAAGGGTTATTTCTGATTAAAGCTTTAATGTAGAGTATGGTATGTACAATTAAGATCATCTTGATAAAAGTTACTTCTAAAATGGACAAATGAAAAAAGCTCCCTCTGCAAGAATTGAGAAATTACAGTTGGTATAAAAATGTAAGCATTGTGGGTATTCTTCTAGGTTTGGCCAATGGCAGAAGCATGGTAAAGAGCAGATTAAATTTTAATGTTAGCTTTGCTAGAATGGGTTAGAATTTTGCAAGTTTAAGCAAAAAGTTGATAGCAAACATATTTGAAGAAGTGTACTTTGTTATGCTTTTCCATCCAAACAAATAACACAATTCCAAATCTGTTTTCAGTCAAACTTCTGCTCAACCCTGCAAAACTTTACTGTGTTCTAGCCAACCAAAAAATATTTTAATCTGCTTTCTACCATGCCTCTGTCATTGACCAACACCTCTTAAAAACCCCACCTTGTGTATGACATTATACCCACAAAAATTTTTTAATTTCTAAGAAAAGGCACTTTTTTATTTGTATATTTTAAAACCTACTTTTATTAAAGGTTTTTAATCAATTTTAAACAAGCAATTGAAATTCGTGTATGGCATAAGACTTTTTTGCTGTTATTGAATAACCTTGTTTGCAGGAATAAAATACTTCTTTCTAATAAATGTTAGTTAAAAAACTTTGTAAATTGACTTCCTTTCAAGCAATTTTTGTAATTGTTAGTGAGACTTGTAATACGTATTGTTTGAATACTTGTCAAGGAGCTTTATGGCAGTCTGGCCAGGTAGTTGAAAGATTGTTTTATTTGCAACTGCAATTTTTTTTATTTTTTATTTTTATCTCTATATTTATCCTCTTGACTTGCAGGAAAGCAACGGAGGCGCTATACATAGGATAAGCAATTACCCCGACCTGCTTCCAAAGATGCCAAGATATTGCTGTCCGCTAGTCATTTAGTAAAGATATTACTGTAATTTAGAACTGCTTGTCAAGACCACCAAGCAAAAGAAAGTGCCGTAAAGTGTCTTTCCCAAGAACACAACAGAATGGCACAAATGGCACAATTGACATGATATTGGTTTAAATCTAACTGTTTTGTGTTGTGTCCATGAAAAGACACTTTATCACAGCTACAATGTT
Source organism: Diplosoma virens (assembly GCA_963680785.1). Taxonomy (NCBI): domain Eukaryota; kingdom Metazoa; phylum Chordata; class Ascidiacea; order Aplousobranchia; family Didemnidae; genus Diplosoma; species Diplosoma virens. The sequence continues at coordinate 7,792,887 of OY796887.1, read as the reverse complement.
AAGAAATTTAACTAGTGAAATTTTTTAATAGGTTTCAGGTTTATTTGTTAACATTATTTTGCTATTATATCAGCTTAATGTACAGTCATTTGCAAAACTATTAAACCACCTGCAATTTTTATGTAAACACCATTTTGTGAAAACCAAAAATCAATTTAATGTTACCAAATCATATCTAATCATATATAAACGTAAAGAGTACATTATAAACCATACAAAACAGTGACAAAGAAGAGATTTCAGTATTTTGTGTGTCCTCCTTTCACTTTTATGGCGGCTTGTAGTCGGCGAGGCATATTAGCTATGAGTGAATTACAATAATCTGCTGAGATTTCTTGCACCCATACTTCTTTATGGTTTGGATTAATGCTTTTCCGCTTGATGGCTATTTCTCTGCCATTAAATCCTTCATTTTAGCCCACAAATTTTTGATGGGGTTCAAATCTGACTATTGCCAGGCCAATCCAATGCAGTCACATGATTTTCCCCTAAAAATTTCTTCACAATTTTGGAGCGATGGCAGGGAGCACCATCATGCATGAAAATAGTGATACTGTGAACTGTCATATGCAATAAAAGCATATTTTTAGTAATTCTATGTATTTGGGTCCATTCATGGTGGTACCAGGTGCCAAAAAATACAATCCAGCTGTTTTGTTTTTGCTCATGGTACCCCATATCATCTGGCTGGGGGGTGTTTCATGGCCGCAGTGGTGTATTTTTGATCAAATCTCTTTCCTAATGGTCTGCAAACATGCTTATGGCAAACAAAAAATTGCTGAAAAGTGGATTCATTGCTAAACAAAACTTTGCCCCAGTAAGCAAAAGTCCAGTGAAGATGATTATGGGCAAACTCCAGCCTCATCTTTTTCATTAGAGGTGTCAGCTTTGTTTTTTTTGCAGGCTTACCAGGTTTTAATCCAAATTCTTTGCTTAGTCTTTAAAAAATGGTGCTGACACTAACACCAGTAACTTTTTTGAGGAGATTTGCATGCGCTTTTTTGCAGGAACTTGTAGGAGAACGTGCTACAATCTTGATGGTATTGTCATCTCGTGCAGTTGTGTTTTGTGGCCTACCACTCTTTTTCCGATTTCCATAAATTCCTTTCAAGGTAAATATTTTTCTTGCTCTTTGAATGGATGAGCTGTTGACACCAATTTGCTTTAAAATTTGGTGTTGAGGCAATTTAATTTTGTGGAGCATGACAACCTGAAAATGTTCTATATTTATATGGTACCGATTTTTGCCCATTTTGGAATAGTTAAAAATTGAAGAAAATAACTAAAATGCAACAGAATACTCAGTAATTTTCACCTAAAACTAAGCTAAAACACTTCTAAGACCATAAACCTGCAATAGAAAAAGATGATGGAATATTAACCAAAGAATGATACAATAACTATTAAAAGTTGCAAATTTTGAATTTTTTCATAGGTGGTTTGATACTTTTGCAAATGACTGTAGTAAGCCAATTAAATGTGAAACAATTTGTAAACTTGATACTGTAGTGAAGTGCATTGCTTTCATATGGCTACTGAAAGTTCTTTTCAACAATGCAGTTGCAAATGTTTTAAAATATTATTTGTAAGCTTATAAAATTGCAGAAAACTCATAGTCAGTAAGGATTATATTTGCCATCATTTTACTACAATTTAAGATACGTTTAAATATATATAATTGCACTATCTTTAGATATAAAATGGTAAGTCAAAAATAATGCAATTTTTTTGTTATATTAAAAGTACAGAACACTATGAAACAAATTTTACATCAAAATTAAGTGCATACAAATTAAAAGCACTCTGCATGTCATAACTTCACACTGCTATTTCTCAACACAGTCACCATCGTATTCAATATCTGTGTTCCGCTTTCAAATAAAGGCATGTATTCCAGTTTTGTGAAACTCAGGTGGTTGCTTACAAAGCCAATTCTTGACACCAGTTTTAATTTTTTTATCATTGCCATAATGTTTGCCTCTCAGTGCATCTTTCATTGCACCAAAAAGATGGTAATCTGAAGGTGCCAAGTCAGGGGAGTATGGAAGATGTGGCATTATTGTCCACCCAAAAGAAGTGATTGCTTTCCTTGTTCTGATGCTTGTGTGTGGTTGGGCATTGTCATGTTGAAGCAAAACTTTGTTCATCTTCAAATTGGGTCTTACCAAGGCCATCTATAACTTACAGGCTTGGTAGCGCAAATAAAATGGTGGACAACAAAGGCTGATGCGTCACAGATCAAAAAAGATATTCGCATTCCAAACGCTTTTTCTAAACTTGAAAAACTTTTTCTATTGGTAAAACTGTACTTACTACTTGCAAAACAGTAATAATTTTATTCTTCTTCTTTTGGCTTCTGCCTACTCAGGGTTGCCACAGCATGACAGTAATCTCCATTTCACTCAGTCTACTTTGTCTCCTTTCCTAGCTCCAACCCTTTCCATGTCTTCTCTCACCAAATCCATCCACCTTCTCCTTGGCCTTCCTCTTTTCCTTCTGCCTGGCACCGCCATCTCCATCATCCTTTTCCCCACGTAGTCTTCTTTCCTTTTTACATGTCCATACCAACGCAGCCTCGCATTCCGAAGTTTGTCTCCCAGCTTTGCAATTTTCTCAGTCCCTCTTATGTATTCATTTCTTGTCCTTTCTTGTCACTCCCAGTGCCCATCTCACCATTTTCAACTCTGCAACTTCCATTTTTCCCATTTGTCTTTCAGTCACTGCCACCATTTCCATTCTATAAAGCATGGTTGGTCTAACAACACTCTTGTACATTTTACCCTTAACCTTTGCTGATAACTTCCTGTTGCACAGAACTCCAGATACCTTCCTCCAACTCATGCATCCTGCTTGGATCCTTCTCCTTACTTCTTCTTCACATCTTCCATCATTACTAACTGTTGACCCCAGGTATTTGAAGTTTTTGGCTTTCTTTACCTTTTCTTGTAACTTCAACTCTTCTCCATCATCCACATCCCCAACCCTCAAATATTCTGTCTTGCTCCCGCTCACTTTCAGGCCTCTTCTTTCCAGTGCATTTCTCCAAATCTCCAGATCCTCCTCTAGCTCCCTATGATTTTGTCTACACAGAACTATGTCATCTGCAAACAGCATATCCCATGGTGCTTCCTTCCTGATGTCCTGCATCAGCCTGTCTATAATGATGGCAAAAAGAAATGAGCTGAGTGCTGGATCTTGGTGGAGTCCAACACCTACCTTGAATTCTTCAGTCAACCCTACTGCACTTCTCACAGTTGTTGTTGCTCCGTCGTACATATCCTGGATAATCCTTATGTAGCACTCTGATGTTTCAGCTAACCGCAAGCATTCCCACAGTTCCTCTCTGGGTACCCTGTCGTATGCTTTCTCCAGGTCAATAAAGGCACAGTGCACTGCCTTCTGCCCTTCAGTCCACTTTTCCAACAGCATACTTAGACAAAAGATTGCATCGGTGGTACTCCTTCCTGGCATAAACCCAAATTGTTGCTCAGCAATTGTCACCTCCTTCCTTATCCTTCTATTATCCTCTCCTACAATTTCATAGTGTGGCTCATCAACTTGATCCCCCAGTAGTTTCCACATTCTTTAATGCCTCCTTTACCTTTGTACAAAGGTATAAACACGCTCCTCTTCCATTCATCTGGCATCTTCTCTCCTCACAAGAGTCTGTTGAAAAACTTCACTAAAAACTCCACACATTTATTGCCTAGAGCAGGGGTCTCCAAACTTTTTTGAAGGTGGGCCAGATAATAAAGAAACAATATCTTCGAGGGCCGGACAGATTATACAAAGTTAAAATATGATATTATAATTGACTCGAAACAAACAAATAAATAGAACTTCAATGATTTATTTTGCTTTGTTACATATAAATGTCATAAAATGACATCAATCACTTGGTAGAGTTCAAAGTGATTTAGTTATAGTCACTAGGCCTACCTCAATGGGAAGTATGTACTTGTTTCTTTCCAGAAATAATTTTGTTCAGCTGTGGCTTAAAGTTTGTGGTTCCTATCACTAGCAATGATTCCAAATGTTCATCAGACAAGGCAGATCTGTAGCAGGATTTAACATATTTCATCTTGGAAAATGTTTTCTCACAGAGATAGGTGGTACCAAAAACAAATTAATCCAACAGCAAAGTTTTTTAAATGCATATATTGAGCTCTTGGAAGGCACTTGTAGAATTCTATAAGTTCCAATTCCTTGTATTTGTCCTTCAACATGTCATTGGATTGAAGGTCAATTACTTCCATTTGAAGTTCAGGTTTTAACAGTTCAACATCAGAGTCAAATGGGTTTTGTAGGATCCTTACATCAGTTGCATGGGCATTAAAGTCAGAAAACCTCTGTCTAAATTGCAGCTTTAGGGTTGAAATGGTATCATGTGCAAATTTGCTTGGGAATGGCAAATTTGCTTCTTGATTGAACTGTTCACAAACTGGAAAGTGTGGAAGATTATTTCTGCTTAATTGGGTCGCAAAGAGATCAAGTTTTTGCCTAAAAGCTTTCACCTCAGTGTACATATTGCAGAGAAGTGAAGTTTTGCCTTGTAGTCTGAGATTAAAGTCATTCAGGTGTGTCATCAGGTCTACACAAAATGCCAGTTTCCATAGCCACTCAACATTGGTGAGTAGTGGTTCAGGGTGGTTGTTTTCATTAAAGAAAATTTCAATCTCTCTTCTAAGTTCAAAAAAACGTGAGAGAACTTTCCCACAACTGAGCCACCTAACAGATGTGTGGTAGGGTAAATCAGTATGTGTTGCTCCTATTTGTTCCAAAAAGTCACGGAAGTTTCTGTGTTTCAGTCCATGAGAGCGAATGTAATTTACTGTAGAAACAACTGGATCCATAACACTGGACAAATTTAGATTTTTGGCACAGAGGGCTTGCTGGTGAATAATGCAGTGGATAACCATGGGCTTCGAACATCCCACAGCTTCAACAGCTCTGTTAATTTGTCCAATTAACCCCTTACCTGTTCCACACATATTTCTACCACCATCCGTTGTAACACACTTGAGCCCCTTCCAATCCAGGCCATGCTGTGTCAGAGATTTGTGAACCTCTTTAAAAATATCTTCACCTGTGGTTGTCCTATGCGTACTGGATACAGACAATAGTTCCTCAATTATTTCAAAGTTGGAATCAACACCACGAATGAATATCAGCAACTGTGAAGTGTCATTTATATCAGTTGACTCATCAAGTGCAATAGAAAAGTACTCAAACTCCTTAGATTTGGATTTTAGTTGAGACATGAGGTTGCTCCCAATGTCTTCCACTCTACGAGCAACAGTGTTTGCAGAAAGACTAATAGTCTTAAATAAGTCAACCTTTTCTGGGCACATTTCCTGTGCAGCTTCAATCATACAAGATTTGACCAAATCCCCATCAGTAAAGGGTTTTCCATGGTTTGCTAGCAGGTGTACTGTTCGAAAACTTGCTCTTGTTGCAGCTTCATTCTCGGCCTTTTTCCGCTTAAATACAAACTGCTGTGATGATAAGTTCTTTTTCAAAGTTTCTAATTTGTCAGAACAAAGCTTACCAGTGAACTGAGAATAGGCTGAGGAATGCTTACTTTCATAATGTCTCCGAATGTTGTATTCTTTAAGAACAGCAATAAGCTCATTACAAATTAAACACAGTGCTTTATTTCCTGATTTAATCACAAAGTAGTTTATGCTCCATTTTTCCTGGAATATTCGACACTCTGAATCTACTTTCCTCTTTTTTCCCTGAACTGACATGATTATGGGTTATTTAAAACAACAAAAGTTCTCAGGTGTGTTTTTTACCTGTAAAAACCACGTGAAGCTGCCTAGTTTAACATAACAGCCTGTACACAGAAAGATCGATAAAAGTTGCATTTAGCGCTATATTACTATTGACATACCGTATATACTGGGCAATAAGCCGATTTTCTGGAGTTAAATTTGTAACTTAGTCTTCTGGGGTTGGCTTATTAGGCGGATATACCTATTAGACCAAAAAAAGCCCGCGGTCAAAATCAGTGACAAAAATTTAAAAAAATACTCATTTAAAAAAATACTTGCTATTGAGTGCTTTTCACTTAAACTTAAAAAAAAATTAGGAAATATCTAGAAGTTGCTAAAACCAATTATTGAAATGTAGTTACTTATTAATGATTGGCAAGTTCAATTTTACATTGAAAGGATTTTCAAAAACTCATTCTACAGTTCTATGTCTGATTTTATAATCTGCTTTTTTGTTTTGCTTAAATTAGTACTTCCTATATAAAAACAATGGCGTTTCAAGTTTGGGTGCTTTTTTACAAACTAACGCAATAGGATATTTTGTAAAGAAGGTTTATTAGGCTAAGTAACAATAGTTGGTTCTCATTCACTATCAGCCGAGTTTAGTTCATTACCTTTTAAATTTTGGAAAATCTCCAAAAGCTGCAAGGTTAGTGAGGGCGAAAAGTGAATAAAAACCCTAATAAATGATAAAAAACCTAAGACTTTGTTTTAGTATTGAATAATCGGGTCAAAGGTATAAAATAATCTAAATGCCAGGTTGATTAAAAAAATTGGGAAGCTTCACATACTCTAATTCAAGTTTATCATTAAAATTCACATTGTTTATTTTTTTCTTAGTAATATTTTTTACAAGCCTTTCTCTGTTGTACAATTAGATTCCATTGCTTTCTTAAGTTTAAGAGCAGTTCACCTCCTCTCTTTATTTTTAGTTTCTCACAAATTTCTTTTTTCTTTTTGGCCGCTATACGCGCTATTTACATTATAAATTACCGGTACTATGGAAAGAGGCTATTCAGTTGATTTTGCTCCTGACACTTTGCTTTCTGTGATTGGATTAATGAAGGGGAACAACTGAATCGGCAACCCAAGCAATGGCATTATGCAAAATAAGATTTGCTTAAAATTTAAATGTAAACTTTTCATAGTTTGCACGCGGTGCGGTACGCAGCAAGATCTGCCAAAAAAGATTACTATGCTGCACTGCGCGGCCGCACGCGGCAGTGTACGCTGCGTGGTTGACATCACTAGTACACATGTGAAGTTGCGTGTTTATCAAGTATTGATTTATTTTCGGTGGATTCGGGCAAATGCCTCGGGTACATCTTGCTGAACTCTGATCATTTTTGGCTACTGGAAGTCTACTGGCGGGCCGGACAAAATGACCTTGCGGGCCGTAGTTTGGAGACCCCTGGCCTAGAGCAATCCATGCTTCCACTGGTATGTCATCAGGTCCTTGAGCCTTTCCCTTCTCAGCCTCTAAGGTTGTTCAAATCAGAGCAGCCTTGGTGCCAGTCCCAAGCCTGGATAAATGGGGAGGGTTATGACAGGAAGGGCATCCGGCATAAAACACAGCCAAATATTTTTCAATGTGCGTTGTAAAATCTTACAGTAATAATTTTATTAATATCACTTAAAGGCTGTTACAAATCATTTTTGTTAATTATGCTTAGGTAGGATAACTCATTAACAAAAAATTTAAATAGGCACAATAAGTTGCATAAATCAATAAATAATTTAAAAATACTAATAGATTGAGAAAACCTTTTTTATAATCATAAACAGTAAATATATACAAAAACTGATTAACTTTTAAAAGTTAGCTTCAAAATTTGGTGGCTCTTTTAGTAATTACCGCAGAATACTTAACGTTGTCACTTCGAGCTTTGGAATAGTTGTTCAATATTATATTAAACAAAACACTGGCGCATTTCAATAAAATAATAGAATTGCTATTTAAACATGAATTGCAATCTTCAGACATCATGAAAGCATCAACAAATTGCATATACTCTTTTAGAATTTTTGTAAGGACAACCTTTTGATTATTTAGTTGAATGAAAACTTTTTCATAATTTTTTGAGATACATATTATAAACAAAGCATGAGCAGCTTGAAATACATGTAATAAAATAGTTGAAGGATAACTTAATCCCCCCTGGTTAAGTTCTTGAAAATATGTAAGCATGGAATTGTCTATGTCAACCTACAAAAGTTCACCGCTTTCATCAACTAGCAGTTGTTTGCAACCACCACAAGACAGTCTTGAAGTGACTTTTTTGGCAGCATACCCTGTGACATAGAGCAAAACTGGTAGTTGAGTTTCATGAAATGCAACTTGGTCATATTGAAACTCTTCAATAAAATTTTGGTCACCTTTTGATAGTGTAGTACTTTCAACTGAGTCTGAAAATTCCAATAAATATTTTTTCACTGAAATGGTGAAAGATGGAGAATGTAATCTCATCAAGCTATTAATTTTAAGTTTTCTTCACTTCTATTTCTTGAACAGACACTAATCTGTTGCTGCCACACATCTGACAATACTGGGCAAATCGACTTTCTAAATGGTCAGTCAGGAATTTGCCATAAAGAACAAAGTCAAAATTTAAATTCTCCAACAAACATTTAGCAACATCCTTCAATACTTTTTAAAGTATGGCACAAAATCAAATAGGTATTTTTAGTGAGATTTTCTGTGGCATTGCAGCAAGCTTAGATTTGACCACGCATCTAACCAAGTGCCCATGAAAGAAAGGAACTGCACATTTTCATGATCAAGAGCATCAACAGGACAGGCATATTTGTTTAGTGTGTTTCTTCCTTTGTAAGGATGTTTTACATTTACAATACACCACCACCTCCAAATTAATGAAATAAAATGTGATGTTCCATTCCAGTTTTCAATGTTTTCTGATTCAGGACCATAGGACTTCAATGCTGCAACAGTGGTATCTGCAAATATTTTTAAAGCCAATTTAACGTCTTGTCTTTCCAATGAGTGAGGGTGGAGTGCTTTCCATGACAATGTAGTCGAGCTTTTTTCAATGTATATTTAGCTTCTTTTAGGTAAATACTTTTTAGTTCTGCAAACGATGCATACAGAACTTTGTTGCTGTCAGCAATATCAGGAAATATAAAAGTTTTTTTGCAGTTTTTCAAATTTAACCAATTGTTTCTGGTGCATTTAAGTATATAAACAGATTAAAAAAGCAAAAAATTGTGTTTCTGGTCATTAAACAGATTTACTACCCACAAAGGTAATTCAGCCATTGAAGAGCAACCAGCAAACAAAGTTAACAACTTTCTGTTAATTCTGTTACCATCACTAATTATGCTGATCACATTGTATTGAGCTTCTACAAGTCTTTTCAACAAGCTTTTTAAAATGTTACATAGATTTTCAGCAGTTAGATTCTTTGCAGGAATTAGGGCTGCTACATCTTTGTTGGATAAAAGCAAAGATAAGATCATGAAACAGTGAAGCAATGTAGCTGTTGCACCTTTATCTGTTGCTCCTGATAATTTTGAGTTTTTGTAGGTGATGCAAGGCTTTATGTGGATTTCATCAAGCAAAATATTAACATGTAATTCTTATGGATTCAGGTATTTTACTTTTGTTGCCAAATTTACATGAATTTGATTCACTGCTTTCACTCATAACACTAGACAATTGACAAAGATGCTGACTGTAGGGTAAAATAAGCATGTTGTTTTTGACGTGCTCATAAATAGCTGATGATTTGATTAACAAAGTATAAGCAGATACAATTAGTGAAGAAAAAAACCTTTGCTTGTTTGGAGTTTCAATTGAAAGTTTTAGTTGTTCAACTAAAAAAGTGCGAATATCTTTATTGGCTTCAGTAGAAATATTTAAAATAATTTTACTCACATGTTCAACCAATGACCTGTCACTCACTCCACTAGAAAATTTTCCAGTGTCTTCATTGTTGTGCAGTCGAGCAAGAAGATTTTCTAACTGGCTCCAATGCTCCAAACAAGCATTTCTTAACTATAGCCATTTAAGGTCGTCAAAATCAAGCTTAATGTCTTGAAACCATACATCTAAATTCATTGATTTGTGCACATAAACAGAAAATTTAGGAAGGGGGAACGTTTGATTACTGGAAATGAAATGTGATATAGAAGCACATAATCATTATTTTTTCTTCAATAGCGGAATGTCGAAATTCTAGCAGATGCTTATCTAATCCTTCAAGAAATGATTCATATGAAGTAATTTTGTTGGTATTAAGCCATTGTTCTTGCACAATTTCATGGTATTCCTCATTTCGTTTGTGATGTTTTGATGGGCTGGAACATCTTACAGAGGTAGTTGAAGCTGACAAGTAAGAACATAAGTTTGGAAAAATGCAAGGAAAAACATCTTTTTGAAGCGCAAATTTTTTCTGTGGTATCTTAACATCTGGGTCACCATTTTTTCTAGGTAGAATGTCATATTTAATAATATCACATTCTTGAAAATGTTTAATACAAACAACTATATATTTTGACATGCTAAGTCCTTCTCATCGTATTTTTCTTAACCATTTTCCTGTTAAGTTTTATCAGTAGGAAACTTGAAGCAAGTAACATAACTTTTTTTAGAATTACTATCATAATTTGATTTACAATTAGGAACACAACATTTATTAACCATCACACTTCTTTGCTAAATTAAAAGACCAAGTAATATAAAAGGTAATAACAATCAAACTGAAACAAACTGTACATTATGAAAGATTGATTACATGTAAGAGATTAATCAAGCTTACCTTAAGTTAAAAGCAAAAAATGTTAAATGGGCTACTGATTAAATGGACCACAGTAGTTGCACAAAATCATAATTTTACTGAAGAAGAGAGACTTGCTTTTTAAAAATATATATGTATATATATCTAATTGAAAATAATATATAGTTTTGGTTTAAAGGCTTGTCAAATGACCTTCCCCTTAGTGTGAATAAAATGATGCAAATTTGAATCCTGCAAATTTTTGTCGTCATTATACATATATATTTGTTATTGATGCTGTTACTGTAGCTTACATTTAAAATATTGTTGACTATTAAGATGCATGTATGACAAAAAATCAAAAAGTCTTACAATATCAGGCAACTCAAAGGGCAAGACAGACTTATAACAAAAGAGCTAAAATTACCAACTGCAAAAAGCCAATGTAATAGTTTGGAACAGTTGCCTTGTCTGCAGTCCTGACAGACTCATTATATTTATGTAAAATAAAATTGAGTTCTTGAGTAACTAAATTAAAAAAAACAAAAAAAACATAAAAAAATCAAGATTGTATTAGTTTTAACATAAGTAAAGCTCTTATCAAGTTGATCAAACTTTATTAAAAAGCTAGTATAAATTTTAGTTTAGTTATTTTCAGTTTGTTATAAGCTATTTAATGAATCACAAAAGTTTTTAGCTAACTTCTTTCTTCAAACACATGTATATAAACCTACAATAAACTGATAAACCCATTGTTTGTCAGTGTCCATACTACAGATAGTTCTACTTTATTTATAGTTTAAATTAGACTTCAGTTGTTCAAGTTTATTAAAACTGCCGTAACTTCAGGTTTAGAGGCTACCTATAACAATATTACTTATTAAATTGCTAAAGTAAACTGTCATTGTCAAAGAATCTTTTTTGTAAACCAGCAGTTGCTATTTGTCAGCTTTGTTCATGACGTCACCACAGAAAAAGCGACTCCACTTCCAGGCTGTAGTTAAAGATAGCCTTGATCTTACTTAAGTTCTTGAGTTGAAACTGTTAATTGAAGAGAACTCATTACCAGATTTTCAATGGTTTAATTAACTTAAGATGCTGCAAGAATTAAAACACAATTAGATGAACGTTAAACATACACTACATAAAGAATAACTACACTGCAAGATAATACAAAATAAACTCTGTTAATGGTAATCATTCTTGATTACTGAACAATGCAAATGAATAACAAAGGCAAAGCAATAAAACAAATTACAGTCCTTCGACACAGAGTTTGATTCCATAATACAACAGGTCTCAATATATGCTTCAGAGTTGATTGTTTTTCCCCTTGGTAAGAAATCAACAAGAATAACTCCTTGGGCATCCCAGAAGATAGTGACCATGATTTTTCCAGCTGACTTTTGTGCCTTTGTATGGCATCATTTCATTGAATTGCATTTTGGGTTCTGATTCATAATGATGTATCCAAGTTTTCATTACTAGTTATTAGCCTGTCAAAGAATGTGTTGTCTCTTTCAATGAGTCAATGAAGTTCTGTGGAGCAGTTAACCCTTTCAGCTTTATGCTCATCTGCCAGCTGTCTAGGGATGCAGCAGCCAAACATTTCTGAAAAACCAAGATAATTAACAATGTTTTGAGCACTACCATGGCTTACTCCAAGTTCTGATGCCAACTCATCAAGGTTATGTGCCCATCAGTTCTAATTAATGTGTCCACTTTTGTTTTATTAGCTAGGTTAGTAGAAGTTGATGGGCAGCCAGAACAAGGCATGTCTCTTAAGATTGCATTTCCCAATTTTTTGGAATTTTTAAAATTCTTAATTAGACATTTGGCCATCTACACAAGTTGCTATAGTCCAAGGTTTCATCTCTGTTGACAGCTTGCAATCTCTTGTAAATGTTAATAGGAGTTTCTCCTTTAGCAACAAGGAATTCAATTGCTGCCTGTTGCTTCATACAGATTTCTAATGGGGTTGCCAATTTACAGTAGGCTCAGCTAGTATATGCTTACTTACATTCAAAACACAGGAAACACTTGAATCTCACAAGTATAAAATGCTTTAATATCTATATCAAATTTCATAAGGAGTTATCAAAAAACCTGTTTCCTGTAAAAAAAATTGCATTATTATTTTTGACTTCACCTCATTTACAATAATTATAAATGTGAGATATTTTTAGCTACTAATGATAGTGTTGTGTTTTTAAACTTTAAAGTATTTGAGCTGTTATAATTCTTTTTGTTTCCTGTGTTTTTAGTTTTTCGTTAAAAATCAAATTTTGGATATTTTTTGTGAAAATTTGCTACTTTTTTATTGACTTGGACCACAAAAGCAATCTGTAAAAGAATTTAGCCAAAGAAACTTAAGTTTTTTAAATATTTTAAAATTATTTTAAAATAAGAACATACGAATGTAGCATATCAACAATTCAACATTACAAAATTATTTTATGTTTCTTCTTCTGTACAAAAGCATGCTAGACTGCACACTGGCAATCTCAATTACATTGTGTTAATATGTAATTTCCATTTGCATGGTACCTTGTTTCAAACTTTAATTCAGTTGCAGAATTAAAAAAAAGCAATTTGATTATAATTTTCTTTAATGACAATTAAAAGTTTTTGTAAAAAAACTATACAATTTCTGGATAAGCAATAAACAGTTTTGATTTAACATGTGGGTTTGTAAACTGAGCAATAAAGCACCAAAAATCTGATTTTATTATATGTTGGTGGACAGAAGTGATATGGTTTGAGTTTATTAAATGATGAAGTGATATGGTAATTTAGTCAAAGAGACTTAAGGTTTTTTTTTAAATTAAAAATTATTTAAAAATAAGAACATTTAAATAAATCATATCAACATTACGTTTCTGCTTCTGTACCAAAATTCTGTTCTTTCTGTACCATGACTGCACAGTGGCAATCTCAATAACATTGTGTTAATACATAATTGGCATTTGCTTGATACTATCAGAAGCAACTGCATTATAACTGCATTAACAATAATTGTAAGGGTAACATTGCCCAATTGGTTTGACAAAAAAATCCCATGTGACCAATGTTCTTTGTAATTTTTAGCTGTGTGTGTGTGCATGCAGAAATTTGTTGGTGTGCGAACTTTGCTTTTTTTTGCAAATTATGTCCAACCTCTGTGTGGTGGGCAAAGCTTATATTATTGCCTCTATCAAGGGTGTTTCATATGACAATATTCTCAAACTTAACATAAATACCTATGTATTTAATAGTTATCTGATTAAAAATAAGAAATAAAAATTGAAAAAATAACTAATGGCTGATTACCTTTATTTAGGCTGTTATTTTTCTCTTTTGTTTTTAGCTTTCAGTTACTCTTGATATATGCTATTTAAATCAAGGGTGCAGAGCTAGCAATAAAATCTATGGCTTTGGCTCCAGCTCAAAGTTTGCTCTAGATGTTTTAAAAATAATTGACTCAAACTCATATATGGTCCAATTCAATCCAACTCATACAAAGCTAGAACTTAAGCTGGTGCAATTTTACTGGTTCCAAGCTTTTCAAAATATCAGGCTCCATCTCCAACCTTATTAAATAATTGCCTCCAGCTTCAACCTTTTAAAAATATCTAGCTCCAGCTCTAGCTCCAGCTCCACCTTTTTTTTTAAAATATGTGGCTCTGGCTCCAGCTTCAGACCCTAAAATTTTTTCCCACTCCAGGCTCCAGCTCACCCCGGATCTAAATTGATTAAACTTTTATTTGAGTGTTTTGTTTTTGTCTTACCAGTAAAAGTAAAAAAAAGAACATCCATATGTGTAGACAAGGGCCAAAGCTGGTAACTGTCTTAAAAATTTTGAGGAAAAACTTAGTTTCTTAAAAAAAACAAATAAAACATTGCTATTATAATTTAATAAAGAAAAAAATTTAAAAGCCTTCTCTGTTTTTTTGCAATAAAATTCTTCTCTTTAACAAACCCAAATTTTCACTGGCCAAAAGTTAAACTTGTTTATAAAAAAGAACCTAGACCAAGAATGTCCAATGTGCAGCCCACTGCTCACTCAAATTTTTTAGTTTTATTTTCATAACTGTTTTGAATTTGATGTTACTGCTGTCAAAGTAACATATAGGGAGACAAAGTGAAACAACAGTTAATTGTTGCGTGGAGTGCATCTAATAAACTGATTCATAAAAGCTTTTGTGGGCACAGGTTTAGAAGAAAGATGCTTGCTCAAAGCATCTTTTTCAGTATTAACATTTTTTATGATTAAATTAATACTAAATGTGTTGTTTCCCAACATTTTTTTAATATCAAGTCATAGTTGTTAATGACTTTAGAGTTGGAAAAATTGCTATTTTTTCTATCTCTAAAGTCTTTTCTATCTCTAAAGTTTACTAACTTGGACCAATGCGGAGTGATTTGGAATAAGATTACAGTAGTAAGCAGTAACAGCAATGCTGCTTGTGGTAAAAAAGGAATTGTACAGATTTATTATGAGGGTGAAAAAAGGATCAGACATTTTTAGAGATTGTAGGTCCAATCTAGTAATTCAACTTATGGTCAGTATCCATGGTTGCACCGTTAATCAAAGAGAGTGTTGCTACTTGTTGGCAAAGCTTAGCTGGCTGAGTGCCTGAAAGTATTGATTGGTGGTTAATTGGAGTAGGACACAGACATCCAGTGACAATGCATGACACTGTCTATGAAACAAGTGCAAGTACTGCATCACCAGATTGGTGTGCAGTACATAGCTTTTAAGTATACCAGAAATATAGTAGCGGTTCGTAGTGTTTGGCCCCATCCTGAGCCTGGAAATTGCCTCAGCAGTGTGATGCACTAATGTAGTTTTTTGCTCAATGCCACAAGATGGTGATGGAACGTGAGCGATCTGTCCACAAAATAAGTGGGCTGTCAAAATGGTAAAGTTGTATTATTTTTGTAAGCATTTAGCTCAAACGTGTCCTCTTTGTTGTTTAAATGAAAAACTGCTGTCATTGTCTTAGTATGACTAAGCTTCAGTTTCCAAGTCTAAAGCACCAAAAGTTTAGTCATATTTTGACTTAAAAGTTTTTTGAAAGGCCTTTCAGTTTCCAGAGGAGTGCAACAATGCTAGGTGGTGTGCATATGTAAACTTTTTGGAAATTGTGGAGGGCAGATGTAGACATAAATACATATAAAGAGGTTAGAAAAGAAGGGAGCCAAGACCGATCCCTGAGGAATGCTGTTTTTCAGACGGCGTAGCCTGTTTTGCTCACTGTCACCAGTAGTAAGCTGAAATTTCGGTTTTGGAGTAGCTCCATAATCATTCTGACCATGTGTGCTTATCAGACAAAAATCTCAGCAGCTTTTTGATAAGGCCGGTATCAGACAGTATTATACACTGCTGTTGAAAATTGACCAAAAATTCCTTGATGTTTTCTGTCGATAGAATGACTTAATCCACGGTTTATTTTCTGTCTCAAAACCCAGCCTGCTCTTAAGAAGCAGTTGGTTCGAAATATAGATAAGCCTCTCAAGGATATTGTAGTCAATAATTCTTTCAAGGTCAATAATTCTTTAAGTCTCCTACTGGCTTTATCGGCTTTTGGTTCACGACCATAAGTGCTTTCTCTAGATTGTGGAAATTTTGAGTTGATACAAACAGGAAGAAAGAAACTCACATAACTGGGACTTCATAGCAGCTCTAGCATGGACACTTTTAATACTAATTATGTAATGATTTTAGTAGTTTTATATTTTACTTTGTCATAAACTTAACTCGGGAATTCAAAAGTACCAATTGAACTACATAACTCAAATACTTGCGCTGTAGTAAAGCGGTCTCAATTTTTTCGTTTATTCTGGCTCAAGAAGTAGTTTGCAATGAGACGGCATTTTCGTCTAAATTCCATTTCCCTGTGCATGTTTATAGGCTATGTCCTATAGGCCTTCGTTTAAGTCGGACAGCCTTCCCCTGAGCCTTCCCCTGAGCTGTTCGACTTAACCAGGGTAAACTGTATTTATTCCTTTCAAACATCGCCCACCCTTTACATCTTGTCTTTGTTTTTTTAAAAACTTTACAGGCTTAAACACATTGTTTGATTTGTCACATAAATCATTCATCTCTTGCTCAGCCTCTCTCCTCATTGTTCGACTTACAATTTTTCTTGTTTGATTTCTCTCTTGTAATTATTTTTATTCTCTTCTGACCGGATCATCTCACTAAATGCGTTCTTTTTTCTCTTTACTACTTTTTGCACTTCTTCATTCCATCACCATATGTTTTTTCGCTTTTTTGTTTTATCTTTCCACAAAGTTCTTCACAAGCCTCTAAAACCCCATCCTCACAATTAAATACCCTCACAATACACCTCACAAAATTTTGGCTTCAATATTAACTAATTCTTTCACTTTGACATTTAGCATTAAATTTTTCTCTTGTTTCTTTTTTTTAAATTTCCATACCCTCCATTGCATTTTCCGTTTCATTTTTTTGCGCTTAAACGTGTTTTCCTTCTTCACATGAACAATCACTAACCTGTTTTCCTTTCTTCCACTTTTCTTCCATCTGTTTCTACCTGTTTTCCTTTTTTCCACGTTTTCCTTTCTTCACATCAACAATCACTAACAATCACTAACAATGACTAACCTGTGTTTCAGTTTCCAAAAAATCAGTTTGACATCTTTTAAGAACTTTCTTCTTTCTTTTTCCACCAAAACAAAATCAATCTCAGTTTCATTGCCATCTGAACTATATATCATCTTCTTTTTTTCTTTTTTAAACCATGTATTCGTCACACATATATTCTTCTGATATCAGAATTCCAACAGCAATCTACCTTCCGAATTTTGCTCCCCAATTTTCATTTCCTACATGTACACCCTCAAATCCATCTATCTTTTTTCCAACATCACCATTAAAGTCTCCACTCCCCAAAGTCAATTCTTTTCTACCTTTGATAACCCATTCATGAATCATTTCATTATAAAATTTATCCTTTTGTACATCTGGTTTTCCACTTTGGGATGCATACATGTCACCCGTATCATTTCTTCCCCAACAATAAGGCATATTGTCATTATTTTATCACTTCTATGTATCTCAACAACACTCTCACACAGCTCCTCCTTGATCAATGTTCCAACACCACCCCACCCTTCCCACTATTATTTTCCAATCACCATAAATTATATTTTCTTCCTTCCACTACAGTAAAATGGGCTCCTTGGCCCCGCCATCGTACCTCTTGTAGACCATAAATATCCACCTTCCTCTTCCACAATTCTACTGCCACTTCTGTCCCTTTACCACAATTACTCTTGATGTTCCAGGTTCCAAGTCTAATTCCAATCTGAATCTTTTTCTTGTTTGTGAATTTATACTCAGAGAGTTTTTGCACCCTCTGCTCATTTAAGGGCTGCTGGGGACTGGGGGCATTTTATTAGGTTGCATTTTTATAAGTTTTTGGAGCAAATTTTTATTGCTTTACATGGTTTTGCTGACACCAACCACAGTTCTCTGCTTTGCACAAACCCTTTGCCTAAAAAGACAGTAGGCTACCTGCTAGGCAACAGATTGATCCATTTAATCCATAGTTGAAACTCTGGCAGGTGCTCCGACTCGGCAGTCAGAATGAGCCTGGGAGTAATGGGAATTAAAGGGTAACTCCACTTTCTTTATGACTTTAGAAATCCCGGACTGACGCCTTCCTTTCGGATGTAGTTTAATGTTATACCCAAGACTCGATTGCAAATGTTATTGCAAAATAAAAATCCAGAAACGTCGTCATGCTGTAACTTGCAGTATGTTTGTTTTTGAACAATCTTGCTAGAAGATTGCCAAATATTTTTAAAATGCCAGTTTTAAAGATTTTTTTGTATACTTAAGATTTGTTAGTTTAGTATTTCTTTTACCATCTTTGAAGAGTTTAAGTAAAAAATATCTATTTTTTAATTATCTATTGTTGTTGTTGTTGTTGCCTCTTCTCCAAGGGTATCTTGGAATAGCCATCTCTTAAGCTCTCAAAAAAGTCAATTTAAATTCCCACTTTTTGGATTACCTCTGTTGCTATCAAAAACTTTTTCCACAGACTGATAGCGTTGTGGTGTATTGATATTTGACTGCAGTTAAAGAGGCGTTGGTGTCATGTGTGTAATAAGCATAGTGGGCATTGTGGTGTGTAAGTTTTAGGGTTCACTACGTGCAGGTAACTTTCCAGAAGTAATGATATGTTGGCTCTAAGCCGTGCCTGTTTTTTACGCGTATGGCGTGGTAATGTTTGCTCTGATGAATGAGTGTCATTGGGCGGTGTTTGTCAAACTTTTTGGGCCACAGACCCCAATTTGCAAATTTTTTTTCGTGGACCCCAAGTTTATGTCACATCAATTTTTTTTCCCAATCAACGAGGAAAGATAATACAAACCAAAAACTAAATAGTGCAAAATCCGTTAAAAAAATAAATCGTTATAAGCAGGCATACCGTATTTCAGAAGAAGCAAGCTGGGACGCGCGTTAATAGAAAAAAATTCGCCCCTAAAAAAAAGTTTTCTCTAAAAAAAAGGTCTTCACTTTGAATCTGCCTTGTATTTCATAGTATGGATTATTTTATTAAAAATACAAGTATATATTTGTCAAACTGTGTGTCGGCAGCGTGGTCGAGTGGTTAACGCACCGGACTGATGATCAACATGGTCTCGGTTCAAAAAAACCCACTTGCGCCATACTGTTGTGTTCTTGGGAAAAACACTTTACGGCACTTTCCCCTGCTTGGTGGTCTTGACAAGCAGTTCTAAATTACAGTAATATCTCTACAAAATTACAAGCGGACAGCAATATCTTGGCATCTCCGGAAGCAGGTCGGGGTAATTGCCTACCCTATGTATAGCGCCTCCGTCGCTTTCCTGCGAGTCAGGAGGATAAATATAGAGATTAAAATAAAAAAAAAATAAAAAAAAAAACTTTATCATATAGTTGCAGACCCCTGTGCAGTCATCACGGACCCAGTTTGGGAAACCCAGTCATAGGGTGTGGCGTTAGTAACTTTGTTGTATTTTCTAGACTGAATTAGTGTAAGGTGATGGTAAGTGTTTGAGGTTTTTTTAACATTTCTTGGGTGCTATGTGGTGTTTTAAGATGATGATGTTAGTGTGCTCGTGGTTATGAAAGATTCTGGCTTTTATATTTCTAGATGGATTTGAGTAGGTATTAAGATCATGTGAAGGGTATGTTTGTGTTTGAGTCGGTTGTTTAAGTTGATTAGTATGAAGTTTAAGATGGATGTCCATTAAAAGAACCTTGATTTGATTGTATAAGTGTTGAGTGTTCGTATCTCTTGTGCAACCAGTTAGCAATTCGCAAAGTTTTTGTGGAAATTTTTGTCGGTGCAACCACGAAGAAAAAAAGTCACCAACAGAACTTTAAAGCAACTGCTGCGTGGATATTTGAAATACTAATTGCATAATGATTATAGTTGTTTAATCAATGCTTTAATTCCTATCCTTTAGTCATGGCTTTTAATACTAAAAAGAAAAAAAATTATATAAATGTATTTTTGCGGCTGTGGTTAAATTTATAATTTGGCCAATTATGAAAAAAGGCTGGACATCCCTGGCTTAGAGGAGCGTTGTTTATAATCAAGCAATTTTTTTTTAGTTAATTGTTATAAAATTGCTATGGATAAACCTAATTTTAAAGCTATTGTTAATGAACCTGATAATTATGAAGAACGCCAAGTAGAAATTAATAAACTTCGAAATTCGTACATTGCTCAAGGCTCCAGTATAAATTTAATTAATAATAGTGATGAGTTTTTACTTAGATTTCTACGATCTCAAAGGTTTAATCAAGATAAAGCTTTAACAACTTTGAATAGATATCACGCTTATTTCAAAAACTGGCCTGAATTAGTAGAAAAAGTCAAAAATCCTCTTTTAGTAAAACATGTATTTGAATCAGGCTGTTTTGTTGTTTTAAATGGCAAAGCTATTGATGGATCCGCTATTTATGTAAATCGTCCAGGAAAATTGAAAAATTTTCTTTTATCCGATTTGGTTGCTGCCATGATAATATCATTTGAAGCTCTGCTTAGAGAAGAAAGCAATCAAATCTACGGTGTAACTGGTTTAATAGATCAAAATTATTATACCTTTAACTTTTTACAACAACTGAGACCTTTCTATGCTAAAATGTATGTCAGCCTTTTTCAAGGAACTCTTCCTATCATATTTAAAACACTAAATGTTGTTAATGAATCGAAGATATTTCATGCATTTTATGCATTAGTAAATGCTTTTCTTAAAAGTACAACAAAAAATCAAATTGCTTTTCATGGTACTGATTTTAGTACTCTTTATGAAAAAATTGACCCGTCTGTACTTCCACCAGATTATGGAGGAACAGGACCCAGTATGGATGCTGCTGCAGAAAGATGGAAAAGTATAATTTTTGTTGATTGTAATAATTTAAGTACATATGTATCAAAGTAATTGACAGTTGTGCTTGTACATATAGTCGTTTCTTCGGCTAGGCTATGAATAAAATCACTTCTATTTTGTAGACTAATAAATGTAAAACTTTTTTTATTCAAAGCATTTGTAGCAAATATGTTATTTAAAACATACAAGCTTGCAAAGTAGTTAGCATTCCAATTGCAACCTTGATGTTTTTAATTTAATCAAACTAATTCCATGTATCGTTTTATCAACTACTGGAGAAGCTCATTACTTTCGGCTATAGGGCAAGGCGGGCCAAAACGAACATATGCTATATTTCTCGCAATTTCAAAGTTCCCCTTAAGTTTTTATCTTTTCTTATTTTAAATTTAAACCCACTTGCGCCATTCTGTTGTGTCCTTGGGAAAGACACTTTGCGGCACTTTCCCCTGCTTGGTGGTCTTGACAAGCAGTTCTAAATTCCAGTCATATCTCTACTAAATTACTAGCGGACAGCAATATCTTGGCATCTCCGGAAGCAGGTCGGGGTAATTGCCTACCCTATGTATAGCGCCTCCGTCGCTTTCCTGCGAGTCAGGAGGATAAATATAGAGATAAAAATAAAATAAAAAATTATAAAATTAAAATTGGCAACTTTGTAATTACTCTGGATACTTTCCTGGTGAAAACATGTTTGGCTAAGATTTATTGTAAAATTTGATATGATGTAAAGTCGGTTTGTTGATCAATTAATGACTAAATTCAAAAAGATTTTTTATGTTCAGTTAAGTGTTACAAAGTAAAGTTTAAACCAGGGCGTCGAACCGTTTAAAATAAGGTTTCGGTTCAAATTTAGCAAAATTTAATTTTAAAGGTTTAGTTCCAGATCAGCAAATTTAATTTTTAAAGGTTCCGGTTCGAGTTCAACAAATTTTGTTTTTAAGAGTGCATTTTATCAGCTAGTAGACGCGAAAAAAGGCTAAGATTAAAACTTTTAAAAATATTATCAGACATTATGATACGGAAAAGTTTGATGAATATAAACGTTATGATAATGTGTTACATCCGACAATTAAAAAGGCCAAAGGTAATTATTGTAATGATATAGTAGAGGAGACCGGGGTTAGTTAGAACAAAATTTAGAGAAATTAAAATTGTAGGGTTTGAAATTGATGAGAAAGATTTTAAGCTAGTCTGGCATAATGACCATTATGTTGCACAATATATCACAAAAGATTGACCAAAAATTGTAAGAGGTTTATTTACAAATTACATTCAAATAAACGTACGTTACTTGTTCCAACTAATCCCTTATGTGGGGCTTGTTGAAACACGGCATGGGGTTAGTTGAAACACAAATTATTTGTCCGTATGCAGAGTATAAAAATCTGTTCTTATGGTATAAGTCAACCTATTGAGGGTTGTAACTTGATAAATCAACAGGAAAGTCAAACTTCTGCCGACAACGTTTGGTTCCCCCTTTTTTCAATGGAACTGGCAGTTTAAAGACAATGTCTTCTAAATTGTGGGTGAATTTTGATGCATCATTAGTGTCTTCTCGAAAAATAAAGGTGGGACGTTCATTCACCAATGCAGAGCGATAGGATCGCTTTAAAAATCTGAAAGTTACATCACCATCTTCAAAAACATTAATCACTTGTCCGACATAATATCGTACACTTTTTTTTGAACACAATCGGACCAGGGCTAATTCTTCTTTGATTTCGCTAGGCTTGGTGACCTTGGACAATCCTTCGTTCTCGGTTGTGCTATTATTCGAACAATTCTCCTTTTCTGATAAAAGTAGTGATGATGCTTCTTCAGAGCCGGACTTAATGGACGCAGCTATTATGCGTTTACAGATTTTTTGGGTGGTTTTCTTTTTTTCAGCGTTTGTTATAATTTGATTTTTTTCAGGAGTGTCAGCTAGAATTTTAGTTTTCCCTCTGTTTGTACAGCTCTTCCTTTTTCTCGAAGCTGCTTTGGTGAATGGTCGAATGTTTTCAGGAGTCACATTTAAAAGAGATTGATTTGTAGATGATGAAGGTCTTTCCGAAACTTGAGGCTGCTCGTTGAATAATTGTTGGTGTTTTGATTGGGTAAGATTTTCAGTACCTGCACTAGGAACAAACCTATCAGTAACATCTGATGGCAAGAATTCTAAATCACTAAAAATGTCACGGTCAAAAGGAAAAATTCCAGCCACCTTGAAGCCTGATTGAATATTAGCGAGTGTGAATGCTCTAGGAAAAGCCCTTCCAACCATATCAGGAATGTCATAAATAGTCATTATTTTTCCTCTATTTTCTTTCATCCAACAATCGCAGGCGCTATAGTAATAACGCTTGAAAGGCCCATAAACTGCCCTATCAAGTGGCTGCAGTTTATGGGAGCAATAGGGTGGAAATGAAAGCAAGACGATACCATGCTCTTTAGCATAGTCAATGGTTTCCAGAGTGACGTGGCTGTGGTGGTTGTCCAATAGCAACAGCACTTTATCTTTATTGCTCGGTCTAACATGTGACATAAAATGTTTCATCAAGGAAAAAAAGTTTTCCGAAGTCATCCAGCCACTCGGATGAGCTCTTAAAATGGAACCAGTTGGAGCACCCTTGACAAAATGTTCTTTACAGTGTACTCTGGGAAATATAAGCATAGGTGGGATCATGTTTCCAGTTGCACTAACAGCACAACAAAGTGTGACAAGTTGACCTCTCTCTTCTGAAACAACAGCATCGACTTGCTTAACACCGGTTGCAGCAATAATTTTTTTAGGTTTCTGTACTGTGGTGCAGCCAGTCTCATCAACGTTCCAAATCTTGTCTGGTGTAAATCCATCCCTTTGCAAAACCGATTCATATTTGTCATAAAAAGCATTAACATTATGTCTGTTGAAACTAGTAGCACGACTAAGTGATGTGCTTTCTGGTGTCCTCAACGTTAAGTTGGGATGGCGTTTCATAAAACCAGAGAGCCAATCGCTTCCAGCCTTTTTTGCTGCAACCCATGAGTTTGAAATTTTCAAGCCAAGTTTAGCAGCATATTCATATGCTAAAGATTTGACTTCATTGGTGGAAAGACCATAATATAAAGCGGATGCTTTAAGCAAATATTCCACAAGAAGTTCTTGGCTAATATTAAATACTGACCGATTATTGAAATATCCATATTTTCTCAACGATACTTCTGTTATATCATCACCTTTCACAATAGCGGCTTCTTTGCGATAATTCAAATAGTATCTTCGCAAAGTCACATGTGGAATATCATATTTATTTGCCATTGTACGGCAAAACTTTTTATCAATCAGCACCTCTGTCATGGCTTTTTGCATAACATTTTTTGTTGTCAATCCCCGTTGAGTTTTACGTTTGTACTGACGCATACTTTCAGCTAAGAAATACACCTATTACTTACTAAATATAATAACTACAATCAACTGACATTAACAAAAAAAAATAAAGCTATGAATGCTAAATAGCAATAATTGAACTGATATGAAAAATAACATCTTAAAGCAATTGTTAAGTATAAGTTATTCTTAGAAGTGTTACGTAAAACATGTTCCAACTAACCCCCTGTGCAAAGTTTCAACTAACCCCAGTAGTGTCAGAGAAATAGGTAAAAAATAGTCATAGGTAAAAAATAGTCAATAAAATTAAACCTATCAATATAAGTCAAAAAGCAATGTCTGCTTCTTCATCGACAAACGTCAAAAATTCTTTTTTTTTTTTCTATCCAACTATTTCAAGAGAGGTTGAAAGTATCATTGCTTCGCTTAAAACCCACAAAACCCACAGATTTTTGAATGTTGACGCAAAATTTTTTAAATATAATAACTCTTCTATTTCCGCAATATTGAGCAATATATAATATGTACCTTAGGACGGGAGTCTTTCCAAACAGTTTGAAAATTGCTGAAATTATACCTATATATAAAAAAGGTGATCCTTGTGAATCAACTAATTACTGCCCTATCTCAATTTTATCGCAATTAGATAAAATATTAGAAAAATTCATCTACAACCGATTGTACAAATTTCTCAAAAAAAAAAAAATTCTTAAGCGATAATCAATTCGGATTAAGAAAAAACTCTTTCACTAATTTTGCTATCAGCTCAATATGTGATTCTTTAATCAGTAATATTGATAATAATTTATATACTTGTTGTATTTTCTGACTTTTAAATCACTCAAATCCCAACTTCTTTCAACTAAAGAAGTTTATCAACAGAAATCACAAATCTGATCACTGACTAATAGAATTACGCCTAGGCTTAGCACCCAGATGGCTAAACTAAATCTACGAAGCTTATTCAAATAGAATAATTACTATTTTCGCAAACTAAGGCGTTGGATCTCACTAACTCTTAACACTCTAACTCCTGTCACACAGGAAAAACAGTAACACAACAAAACGGTGACTCACAGATTCACAGCACAAATTACAAAGTCACCTATTTATATGAAGCGGGCAAAAGTTACAAGAAAAAATTAGCAACTTGGAGAAGATACTATATTTTCTTAATTATTTTACGACGATACAAGCCAACCGGACACTTACTGTTACGTCACAAAGCACCAAGTTAAAAGGCTGGTAAACAAGTTGGGTAACATGTGATTATTAAGTTATTGGACTATGGCGGAAAATTGTAGAATTATCTCGAAACCATGACCTGACATTACGTATGACATATGTCATACAGCAAAACTTATTATCAATTATAAGGTAAAATAAAGCGGATAAATAAGATGCTGTATGATCATTATAGCTTAAACTTATTTTACTAAACAGACTTGAGTGGGGCTAGCGTATCGATTACGTCATGAATACGTCACAGTTAAAATGAATAAGCCACAATCGAAACTCTAAATATATTAAGAAATACGAAGTACTTCAAATAAATTACGATGGTTAAGTATTATTGATTAAGTGTGACATTATTAAAATTATTGATTAAGTGTGACATTTAGTAATAATAAGTTTACTTGAGCTTTTAACGAAACTATTTTACAATAAAATGTAGCGATGCGGGGCTCCCTCGTGCTGGGGCTCCATTGCATTGCACCGGAGATAGTTACGGCTCTGCTACCCAGACCATTTCAGGTCAGGTTTAATCTCCTCCGCACTGGCGTTGATTTATTCCGTTTGACAGTGTAAATATGGGTATGGGTCCCACAGCAGCCTGTGAATGTGGTGTGAAGGAGAAAACTGCTAACTTCATAATAACATCTTGCCCCATTTTTTATCAACCAAAAAGGGAGCTTGGTCTGGAAACATTTGATAAGGAGACAGTGGCCTGGCTGATCAATACCTGCCCTAACATCTGAAGTGTCTTCCGGAAAGCGAAACATCTACTCAGTGGTAAATATTCAAATTTAGGGGCCCGAGGCAAGGATTTTTAAAAATTGATGTTCTCTAAAAAATAAAAAGAGGTTTGATCTCGCCTTTCATTTTTTTCTCCAAAAATCATGGTGATCTCTAAAAAAAAAGATCTTTACTTTGGTTTTATCTCTGATCTCCCTATTTTCCTCCCAAAATCAAGGTGTTCTCCCAAAAAAAAAAAAGTTTTTACCTAGAATCGATCTCTATATAGGGATCTTCTAACTACGGGATTGCTAACTTCATTTTACGTGTGTTCATAGAAGAGTCAAAAATGCAAATTCCTAATTTAACGTGTTTTACCTTTTTCTGACTTTTTTGTTTCTAAATATTGCCTATCATATACAAGAAAGTGTGGCAGCGAGCAAATCCGCATGGGATCTTAAAGATTCGAATTTAAATCCTAGGTAGATCATTAGTAATAAAAGCTGCCAAAGACTTATTATAGCAGGAGGTACCAAACTTTATATTCTTAAGATTTAGAAAATTCTTATGTTTCGGTTGTAGATAAAAATAAGCACAAGTACAAGCACGGTAATGTCACCTAACAAAACATCAAATAAAATATTTTACATAAGCTAACTAAAGCAAATTTTTGCTAATTTTTTTCATGCTGCGGCTGTCAATTTTCTACGAGTCAGGTTAAACACAAATACAATTTGTAAATAAAACATGATAGCATTAGCATTAACTTAATCAAAATAAAACGAATTTTAATCTAGCAAATAGCAACGAAACAAAATGTAGCAACATTAATTGTTCCGTTCTTAAAAATCGCCCACACTATGTATATTCACAATCTCATAAAAAATCTCTTTGATTTCGCTTTGGTCCGACTCAAATAGCCTAAGAAATAACGGCCTAAGAAATATCGTTATACAAATAGTACAAGTTAAAATAAGTATTATTTAAACTGATCCATAAATTATTTTTTCTACTGCACTAATTTTTATCATTTTAAAAACTTCTATCCTTTTAAATGTTTTTAGAGATTTAAAACTTCAAACAATTTTAAATAAGTAAATATAACACAAGTTTACTATCCTGCATTTTTTCAATTGCAGGGCAAAATATTTATATTTTAATATTGGCAGCGCTGAGTAGGCAAAAAATGGGGACAAGTCTAATTCGAAGAAAAACCAATTGGACTGAGAGTAAAAAAAGAAACAAAATTAGTTGCTCTATGAGATAAAAAGAGGGGAAAACGCCGCGCAAATTGTTCTTGCGGTCACAAAATTTTTTTGAATTTTTAAAATTTGCTAAGATGCCCCAGAAGAACTTGTTTCTTTTGAACCAATTGCTTTTAAAACTAACTCTTACTCCATTCGGTTTTTCTTCAAATTAGACTCGAACAAAAAAAGGGGTCAAGTTAAATTCGAAGAGAAACCAATCGGAGTGAGAATAAAAAGAAACAAAATTAGTTGCTTTAAGAGATAAAAAAAGGAAAAACGCCGTGCAAATTGTTCTTGCAGTCCCAAAATTTTTATGAATATTTTTTAATTTGTTAAAATGCTCAAAAAGAACTTAGTTTCTTTTGAACTGACTACATTCTCTTAGAACTAACTCTGTTTTTTCGTAAAACAAACTCTCACTCCAATCGGTTTTTCTTTAAATTGGATTCGACCAAAAATGGCAAAGTGAAGCACATTAGGGCAGTACAGCAAATTGTTTTTATGCATTCTAAGTAACTCTGATAAAATTATTTTAGGTCTTCAGCAACAAAATGTGCTGGGATGTTAGCGAACAAACTGTTTATTGCACAGTAATTAATAGCAACGTGGGATAAAAAACAAATAATTTTGAAAAATCAAAAGAAACGAGGATTTGGGCTAAGTCAAAGGACATTCAACAACTACATTATGAGAGTGTAAAACGTATTTTATTACACGACAAGGCCCTGTTTCGCCCTTGTGGGGCTCATCAGGTGCAAGCAAAGTACGAGTTACAATATCAATACGCTTGCACCTGATGAGCCCCACAAGGGCGAAACAGGGCCTTGTCGTGTAATAAAATACGTTTTACACTCTCATAATGTAGTTGTTGAATGTCCTTTGAATTTTGAAAAACCTTCATTTAACAGTTTGTTTCCAGCTTCATCCAAAAATTGCACACTAAATGATTAATGGACCAATTAGTTTTGGACTACAGTCAAAGGGTCAAAGAAATTTAAAATTTTGTAAATACTGTATGAGCAAAAATTATGCTCTGACTATTT
The DNA here is from genome assembly GCA_963680785.1 of Diplosoma virens. NCBI lineage: Eukaryota > Metazoa > Chordata > Ascidiacea > Aplousobranchia > Didemnidae > Diplosoma > Diplosoma virens. The sequence goes on along the minus strand of OY796887.1, from coordinate 7,764,387 downwards.
GTATTACTTTTAACCATGATAAAACATCGGGTATGATCCAACAATATTAAAAATCTAGATTTGACTTAAAACAACATAGAGAGAGAGAGAGAGAGAGAGAGAGAGAGAGAGAGAGACAAAATTTTTATTTGGCATAAGCATAGCACGACATATTAACAACTAACAAACTTTTTAATTAGAACAAAATCTAACTGATTGAGAATTGTGCATGCAAGTTACACCATGGAGCCATCGAAAGAACCATACGGTTATCAAAGTCGAGGCGCCTCCATTTTTTCATGTAGTAACATGAAGTTAATTTGAAAAAGGCAAGAAATACTGCATATGAAATACTGGTGCTGATTATAAAAGAAATAATAAAAGAAAAAACAAAAAAAACAAAACAAAATGTAAACAAATACAAGAAGAGAAAGAAAGCATACAACTGATACAATAATTCTAAAGTAATATTATTTATTCTAAAATTATGAGACATTTTGTGCATATTCCAACTAGATGAGATTAAATTTTTGATCTTTTATCCAACGTACAAGAAATAACACTTTAGTACTCTATTAGTATTTCCATATTAGTTGTTTTTTATATTCTTTTTTGAAAGAAGTAAAAGAAAGAGATTTAATGGAATTAGGTATTTTGTTCCACAATATTGCTCCTGCATATTGAATTGATTTTTTTCCAGAATTAGTTTGGATTTGTGAGATATAAATACTCTCATTTTTTGCTTGTCTGGTCGAGTGGTTATGAATTTCTCTAGACTTAGTAAATAAAACTCTATATTTTTGTGGCTTTCCGTTATTGATAATTTTGAACATGAGTTTACCTACTTCCAGCTTATGTATGTCTTCTAATTTAAGGAGATTTTGTGCTTTATAGACAGGAGATATTTTTGTTCTATAACCACAGTTAGCTAGGATTCTTAGTACATTGTTATGTAAAGTATTTAGAGGTTTCATGTAAAAAGCATCAGCAAAACCCCAACTGGTTATGCCATATTGAAGATGAGAATAGACAAGAGCATAGTATAGCATTCTTGTGGTTTTTTCATTAACATAATGCCTAATTTTACATATCAAACCAATAGATTTTCGCAAATGTTGTGTTAGGTGATTTATGTGATATGACCAATTCATTTTGTCATCAATATATACTCCCAAGTATTTTACATGATCAGAACGTTTTATTTCTATCTTATTTATAGATACATTAAAATTGCTGTTTTTTATCTTACCTTTTTTTGTAAACAACAAGTATGTTGTTTTACTGTAATTTAGTGATAATTTGTTGTATCTTAGCCAATTTTCAATTAAAGCTAGATTTTGATTTACTTGTTGTAATTTATTTAAATCATATCCTGTCATCATCATTAACATATATATTTAAATGGCTCATAAATATTAACTTTGTTAACCTTGTAAAACAGCTTGAAGTCATAATTACCAATACATGTTCAAGTTGATGATTCTAATAGTAATAATTATAGATGATCTAGTTCAGGGTTTCTTAAATTTTTTTGGATGGAACTCCTAGCCTTATCATTTTGGCTCATGAAACACTTAGTTAAAAAAGTTTATAATCACAAATTTGTCAAGAATATAAATGGACTTTAAGTTTAACCATCACATAAAAAGTTGCCCAAGCTACTGTAAAAACAGGTCATACAACATAAAAATTAGAATTAAAAAAAAAATTTGTAGAGGTTATGGTAGCTCATTATGATGTACTTAAAGACTGTCATATGAACTATTCCATGTCAAGTATCCTAAAGAACCTTGTTTGATCATTTCTAAATTCTTTCATACTTTGTCAAAATGTTGTGTAGCATGATTAAGGTTGTGTCCTAAAAACTTTAGCGTGATAGATAGCATATTTTTAAAATTACAATATTCCAAAGATAGCCCCTATGAAAGCTAGTGCTCGGCTATTCAGTAGCAATTTTACATATTACATGCTTGGTTCTCTGAAACCGACTCATATTCTAATAAAAATGTCCATACATTTAGTTGAATCCAACACTACACAGCTGCTCTATTCCTCGTCTGCTTAACAGCTGAGTACTGTGCACCAGTCTGGTGTTGCAGTGTTCATTTTTGCCTCATAAACAGTCTCCTGTATGACGCTTTGTGTATTGTCACTGGATACATGTGTCCCACTCTAGGATCCTGCTAACTGAGCTTTGCCAACTAAGAGTGACATTCTCTTTGGCTAATGGCACGACCCTGGACCCTGAACATCTATTAAATTCCTTGATTAGACCTAAAATCTCGAAAATGTCTGATTCACTTTCCACACTGCTACTAAATATACACGTTTCTCTTTTTTATCACTAATTGCATCACTGCGACTATTGAAATTTTATTCTGAATCACTAACATCGGTTCAAAGTTAATATCTTTATTAAAAAATATCACTTGATATTCTAAAAAGACGTTTGAAAATAACACAATCAATATCAATTTAATCAAAAACAATGTAAATACTGAAAATGATGCTTGGGGTAACTTTGTTTGTGGTCAGCTCCAACTACAAAAGTTTTGATACATCAGTTCATTAGACATCACTCAATGCAGCAATCAACTGATGTATATATTAAATTGTTTCCATATCATTACTCTGATAGCAGTGACATCAAATTCTAAACAATTATGAAAATGTAACTAAAGAATTGAAGCAGTGGGCCAGATAAAAGTATTAAGTGGGCCGTAGGTTAGAAGACATCCCTGCTTAAACTGTCACTGCAGGAGCAAATGAATTATAAACACTTTTTCTCCAGTACATAAACATCTACTCTATTGTGCTTTGGCTTTTACATGTTTTTTAAGGTGTTTTGCCAAATGCAACATGCCAGTAGTTTTCAGCTGCTACAAAGGGAATTTTTTATCTCCAAAAACACATTTTGCATTACCACAAAATTAAATTTGGCTTCTTTTTAATCAATTAAATTAAGTTTACCAAGTTTTAACTTTTTTTATATTATATTAAAAATGCATTCAACTAAGAACATTTTTCTAATAGTAGACTAGCAGTAGATTTGAAGATCTCCTTTAATAACTTCACGATCTTTTTTTTGTTTGTCAGTTGTGTGTAGATAAGTGTAATTTTTAATCATTTATTGTGCTGTGGGGTTATTTGTGTGCTGATTGGGAAATGACACGAGTAGCATAGATGTACCTTTTTAAAGTTTAAAGATATTAAGACCCCAACAAACTGACTTTGAAAAATACCTTTTAAAAAATACTTAATACAGAATATTTTTAACTAAACTTCAAAAAACACAAAATAGATTAAGCAATATATCTATAAGTCATCAAAATTAATTACTGAAATTTGATTAACTACTAATAGTTGGCAACTTCAATTCAATACTAAAGGGATTTTTCATCTGTTTTTCCATTTTGCTTAATTTAGAATTTTTCTGTAAAAAACATGAGCTTTTTAAGTTTTGAGCAGTTTTTGCTAAGTAACATAGTAGGTTAATCTGTGAAAAAAATTTTTTAGGCAAAAGTGCAGGGTAGCTAGAAAAATTTAGTGGTTTCTAGCCCTTGAAACTGAATTTTTAACAAATCTAAAAAAACAAGATACAAAAAGAATAACATCTGCTCAAATATTCTAAAGCTTAAAAACACAACACTGTTATTAGTAGTTAAAAATACCTCACATTTATTTCTATTATATCTATATTTAAAAATAAGCACATGTTTAAACATTTTTTAAATTGTAGTAATGTAACTGCAAATATAATCCCTGTTGACCACTTGTTTATTGCAATTTTATAAGCTTACAAATAATATTGTAACAATACATCAGCAACTGCAAGTTAGAAATAACTTTCAGTAGCCATAAGAAAGCAATGCACATCACTACAATATCAAATTTTTTTACAAGTAATAGGCTTGCTATATTAAACTGATATAATAACAAAATACTGTTAACAACTAACACTTCAAACTTATAAAATTTCACTTGCTTAGTTTATTAACATTGTAACTGTCTTTTCATGAACACAACACAAAAAGTTAGATTTAAACCAATATCATGTTAATTGCAGTTGCCAATAAAACAATATCTTAACTACCAGACTACACTGCCATTAAGCTTCTAGCTAAGTATTCAAAAATTACTTTATTATGCATTATAAAAAAATGGTTGCTTGAAAGGAAGTCAATTCACAAAGGTTTTTAACTAACATTTATTGGATAAATATTATTACAATAAAACAAAACCAAATGTGTAATGTAGCAAAAAGAAAAAAAGATAACATTTTATTTGTCCAAACAAAATTATTCAATAAGAGTAAGAGCCTCATGCTGTACATGAATTTATTTTCTTGTATAGATTATTATGCACAGGGTGGTTTTTCAAGAGGTGTTGGTCAGTGATGGTTTTACAAAAAGGGGGGCATGGTGCAAGAAAAGTAATGGAGCCCACTATTTCGTGTACTAAAAAAGGTAGTGAACCCATTTTTAATGTATGAAAACAAAATAATTTCTAAAAAAAAGTCTTCAATTTAAGGGAGGCCATTATTGAATGATTCAAATTATGATTAGACAAAGTGATCACTAAAAAAAAGGTCTTCAATTTAGGGGACACTATTGGGTGATCCAAAGCACGGAGAGGCACTTTTTACCGTCTCAAGATATTGTGATCTCTAAAAAAAAGACTTTTACTTCCACAAGCACAAGTGACAACCTAAGGAGCAGAAGCCAGGCATGCTGCTGATTCTCAAAATTTTTTTCTTTTCTTTTTGACATGCCATTAATGTCCTGGTGCTACTATAAAGAAATAAATCAATTTTTTGTGTATGGGGGGGGGCCACTTTTTCATGTATTTTAAAGAGGACCTATGCAGCTGCTCCATTTACACCCTATTAAAGCTATCACTGATGTTGGTCAATGATAGAGGCATGGTACGAGGTATAAAGCAGGTTGAATAATAGGGTGGAGTGAAAATAATTTTTTTTTTGAAATTGAAAAAAGTGTAGTTCTAAAAACCTGCCAAACAGGTAAAATCTACAAAAAAAATTGGTTTTGGCGAGTTGCTATCTTTGGGGGGCTAGCAACCCCCCAAAATGTGTTTTGAGGGGTAAAATTTCCTAAAAATGTCGTAACTCAGTAACCGCTTATCGTAGAGCCATGATTTATGGCTCAAAATTTGCAGAATCATCATGTTTCTATATGTGCTAAGAGAAAGTTTTTGTCTATTTCCACTAGAAAAAAAGTTATGATAGAAAAACTGTTTAATAAGTTTGTTTGTTTGTACTTAACTAATAGTTATCTAAAAAGTTATTATTATTTTTTGCAGGTATATTGTTAAGTAATTGTGTAAATCAAAGCTTTGGCCAAACTGTGAAGTAGTAAAACATGAAAAGACGGAGTTCAACTTCTGTAAAGAAGATTTTACATAGTGGACACACTTTCTCTACCCGTGATAGTTTTCCACCAGGAGTATTGCCTACCAAGCGACATGTAATAGAACGCATTCTTTATTTGAAAAACTTTCGAACCTTCAATGCTGCAAATGACATTGCCAGAGAAATTTATGACAGATGGGTATGGTGCAACGTATATCCCATTCATCTGTACACCATTACGAAAAAAGTTCAAAGTTTTGTGAATTGTTTCAGTGCACTTGATCGCTGGTCAAAGAAAAAACGAGGAGAAGCATTTTTACAAAAGGAAAAAGAGTTTATGTCAACTATTGATAAAATATTTGATGTTTTTTGTGCTGACGATAAGCAGCGCAGAATTTTGGAGAAACAACATGGTTTGAAAATGACAGATGATGATTATGCTTTTTATAAAGATCAAACTAGTAAGCGAGTTGGAAAATGTGTGGATGCTGTGGTTCCTTCAACGTCAGCTGACATACAGTTTTTGAGGCGCTCTCGACCCTTACAACCTCATCCAGAACCACCAACATGTTCTTCCGTTACATCAGTTACATCAGTGCCTGAGTTAGCTTTGGATTATCTGTCAGATTCTAGTTCAACCAACACAGACCAAACGCAATCTTCTGCTGCTTCTGAATTTGTTTCTCAATCAATGCCATATGAAGATCAGAATCGAATGATTTGGTCAAACCTTGCAAGGATGAGTGAGCGTTTTCAGATATCCGACAGAGCTGCTGCTGCGATCGCTAATAGTGTGATGCAAGACTTGGGTCTAATTACTGATGATGACAAGACATACGTTATTGATCGTAGCAAGCTTCGAAGAGAGTGAGAACGATGCCGTGCTGAAATCAGGAAAAAGGAGCAAGAAAATTTCAAGTTAGTGAATGCCATATACTTTAATGGGCGCAAAGATGCAACACAGGTCACCATGCAAGGGCCAAATGACAAGTTTTACAGGTCTGTGCAACTTGAAGATCACTATACAATGGTTGGGCAGCCTGGTGAATACTATCTTTCTGATTTTTCTACAGAGAATGGCAAAGGAAGAACCATAGCACAAAAGATCTTCAACACCATTGCCAACACCGAATTACATGTCAAGCTTACAGTAGTTGGCACTGACGGAACTGCAGCAATGACAGGCAAGTTCAATGGTTGCATTCGTAAGTTGGAAGAACTATTGAACAAGCCACTACAATGGGTAATTTGCCTACTACATACCAATGAACTACCCTTGCGCTATGTCTTTACTATGCTTGATGGAACCACCAATAGTCCTGACACATTTGCAGGACCAATTGGGAAGTGTTTAACTGGAGATGTTTCAAGATGGCCGGTTGCTGCTAATTTTAAGTCAATTTCAAACCCTCAGTTTGTACAGTTGCCAGAATCAGTTGTTAATGATCTGAGTACTGATCAACACTATGCTTACAAGATATGTTCAGCAATAATCATGGGAGTTGTCGACAGCAACTTGCAATATTTAAAAGTAGGTCCCATTGTGCATTCACGCTGGCTAACTCTGGGCTGTCGAATCCTCAGATATTATGTTTCGGTGGATGAACCCTCCTCAAACTTGGAAACTCTGACGAAGTTTTGTCTTCAATTTACTTTCCAAGTTGGTTTGAAATTAAGTTAAATAGTCAACTAACTTGCGGATCTAGAAATTTTTTCAACTTGGTCCAACGAATTCTTCAGGTGCCTGACGAAGCTGTTCGGAAAACTGCTCTGAAAGTTGTGCAACAAAATGCATTTTTCGCACACCAGGAAAATGTCTTGATCGCCATGTTGGGTGACAACGATGAGGAGATACGAATGCGAGGAGTGAACAAAGTGCTTTCGATTCGTGGAAACTTGCCATCAACGGTTTCATTTGATAATCATGACTTGGTTGACAGTCGCAGTAAAGAATATTCTTTGGAAGGAGCAAAATATTATGATACCGCCTCAACTGTACGGCTGTTTGAACCGCCCACACTGGATCTAACAGTGAACTCGTACTACAAGATGGTGAATTTAACATCTTGCCATCAGCAGCCTCCGGTAATTGAACATTTAACTGATTTAGATATTGAACAATGCCGGATAAGACCACTGCAGCTCGACCACCCATACCACAATCAATGTGTAGAGAGCCATGTCAAAATGGTAACAGAGGCTGCAGCACAAGTTGAAGGATTTGAGCGAAGAGATGGGTTGATTCGCCAGAAGATTAAATCTCGAAAACTTTTGAAAAAATTTGACACTAAAGTGCAATTCTGATGCGCTTCATTTTGCGTAGGATATTTGGTGTACTCTAACTTGCTTTCTTATTTTTCTCTCACTCTTTAGGCAAAACAACCCAATATCAGCATTAACAGTTTGAAAGTAATGAGATGTAACAGATTTTCTTTAAATTACTGAAATACTAAACATTTTATGGGCAGTAAAGCTAGCACGTTTTGTACCTTATGAGTAGGCCTATTTAGGTACTTCGTCTGGTGACCAAAGTTATCCCAAATCATCTTGTTAATATTGTGATTGTCATAATTAGTCCTTATCAGTTAGACATATATCATTTGAAATGTTAGATCAAAGTTATTTCCATACAGCGCAATTTTCGAGTATTGAGCATAAAAAACGGTTTATCGATTATAACTTTTTTTCTTGTGGAAATAGACAAAAACTTTCTCTTAGCACATATAGAAACATGATGATTCTGCAAATTTTGAGCCATAAATCATGCCTCTGCGATAAGCGGTTACCGAGTTACGACATTTTTCGTCAATTTTACCCCCCAAAAACACATTTTGGGGGGTTGCTAGCCCCCCAAAGGTAGCAACTCGATAAAACCAATTTTTTTTGAAGTTTTAGCCTATTTGGCAGGATTTAAGAACTACACTTTATTCAAATTTTTTTTTACTCCACCCTATTGAATAATTTTTTGGTTGGTTAGAGCAAGTTAAAATTTTGAAAAGTTAAGCAGAAAGATTTAATATGGATAAAAAATGAATAAAAAACGTAATGAAGAGCAAATCCTCAAATATATTTTTTATCAATCTTTTGCTCATACCTTCAAAATTCTACCCTATTCTAGCAACGGCCACACTTTAATCTACACTTTAGTCTTTACAATGCATTCACCGAACAGCCAATACCTTGCAAAAACCCACAATACTTCCATTATAATACTGATAATAAAAAGTGGTTCTGCCATCCAGAATTTCTGAAACCATTCATATTGTATCCATTTTTTTTATGATCTATCTGAGATATAAAATAGATTGAGCTACTAATATTATCGAAAATTATCTATTTAACTAATATTATATAAAAGATAGGTTAATTCTATAATACATTGGTAATTTCTTGATCATCTGTTAAGAAAACAATAATGACTGCCGCAATGCCGCATGCTTTCTTTGAATTAATGTCCTTATCTACTTCTAAAAGTTTGAAAATTTTTTTGTAAAGCAAAGCTGTGATAGAAAATTGCTTTTCAAATGCTTTTTTGTTAAATTTATATTTTGTTAAAGTAAATAAGGAAAAAGCATCAATTAAATTTTAATTTTTTTTGCAAACAATAACAAATAACTGCATAACTTAATCTGTAAATTCAATATAAAATTTATTCTTCGACAGGACTGCTTCCAAATTAATACTATTAAACTTACAAAAAAAATGGATTTCTGATTTATATCTTTCAGGTTTGTTTAAGCAAAATATCTACAATAACTTAAACAGCATATTAAGTTTAATCAATCTTACACTGAATAATAATAATAATCCATAAACCTAGGCCGCATTTTATCAGACAATGGGGCCCAAGTAAAGGGCTATCATGTTAAAACATTTTGAATAAACATTTGGTGGTACAGAATTTGAAGATTGCGTGAAGTAAAAGATTTTTCTTCCCAAAGCTTTTCATCTGACACTCTTCAGGGGAAATCGTCAGAATGAAGCAGAATTGAAACCGAACTAATTTATAAAGGAAGAAAGTAGAGTTCTCGTTGGCTGAAAAAGTCAACCAATGAGAGAAAAGACTAAGAAATTTTCAAAGAGTAGACGAATTCTTTTTGCTTACACAGAGGGGGATTGAGAGATTTAATGAAAGTCGCTTCAAGAGCAGAAAGGTGAAAGGAAGAGCGACCTCGAGCGAGAATAGAAAATTTTTCGATGCTGAAATGAAGGGCACATTGGGCGTTGTCAAGAAGATGTTGACCAATGGCGGATTCGTGAAATTGTTGTGGGCGTGTGTTGTTCTTGCAAGAGCGGGAAAGACTTTGGCGGTTGGCCGAGGTACGAGGATTGGTGATGGATCTAGGAACGTGTTGTTTAATTCGCTCTTCTAGCTGTTGAGACGTGCGACCAACGTACCGACTATCGCAGTGGCACAAAAACTGGCAAATAACATTGCTGTGATGATGGGAAGGTAACACGTCTTTCTTAATCGCTGGAAGGAGCTGTCGGGTGTTGAAAATAACACGTGGTTCGACGGAGAAAAAGCAGCGTTTCACAGCAGACGTAATCTGCTTTTCGAACTTCATCGAGACGTTTCCAATCCATGGGATGTGTAGGTAGACAGGGCACTTTTTTACTGTGTGGACCGGGTTAGAATTTATTTGTTGAAGTTTTCGCTTGAAAGCCGAATTGATTAATGTTCCGGGTAACCATTTTCCAAAAGAATTGAACGAATTTTGCCAAGCTCTTGGTCCAGTTTGCTTTTAGAACAAATCATAAAAGCTCTGAGAACGAAAGTACCAATTAGATTGATTTTCCGTTTCTGTGGACTAAAAGAGTTTCCAACGTAGATATTGGCCAGTGAAGGTAGGTTTCCTGTATACTGAAGTTAGAAATTCTGAATCATGCCTTTCTACCAACACGTCAAGGAAAGGGAG